>SJYA01002426.1:1198543-1361235 GCA_006410615.1 Neotragus moschatus | reverse complement strand
CTGAACGGGACCAGATGTGAAACCTGATGCAGTCGGGATTGTGCTCTATCAGAATTGTGTTCTATCTCCCTCAGCAAACTGTCTCTGAAAGTGCTTGGCAAATTCTGGAATTTTATTTGGTTACTTGATTGACAGTTGTAGAGCGCGTCCATGGTGTTTTTCATCACATCCACCTGTCAGTATGTTAGCACCACCATCAGCATCACCATTTTCTCCATCATTATCATCATCTAAAGCTTCCAGTATTTTCTTGAAAATGTAATGCAGACATCAGTCTAAAACTACCTTACTGGGGGTCATCTATCCTTGATATTTAAATAAAGTTTGGTTTTTGTCTCCATTCCAGTGGGAAACTCAATGTTTCTCCCATTACTTTGGGACTCCAGGGAAGTGACAATTTTCATAATCACTTCTGGTTGTGAGATTCTGCTTTGGTTCCAGATTTAGTTTCCATTCTGCATTTGCCCTCTTGGATGTTGTTTCTTTCCCTGCATGGCATTATCCTGCTGTATATTGCCCTTATCCAGTATCTTTTCTCTCCAAAGCCCCACCAACTTAAGCTGCTATGTATTACAGACTTTACAGAAGACTTAGGGGTTGATGGTGGTCAACCCAGAGGGCTAGAGGGTCTGTGTTCACTGGTTCTGTTAAAGCATATTAGAGAAAATATTACAGAATTTATTGATACTAACAACAGAAAAGCATATTAGACATTACTAGTCTACTCTTGAGATAGATCTGCCTTAAAAATTGCTGGTCATTTCTTCTATCATGCCAGGGTTGCCCTTCTCTCCTTTAACTCCTGCTCTCTGCTTCTAGATGAGAATTCTTGTTCATTTCTGGTGAGGGAAGTGGGTGGAAATCAACTAGATTTTCTTTTGTCTTGTTTTAGAAGACTCAAGTCAAGCCTCGTGGGTTTCAATTTTGTAATCAACCATGTCTATATAGGTATGTTCCCAAACAAAGATGGTTTTCTCGTTGAGAAATTTCTGCACTGTTTTTTCTCTTTTTACTGTAAGTGGAAAACATAAGTCAGAATTACTTGTGAAAACTGTAAAATGTTACCAGTCCATATTTTGGATNAGTCAAGCCTCGTGGGTTTCAATTTTGTAATCAACCATGTCTATATAGGTATGTTCCCAAACAAAGATGGTTTTCTCGTTGAGAAATTTCTGCACTGTTTTTTCTCTTTTTACTGTAAGTGGAAAACATAAGTCAGAATTACTTGTGAAAACTGTAAAATGTTACCAGTCCATATTTTGGATACTGAGATTATGGGTGGTTATTGTTTTCATTTTTAAAATAATTTTTATCTTCAAAATTTTCTGTAGTGAATGTGTATTTATTTGCAACTAGCAAAAAGTGAACAAACCACTTAATCCAAAATGAATGCAAATAAAAGAAAAGAATACTAAAACTGATCAATGTATTACTTATATTTTGAAATATTTATGTGTCCTATAGTTTTAGAATCAAAACTTCTAAAAGAGGATAATTTTTAAGCAAGTTCTTTCTAAGGACTTAATGCTCTGTGGGTCTCCAATAAATGTGAAATGGTATCTATTTGATTCACTCCCTCAGCTGACATACTGGCACAGCTTCAAGACATTAAACCATTTTATGAGGAGACTTGATGGGTACAAGTTATTGCCCCATTATCAGTGTAAGACACAGAATAAAATACCCTTCAGTTGGACCTATGGGAATAAGACCTGTAAAGCAAGAATAACTTTGAAGAGAAGGAACTAAAGTGATCAAAATGGATACCAAAAGTATTGAAGGAACACAGATATTACAGAAAAATATAAGACACAGCAAGATAATGACTATGGAACATGGGCATTTTTGGCCAATTTTTTTTTTTTTCTGTTTGTTCCTACTGCTTTCGTTTCTTTAAATCAACAGTTCAGGTTGGGCCAGCTGCTCTAGTGATGGAGCTTTAAATAAGAATATTGAGATAACTGAGACAATTGATGGAGTCATCCTTTACCATAATATATGTTCATAACACTGAATAGTCCCCCATTTAATCAAGAGATTGGTGGGACAGGGGAGACATTAGTAATTTGCAGTTGGAATACAATAAAAATGTTATAATTCATGGATGAGACACCCAGACTACATTATGTATTATGAGTTTAACTTGACTTATAACTCTTTCTGGAATTTAAACTGTCAAAACCGACCATATGCCGTGACTTTTATAGTGATTTAATGAGTTGCTTGGTGAAAATAAATGTTGACAAAGTTACAAAATTTTCTTTCTTATTTTTTTTTTTTTTTAAACATTGTTGTTCTCTTTTTGGATATTGGAGCTGGCTATTTTGCAATAATCCAAGAGTTTATCTTTTCCATCATCCATGGATAGGAGGTGTTTTGGCCTTGGATGTGTTTTGCATGCTTGATCTTGATGCGTGGATCAAGGCAAAAAGAACCTAACAACATAATGATCAACCTCTGGTGGCAGCAAGATAATACTGTAAGTTTGAAAATAGGGGACCCATAGCCCTTATACCCCAAGAGTTAGCTGATTCTCTAGGAAGTGCTCCGTCTTCTGGATGTGGTTTGGCTTTACCTTAGTGTTGCTGAGGTGCCCTGATGCAGCCATTCAGAGTGCTGGTCATGATGCTGGACTTGAAGGGTGAATAGTTGTAAGGACAAGCTCAATTCCTACGGAATCTCAAAGGAGGATCTCAACTATTGAATTGATGCTGTTGATACTGAAAGAAATGAAATAATGCCAAGTTGTAGTAGCAACATGGCAAAGAATCTTCTCAAATGAGCTGTAATTTGAGCAGGCACACATTATCCCCTCATTAAGAAAAATAAGAAGCTACTAATTGGCTTATTATCTACCCTTTAATTGGTTCCTCTAACTTTTAGTTACGGCATAAGGGAATAAACAGGGAATCCTGTTTTGGGATTTGGCTAGGCCAGGGAGACCTCATGCAATTTCCCCACATGGTAAAAATGATTAGCTGCACCACCATTTAGCAAACATAATAAGGAAATAACCCTTAATCTATTAAGAGCTGCCTAACTGTCCTGACCGCATGGTCAATGAGCCGCTACGAACGTAAAACTCCCTGGGAATGAAGTGATCTGATGTGTGGGAGGAAATGACCTCCTTTAGGGCACCTAGTACCCTGAAAGGTGATTTACTCTCTTGTCCTACAAAACGCCACTGACTTCACAGGGGTGACATTTTTCTTCAACTCAGCTTCTACCGTTATCTGCTTGTTGAAAGGAAAGTGAAAGTTTGAGCTAACCATGTAAATCCTATGGGCCCCTAAAATGCTTTTTCTCCAGTTGCCTAGATATTTCAGTCAAATGATTTTAGGCCTCCTTGCTGATTGCCTAAATTTTGCATTTCACTTTGGAGATGAGAACTGGACTATGTCACAGGATGCAAAAATAGTAAAGCTATAGAAGGAAAAGTTTTCCGAAGTGTTAGAGATGATCTATAATGCTATGTTAAAGAAAATTTGCTTGTGACACACAACCCAGTGATAACTGATGCATTTTTATCTTTCAATGTTTACTGTTTGAGCCAAGGTTTTAATATTTAGGTCAATAAACACAGTTTATAATCTGAAGGTTAACTTGGTATTTTTAGCATCGGAATTTGATCCCTTGTCACCACTTCCTCTACTAATTGATCACCTGAGGTACCATCACCTCACACCTGGACAGTTATAAAAGTCTCTAAGCTGGTCTCTCACTTCTTCCCTAGATGTGGCTCCTGGGCTCCATTTGTCACACAGCAGCAACGTGTTGCTCTAAGATGCAGGTCAGTTTTCCATTTCCCCACTAGAAACTCTCCGTGGCTTCTCATTTTCACTCAGAGCAAAGGCCACGGCCCCCACTGTTGCCAAAAGCCCTTCAAGACTGGTCCTCAGCAACCTCTCTGCCTGCTCCTTGAGTCCTTGCCGCTGTCCCAATCACACTTACTCACCAGTCATTCCCTGACTGCAGGAAGCACTCTCTCCCCTTGTGATCCTCACAGTTGCCCTTTCTTCCACCCGGAATGCATGGCCCTACTGCTCATTTGCTCCAGCGCATGCTCAGTTGCTTCGTCTTTGCGACACTGTGGACTGTAGCCCGCCAGGCTCCCATGCCCAAGGGATTCTCCAGGCAAGAACACTGGAGTGAGTTGCTATGCCCTCCTCCAGGGGATCTTCCTGACCCAGGGATCGACCCCACATCTCTTATGTCTCCTGCACTGACATGCGAGTTCTTTACCACTAGCACCACCTAGGAAACCTTCAGTTGCTCCAAATTCTCTGCTTAAATAGTTCCTTATCAAGAAGCCTTTTGTGACCATCCTTCATAAAATAGATGATGCTCTCAATATCCCATTCTTTCCCTTATTCTTTTCATAGAATTATCATCATCTGATATTTCCTATATTTATCTCTGGATTTGTTAATTGCCAGGCTTCTCCCACTCCTAAACATATGTATGAGGTAGAGACTTTATTATTATTATTTTTTTTACTTCTTGTGACAGGTTGAATTTTCCAAGGTGGCTACAAGATCACCTGTCTTCTTAGAATGTAATATTGACAATCTTCCATCAAGATATGTGTGTTGGGGATGGTTATGGTTTTCCATTTGAATCTTGGCAGGCCTGCGGCTCTTGACAGAAGTGATTTCCAAGGCTGATGCATAAGAGGAAGAGCTCTTCAGGTGAAAAGTATCCTGATTTCTGGTTAGAAACTTCCTTTAATCTTCTTTATTCTAATGGCAACTCTTGGTTAATTAATTTACATGTTGTACACCCCCTTGTATTTTTAGAAATTTCAGGTTAGCAGTTCCAGTTGAATTTTTAAATAAATATATAAGAGAATAGACAACTCACAAGATCTGAATAAAGGAAAGTTAAGCTTATGGTGGGGGCTTCCCAGGTGACGCAGTGGTAAAGAACCTTCCTGCCAATCCAGGAGGCACAGGAGAAATGGGTTCAATCCCTGGAAACCAACTCCAGTTTTCTTGCCTGGAAAATTCCATGGACAGAGGACCCTGGAAGGATATCAGCCAGTGGGATTGAAAAGAGTCAGCCAAAGCTGAGCACACACAGAGGCTGAATGTAAGGCTTAAATATACGGTCTTCTTGAAAGCATTTTTTTTAAGTCATTTTAGTTATATGTACATATTTTTGGCAGACAGAATATTAGTTTGTCTAGATAAAGACTTTCATGAGCAAGAGGCTAAGGTCTGGTATTATCCGTTGATTGCCTTTGTCCTTGCTGTACAGGTATCCTCCAGTTTTTGAAAGTTCACTTTGCTCCACTTTGCTTATATGAAAGACTTAACATTGATACCTATTTTCACTAATCTGTAAAAATCCAAAGAGGATTTACATGTTTCTGAAAAGAAGAAGGACTGATGTTGAAGCTGAAACTCCAATACTTTGGCCACCTGATGTGAAAAGCTGACTCATTTGAAAAGACCCTGATGCTGGGAAAGATTGAGGGCAGGAGGAGAAGAGGACGACAGAGGATGAGATGGTTGGATGGCATCACCGACTTGATGGACATAGTTTGGGTAGACTCCGGGAGTTGGTGATAGGGAGGCCTGGCGTGCTGCGGCTCATGGGGTTGCAAAGAGTTGGACACGACTGAGTGACTGAACTGAACTGAGAAGCAAAAATGGTGTTTGTTTCACAGGGGGCTGGAATAGAAGCAGTGGGAATCCTGAGCAGCAAGAGTGGCACCATCAAGCTCCTTCCCCAGGAACTACACTCAGCATCTCAGCATCAAGCTGTTATGGCTTTGAACTGTGTGAGCGTCTGTGCTTTAACTAGACTTATTTTGTGCATCATTGGCAAGATGTGTCCTAAGATACTTGCTTCTTTGCTTTATGCCATTTTGGCTTATAAGAAATTTTTTTCAGGAATAGCTCTACTTTTGGATAATAGAGGAAACCTCTGCTTCTTCCCAGTTGTAATTATGTATGTAGGGAATAGAAAAGCTTTAGCCTACTTTACATTTTATACTATTACTATAGTAGAATTTTCGACAAAAGAGCAAAGCAAAGCCAAAAAAAAAAAAAAAAAAAGAAAGAAATAATTTTCCAAGTCACCATAACTCACATGAAGTAAAATTGTTTGGAAAAGGGCTATTTTCTCACTAAGAAAACCCATTACACCTGAGCTGTTTTCCTGTTCATTAACCAGTGTCAAAGCAATGGAGTGTTCTGAGACACAACCCTTAAAAATGTCACCCGTGTCCAGCTTTGAAAGTCACCCAGCTAGACTTAGTCACTTTACTTTAGATATGAAGGAGTCAAGCTATGTCTTGGGACATTTCAAAGAGGTCCTGAAGTGGCATTTCTTTCCTCACTGGATTGGGAGTAGTTCAGTCTTAGCAAGCCTCTGCATCATGACCTACAAGCCTCTACCATCATGACCTTCTCTGCCACCCATCTGGCTGTTGAAGCATGAAACTGGGCTCTTAAGGAGATGTGAGGTAGGAGGCCAGGGTTGGCTGCAGGTTGTTTCTCTGAAAACATGCAGGAGCAACAGAGGAAAAGGCCACCTCATTTCAGCAACATCCTGTAACATGTCAATGAGAAGCCCCCAACCCCTTGGGCACGGACAGCTACTGGTCCGTGGCCTGTTAGAAACTATGGCGCAGCAGGAGGTGAGTGGCAGGTGAGCGAGTGAAGCTTCATCTGTATTTACAGCTGCTCCTCATTGCCTGCATTACTGCCTGAACTTCATCTCCTGTAAGAGCAGTGGTGGCATTTGATTCTCTTAGGAACTTGGACCCGAACGCTAAAGTCAAGGGGGAATATCCTGAGAAAAAAATGTGATGCAGCTGAATCTTCCCCAAACCATCCTCCCCCTATCCCCCATCTGTAGAAAAATTGTCTTCCATGAAACTGGTCCCTGGTGCCAAAAAGACTGGGGACTACTAGTGTAAATTGCCCATCTCTGTATCTCAGAGAGGAAACCTGAGCAACGAGAGGTCCCTTAGGGTAGCAGAACCATCTAATAACTAATGTCTTCAACTTTCCTACCACTTTTTAGCCCTCAGTTCCTGGGAATAAATTTCTCCCTTCAGGCAGAAATCTACGTGTGTTCCATGGCCCTTACTTTCTCTTTAATCTTGGTGATTTTCTCTCATATTCCTGGGGGCTGACAACAAGTTTACAAACTGCATGAATGAAATTTAGTGTGGGTTTAAGCAGAGCATGAGGAGTCAGGATTTAAGACCAGGCAATTGGAGACTGTGTGGCTACTGTGCAAGATCTGGGCTGAGGATCATTTATGTCCCAGTTGAGTTATCCCAGGTGCCTCTGCGAGGAGCAGAGACAAATCTACCACGTGGCAACTAAAGAATGTTACTTGCCACCTGGTTCTACTAGAGTTAGCCATTAGTCACTGCAGTTGCTGACCAGCACACCCTGCAAGGAATTCATGATGAAGATCAGGAAGGAGGCATTCTGTCCTCTGGAAAAAACTGGCAGAACAGGCCCTCAAATAGTTAGATATTTTTTGCATCTTCTCATACCTGGAAAAGCATTAAAATCATTAACAGAGAAATCTACTCCTCGTGACTAGAAACTTTTTACCAAAATGTTTTCTTTTTCGAGAAATTTTTTAATTAAAATAAGATTAAAAATTTTTTTCGCCATGCTGTGTGGGATCACGTGCATGTGGGATCTTAGTTCCCCAGCCAGGGATCGAACCCATGCCCCTGCATGGGCAGTGTAGTCTTAACCACTGGACTGCTAGGAAAGTCCCCTAAAATGTTTTCTAGATTGCATGTACCTCCTTTAGCAAACTGTATATATGTACTGACTTCCCCAGCCACCTCTTTGGAGCCATTCCTCAGAGCTCTCTGAGAGGCTGTCTCCCTGGCTATTGTCCTTAGTAAGTCCCCAGATATATAACTGAACTCATACCTCTCACATTGTCTGTTCTCTTTTTTTCAGTCAACGTAAGCACTGCATTGTTTTTAAGTCTGGATTCTTTTATTCTTTTCCTTTTAAGTTACTAAACTGTGACATAGTTTGTAACATAGCAATACCTATTGGAAGACCATTCCCTGTCCTGCCTCCCAGAGGAAACACACTTGACCTTTCNATTGTCTGTTCTCTTTTTTTCAGTCAACGTAAGCACTGCATTGTTTTTAAGTCTGGATTCTTTTATTCTTTTCCTTTTAAGTTACTAAACTGTGACATAGTTTGTAACATAGCAATACCTATTGGAAGACCATTCCCTGTCCTGCCTCCCAGAGGAAACACACTTGACCTTTCTATTTTTGGTATCTTCTAGTGGCTACTGACAGATACCCGAAGAAATTTTCTGTTTTATGATTTGTTAAATATGAGACATTGTCTATGGATTTTGTCCTATGATAGGTAGAGACTGTTAAATTAATATTTTATTTTAAGTGGATTTTTTTTAAGACAAAGAGAATGATAAGGTTTGTAGTGGAAGAACACTGTATGACTCTGTTCCTCTCCACTCTGAATTTCTGCTCCCCACTGTCAAGCACTATCAGTTCTTTCAGCTCTTATTCTGGTGTTAATCTTTGAATTTCTCAATAGCATACTTACACCACAGTTTGTGATCTTTGCGTTTTAGATATCTTAAATTTTTTTAAAAAAATGAAGTATAGTTGATTTGCAATGTTAACTTCTACTGTAGAGCAAAGTGGTTCAGTTATTCATATATACTTCTAAAAATATTCTTTTCCATTATGGTTTATCATGGCATACTGAATATAGTTCCCCATGCTATATACAGTTGGACCTTGTTGTTTATCCATTCAATGTATAATAGTTTGCATCTGCAAATCGTAATCTCCCATCCATCCCTTTTGTATCTAGCTCCTGCTTGGCGATCACAGGTCGGTTTTCTCTGTCTACACATTATCTTTTTACTTCCTGCTCTAGAAGTTAGATATCAGTTTCCAGCACATCCTACCACCATATCTTCCCTACTACACAACCTTTGATTGCTTAAGACTCTCAGCAGGTTTTTATCGTTTTGGTATAAATTGGTTATAAAATCATTATTATGATTTTGTAAATATTGTTCATAGCTGGGCAACCATTTTTGATTTAATTATATTTCCTCCTTGAACATTTTAATTGGAGTAGTTGATTTGCAATGTTGTGTTAGTTTCAGGTGTAGAGCAAAGGGACTCAGCTATACATATACATATGTTCGTTCTTTTTCAGATTCTTTTCTCATTTAGATTGTCACAGAATATTAAGTAGAGTTCGCTGTGCTATAAATTAGGTCCCTGTTGGTTATCTATCTTGTGTGTGTATGTGCGTGCGTGTGTGTGTGTGTGTGTGTTAATCCCAAATTTCCGATTTATCCCTTCCCTTTGGTAGCCATAAGTTTGTTTTTGATGTTTATAAGTCTGCTTCTATTTTGTAAATAAGTTCATTTGTGTCATTTAAAAAAAATTAGTTTCCACATATGAGTCACATCATATGATATTTGTTTTTCTTTGTCTGACTTCTTTTCGTATGATTACCTTCAGTTGTAGCCCCATTGCTACAAATGGCATTGTTTCATTCTTTTTTATGGCTGAGTAGTAATATTTTGACCCTACTTTGAATGGTAACCGCTACTTCTGCCGTCCTCTTTTGGTCTCACAGACCAGCCCTTGTCTAGCACAGGACGGAGCTGTACAAGGGTGTGGATACTAGGAGAGGGGCTCGTTGGGTCCACCTTGAAGACTGGCTACCATATCTTCTATCCTGGATTCCATGTTCTTTCTATGGTGGGCTACGTTTTCTGGCGACATCCTGAAAAAGGTTGCCTGGGAAGTAATCTCTTTCAGATGTTACATCTGTGAACTTTGTCTTTAATCTGTCCTCATCCCTGAATGAGGGTTTCGGTTTAGAATTCTAGGTTGAGAGCATTTTTCTTCAGAATTTTGAGGGCTTTATTCTTTATCATGTAGTTCCCAGAGTTATTCTTGGCAAGTCTGATGCCATTGTGGATGTTTATTGCTGTGTACTCCCTGTCTTTGTGTTCTTGAAACTTTTAGACTTTTCTCTTTATCCCTTGTATTTTGGAGTTTCATACTGTGTGTGGGATTTTTTTTTTTCTTTCTTCATACATTTGTGTATTGTCCTGGATATGTGATGGGCTCTTTCAATTTGGAACCTCAAGCTCTTCAATTCTGTAAAGTTTTCATTTATTAAAAATAAAGTATTTTATTTATTGGTAATTTTCTCAGTTATCTCTTTCTGGGGTCATATTTGCTACATGGTTAATCTGTATTGATTCTTTGCTTTTCTTTGCATTATACTTTCTATTTTTTACCAATGTTTCTTTGATATACTTTCTGAAAGATTTTCTCAACTTTATTTTCCAAGACTTTTATTGATTTTTAAAATTCTGCTTTTATATTTTTTAACTTCTAAGAACTCGTTTGTTGTTTGATGAATGTTTCTCTCTCTCTCTCTAACACTTTGTCCTTTTGTTCTACGTTTATCATTTTGTCTATTTTTTTCCTCCCATTGGCTGCTTTATGAGACCGTTTGACTTAGTGAAATTGGACTATTAGCACTGAAGAGCAATGCATGAATCAGAGGCAGGGATTGTTAAGACATGGGCTTTAATTTAGGGTAATTGGTTGGTGCTTTTTCATTGGTAGATATCTCAACTTAGTATTTATAAATCTTTTTTCCCCCCTCTTGGATTGTTTTGTTTTAGGGTGGGTATGTTGGGGGACAGATAACAAACTAGGCTTCAGGATTCTATGAGCAGAGCTGGGTAAGTGGGGTGGGAAATCTCATCATACTTTGGGCACGATTTCACCTGGTTTTCCTGCCTTAGTAGGGTGTTCCTCAGCTCTCCTGGCACCCCTGAATCTGGAGCTTGTCTGGGTTTAGGCTTTCAGTAAATTGCTAACATGGAGAGAGACAGAGAGTTACCTGATTGTACCAGCTAATGGACTTCCCAGGTGGTGCTAGTGGTAAAGACCATACCTGCCAATACAGGTGACATGAGAAATGTGGGTTTGATCCGTGGGTTGGGAAGATCCCCTGGAGGAGGGCATGGCAACCAACTCCAGTATTCCTGCCTAGAGAATCCCATGGACAGAGGAGCCTGGTGGGCTACGGTCCACAGGATTGCAAAGAGTCAGACATGACTGCAGTGACTTAGCATGCACCCACATGTACACCAGCTAATGGCGGGGACTTAGGATGAGGGGTTTTAACTGCTCCATAGAAAGACTTTCAAACAGTGATGCTCTGGTTGAGGCTTACCTTCCCTCCAGCCTTCACAAGCACTTCATGTCTCCTGTTTGGAGAACGTGTACCTTGACATTACTGCACATTGAGGGGCATTTATTAGAACATTGGTTTTCAGAGTGTGGTCTCGGGGTCTGAAGGTCAAAANACTTAGGATGAGGGGTTTTAACTGCTCCATAGAAAGACTTTCAAACAGTGATGCTCTGGTTGAGGCTTACCTTCCCTCCAGCCTTCACAAGCACTTCATGTCTCCTGTTTGGAGAACGTGTACCTTGACATTACTGCACATTGAGGGGCATTTATTAGAACATTGGTTTTCAGAGTGTGGTCTCGGGGTCTGAAGGTCAAAAGAATTTATACTAAGATACTAAGATAAAATTTGCCCTTTTCTCTCACATACTCCTTTGAGCATATGGGGGAATTTTCCAGAGGCAAGATGATGTGTGATACCACAACAGATTAAATGCAGAAGCAGGTAAGAGAATCTGGCTATCTTCTGCTAAGCCAAACATTACAGAGATGTGTAAAAATGTACAACAGAGCTGATTTTCTCACTGGTTTGTTTTTTTTTAATAAACAATTATCTTTCATAAAATATGTTATTTGTGTTACCATGTACTGGGTTTATTAATATTGTTAAGTCAGTTAATAAATAAATACAGAAAGTATCAGTTTTTGGTAAATATATATATATGTGTGTGCGTGTGTGTGTGTGTGTGTGTGTGTGTGTGTGTGTGTGCATGATCAGTCATGTTCAATTCTTTGTGACCCCAAGGACTGTAGCCTGCCAGGTTCCCCTGTCTGTGGAATTTTCCAGGCAAGAATACTGGAGTGGGTTCTCATTTCCTCCTCCAGGGGATCTTCCCAACCCAGGAATCAAACCTGTATNGTCCTCTTTTGGTCTCACAGACCAGCCCTTGTCTAGCACAGGACGGAGCTGTACAAGGGTGTGGATACTAGGAGAGGGGCTCGTTGGGTCCACCTTGAAGACTGGCTACCATATCTTCTATCCTGGATTCCATGTTCTTTCTATGGTGGGCTACGTTTTCTGGCGACATCCTGAAAAAGGTTGCCTGGGAAGTAATCTCTTTCAGATGTTACATCTGTGAACTTTGTCTTTAATCTGTCCTCATCCCTGAATGAGGGTTTCGGTTTAGAATTCTAGGTTGAGAGCATTTTTCTTCAGAATTTTGAGGGCTTTATTCTTTATCATGTAGTTCCCAGAGTTATTCTTGGCAAGTCTGATGCCATTGTGGATGTTTATTGCTGTGTACTCCCTGTCTTTGTGTTCTTGAAACTTTTAGACTTTTCTCTTTATCCCTTGTATTTTGGAGTTTCATACTGTGTGTGGGATTTTTTTTTTTCTTTCTTCATACATTTGTGTATTGTCCTGGATATGTGATGGGCTCTTTCAATTTGGAACCTCAAGCTCTTCAATTCTGTAAAGTTTTCATTTATTAAAAATAAAGTATTTTATTTATTGGTAATTTTCTCAGTTATCTCTTTCTGGGGTCATATTTGCTACATGGTTAATCTGTATTGATTCTTTGCTTTTCTTTGCATTATACTTTCTATTTTTTACCAATGTTTCTTTGATATACTTTCTGAAAGATTTTCTCAACTTTATTTTCCAAGACTTTTATTGATTTTTAAAATTCTGCTTTTATATTTTTTAACTTCTAAGAACTCGTTTGTTGTTTGATGAATGTTTCTCTCTCTCTCTCTAACACTTTGTCCTTTTGTTCTACTTTTATCATTTTGTTTATTTTTTTCCTCCCATTGGCTGCTTTATGAGACCGTTTGACTTAGTGAAATTGGACTATTAGCACTGAAGAGCAATGCATGAATCAGAGGCAGGGATTGTTAAGACATGGGCTTTAATTTAGGGTAATTGGTTGGTGCTTTTTCATTGGTAGATATCTCAACTTAGTATTTATAAATCTTTTTTCCCCCCTCTTGGATTGTTTTGTTTTAGGGTGGGTATGTTGGGGGACAGATAAACTAGGCTTCAGGATTCTATGAGCAGAGCTGGGTAAGTGGGGTGGGAAATCTCATCATACTTTGGGCACGATTTCACCTGGTTTTCCTGCCTTAGTAGGGTGTTCCTCAGCTCTCCTGGCACCCCTGAATCTGGAGCTTGTCTGGATTTAGGCTTTCAGTAAATTGCTAACATGGAGAGAGACAGAGAGTTACCTGATTGTACCAGCTAATGGACTTCCCAGGTGGTGCTAGTGGTAAAGACCATACCTGCCAATACAGGTGACATGAGAAATGTGGGTTTGATCCGTGGGTTGGGAAGATCCCCTGGAGGAGGGCATGGCAACCCACTCCAGTATTCCTGCCTAGAGAATCCCATGGACAGAGGAACCTGGCGGGCTACGGTCCACAGGGTTGCAAAGAGTCAGACACGACCGCAGTGACTTAGCATGCACCCCCATGCACACCAGCTAATGGCGGGGACTTAGGATGAGGGGTTTAATTGCTCCATAGAAAGACTTTCAAACAGTGATGCTCTGGTTGAGGCTCACCTTCCCTCCAGCCTTCACAAGCACTTCATGTCTCCTGTTTGGAGAACGTGTACCTTGACATTACTGCACATCGAGGGGCATTTATTAGAACACTGGTTTTCAGAGTGTGGTCTCGGGGTCTGAAGGCCTATACTAAGATACTAAGATAAAATTTGCCCTTTTCTCTCATATACTCCTTTGAGCATATGGGGGAATTTTCCAGAGGCAAGATGATGTGCGATACCACAACAGATTAAATGCAGAAGCAGGTAAGAGAATCTGGCTATCTTCTGCTAAGCCAAACATTACAGAGATGTGTAAAAATGTACAACAGAGCTGATTTTCTCACTGTTTTTTTTTTTTTTTAATAAACGATTATCTTTCATAAAGTATGTTATTCGTGTTACCATGTACTGGGTTTATTAATACTGTTAAGTCAGTTAATAAATAAATACAGAAAGTATCAGTTTTTGGAAAATATATATATGTGTTTGTGTGTGTGTGTGTGCATGCTCAGTCATGTTCAATTCTTTGTGACCCCAAGGACTGTAGCCTGCCAGGTTCCCCTGTCTGTGGAATTTTCCAGGCAAGAATACTGGAGTGGGTTCCCATTTCCTCCTCCAGGGGATCTTCCCAACCCAGGAATCGAACCTGTATACCTTGGGTCTCCTGCATTGGCAGGCAGATTCTTTACCACTGAATTACCCAGGAAGCCCAAGTATGTATGTATGTACACACACATACACACACACACACACACACACACACTCATGTAAAGGCTTCCCTGGTGGCTCAGATGGTAAAGAATCTGCCTGCAAGGCAGGAGACCCAAGTTCAATCCCTGGATCAGGAAGATCCTCTGGAGAAGGGAATGGCTACCCACTTCAGTATTCTTGCCTGGAAAGTCCCATGTACAGAGGAGACTGGTGGGCTACAGTCCATGAGGTCGCAAAGAGATGGACATGACTGAGCAACTAACATTTTCACTCATGTGTAAATATATATTGGCATATAAATTTACCAAAAACTGTTACTTTTAGTATATGATCAATGTGAACAAGAGTTCTTAGAGGTCTTCAATACTTTTTTAATAGTATGAGAGGGTCTTGAGATCAAAATGTCTAAAGTCACTGAATTAGAATAATACTCTTGGATTCTTCTTTGGCCTCACTCCCGTCTAGGTGACAAGAGCGACTTAATTGAAGAGTTTGGGAGAAGAACTGGGGAGGTAGGGCTCAGCCCTTTCCTCTCACTTTTCCTTTACACGATCCTCAGTTCTTACACGTAACATTTGCCTGTCTATAATAGAGCATGTGTTCTTATCACCCTCTGATGGTGGTCACCTTAGGGCCTGTGGCACTGTCCTGTGATGAGACTTGAATTGGCCCGTCATGGCTTATGATTCTGATTGGATAAGTCTGTCTAATCCAGGAGTGGNCCTGACCTGCCTCTTGAGAAATCTGTATGCAGGTCAAGAAGCAAGAGTTAGAACTGGACATGGAACAACAGACTGGTTCCAGATAGGAAAAGGAGTACGTCAAGGCTGTATATTGTCACCCTGCTTATTTAACTTCTATGCAGAGTACATCATGAGAAATGCTGAACTGCAAGAAACACAAGCTGGAATCAAGATTGCTGGGAGATATATGCAGATGACACCACCCTTATGGCAGAAAGTGAAGAGAAACTAAAGAGCTTATTGATGAAAGTGAAAGAGGAGAGTGAAAAAGTTGGCTTAAGTTTCAACATTTGGAAAACGAAGATCATGACATCCAGTCCCATCACTTCATGGGAAATAGATGGGGAAACAGTGGAAAGAGTGTCAAACTTTATTTTTCTGGGCTCCAAAATCACTACAGATGGTGACTGCAGCCATGAAATCAAAAGACGCTTACTCCTTGGAAGAAAAGTTATGACCAACCTAGATAGCATATTCAAAAGCAGAGACATTAATAGTCAAGGCTATGGTTTTTCCAGTAGTCATGTATGGATGCAAGAGTTGGACTGTGAAGAAGGCTGAGTGCCGAAGAATCGATGCTTCTGAACTGTGGTGTTGGAGAAGACTCTTGAGAGTCCCTTGGACTGCAAGGACATCCAACCAGTCCATTCTGAAGAAGATCGGCCCTGGGATTTCTTTGGAAGGAATGATGCTAAAGCTGAAGCTCCAGTACTTTGGCCACCTCATGCGAAGAGCTGACTCATTGGAAAAGACTCTGATGCTGGGAGGGATTGAGGGCAGGAGGAGAAGGGGACGACTGAGGATGAGATAGCTGGAAGGCATCCCTGACCCGATGGATGTGAGTCTGAGTGAACTCTGGGAGTTGGTGATGGACAGGGAGGCCTGGCATGCTGCGATTCATGGGGTCGCAAAGAGTCGGACACGACTGAGCTACTGAACTGAACTGAACTGATTGAAGAATGATCTGCTTGCTTTCTGATTATGAAAAAGATCAATTAGTTGAGCTTGCAAATTTGAGAGAAAGGATTCTGGAGAAGTATGAATTCATTGAAGTACCAATATGAAGATTCTTGCTAGCAGACTCTCATCTTGGCCCCACTCTACCAAGACAGATAGCCCACAACAAAAGTAATACAGTTACATTAGAACATTCAGAATACAATAAAAAATCAGTCACAATTTCACCAGTGTTACAGTTTTGATGTCATTGTTGCTTTTGAGGTGTTTACATGTAATTTTTTCTGTGTGTATGTGTATATATATATATATATACACACACATACACTTAGCAGCAGCAGCAGCAGCAGTATGCCATTGCAAATACGTACACATCTTCTTTATCAGTTTGTCTATCAGTGGACATCTAGGTTGTTTACTGCTGCTAAGTTGCTTCAGTCGTGTCCAACTCTGTGCGACCCCATAGATAGCAGCCCACCAGGCTCCCTCATCCCTGGAATTCTCTAGGCAAGAACACTGGAGTGGGTTGCCATTGCCTTCTCCGAGGTTGTTTACATGTCTTGGTTATTGTGACTAGTGCTGATATGAACATAGGGGTTGCATGTATCTTTTTAGATTAGAGTTTTGTCTGTATATGCCCAGGAGTAGGATTGCTGGATCATATGGTAATTCTCTTTTTAGTTTTCTGAGAAACTTCCTTACTGTTTTCCATGTTGGTTGCACCCATTTATATTCTCACCAACAGTGTAAGAGGGTTTCCTTTTGTCCACATCCTTTCTAGCCTTTGTTCCTTGTAGAGTTTTTACTGATGGCCATTCTGACCAGTGTGAGGTGATATTTCATTGTAGTTTTGATTTGCATTTCTCTAATAATTGGTGATGTTGAGAATCTTTTCATGTGCCTATTGGCCATTTGTATTTCTTATTTAGATAAATGTCTATTTAGGTCCTCTGCTCATTTTTTGATTAGGTTGTTTTTTTGTTGTTGTTGTTGTTGAATTGTATGAGCTATTTGTATATTTTGGGAATTAAGCCCTTGTTTGTTGGATTGTTGGCAAATATTTTCTCACATTTTGTAGGTTGTCTTTCTATTTATGTTTTATTTTTTCCCTATACAAAAGATTGTAACCTTGATTAGGTCCCATTTGTTTATTTTAGTCTTTGTTTCTATTGCCTTGGGAGCCTGACCGAAGAAAACATTGGTACAGCTTATGTCAGAGAATGTTTTGCCTATGATCTCTTCTATAGGTCCTGACTTTTTAATGAAATGTTCCTTTTTTTTGTGTACAGTCATTTCATAAATTTTTATTGAATTGATATTATATACTAGGTATTGCTTAGGTGCTGGGTGGATAAAAGCTTTTGCCTTCAAGGAATGTACCTTCTAAAATGAGGGGGGGAAAATAAACAAACGAAAGATTAAACAAGTGGCATGTCTGATGGCAATCAATGACGTGGAGAGTAAGTAAAGCAGTAGAAGGAAGGAGAGAGTGATGGATGTGCTCCAGGAAAGGGTATCAGGGAAGACTTCTCAGAGGAACTGGTGCTGAATAAAGGCCTGACTCAACTCCCAAGAGAATACATTATTAAGTGAAAAGAGGGAAGATCTAGAGTGAGTTAGATTGGGGATTACTGATGTGTATTACTAAAGACCAGTTTATTTCTTCAGACTTAGGAGTGGGTTAGATATATTGCAGCTATTAAATATTTATCAGCTCTGGCATTTTAGAATATTGGACATATTTATTATCTCAAAATACAGGCATGTATATTTGTATGCACACTCATTGGACTAGAATGGAAAGAGTAATGTGTAAGTGTGAATGCTTCCATGTAAGAAAGATTCACTGGACCCTCCTGAAAGGTTCCAGATCTTTCAAGAATCTTTCTCTCTCTCTGTATATTAAATACTCAAGTAAAGGAACCGATTTTCATGCCCTGAATTACTAGATATAATCACACTCCTCCTAAGACTTTCCTATTCGTTATAGAATCTTCACTTTGTATTCCCCAAATTAGAGTCTAGGTTCATGTCCTTGATAAAGTTTTCACAGTTAGTTGACAGCCATCTGAATCAAATTTATTATGAGGTGATTTCTGACTGTCCTATTTCCAGCTAATCTCTCTTTCACCTAATCAACACTTATCAAGCTCATACTATGTGCCAGCTATTAAGGAGTTGGGGCCAGAGATGGAAGACATAATCCGTATCCTGACAGCGCTCTAGCAGTGGAAACAATCAGCATGGCAGGACAGGGGCTGTGATGGAAGCCGCGCGAGGCTTGGGGAACAGGAGGCAGCCTGTGAGGCCTCTGCTGCTACTAAGTTGCTTTAGTCATGTCCGACTCTGTGTGACCCCAGAGACGGCAGCCCACCAGGCTCTGCCATCCCTGGGATTTTCCAGGCAAGAACACTGGAGTGGGTTGCCATTTCCTTCTCCAATGCATGAAAGTGAAAAGTGAAAGGGAAGTCGCTCAATCATGTCCGACTTCCAGCGACCCCATGGACTGCAGCCCACCAGGCTCCTCCATCCATGGGATTTTCCAGGCAAGAGTACTAGAGTGGAGTGCCATTGCTTTCTCGAGCCCTCACTTTAAAAGGAGACATGATATCAAGGGCACGTGCCATAATTTAGTTAGCAGTTCCCTTATTTTTTGTGCCTGATGATTGCTTTTAATTTTTCATTGATATAAGTTAGAAGCAATTTCACTTCTAGATATGTGTACCAAAGAATTGAAAGCAGGTACTCAGACAGATACTTGTACACCAGCATTCACAGTAGCATTGTTCGCAATAACCAAAAGGTGGAAACAATAAAAATGCCCAAGAATGAATAAATGGATTAACAAAATGTGACATATATATGATATGTATTATATGCATTCTGATGCTGGATACAGTATGAACAAACCTGAAATATTATGCTAAATAAAATAAGCTAGACACAAAAGGACAAATATGATTCCACTTATGTAAAGTACATAGATTAGTCAAAATTGGAGACAGAAAATAAAATAGTGGTTACCAGGAGCTAACCACTCTTGAGGAGAAGGGAATGGGGAGTTATTGTTTAATGGGTACAGAGCTTATGTTGAGAATGATGAAAAAGTCCGGGATATGAATAGTGGTAATGGTTGCACAACAGTGCGAATTTTCTTAATGCCACTGACTGTGCACCTAAAATTAAAGTGTATATATATATATATATCTTTTACCACAGCTTAAAAAAAAAAAGCTGAGATGGTATTGCAGTGTGTATAGGAAATACATATATCCTAAAGACGCTTACTCCTTGGAAGAAAAGTTATGACCAACCTAGATAGCATATTCAAAGCAGAGACATTACTTTGCCGACTAAGGTCCATATAGTCAAGGCTATGGTTTTTCCTGTGGTCATGTATGGATGTGAGAGCGGGACTGTGAAGAAGGCTGAGTGCCGAAGAATCGATGCTTCTGAACTGTGGTGTTGGAGAAGACTCTTGAGAGTCCCTTGGACTGCAAGGACATCCAACCAGTCCATTCTGAAGAAGATCGGCCCTGGGATTTCTTTGGAAGGAATGATGCTAAAGCTGAAACTCTAGTACTTTGGCCACCTCATGCGAAGAGTTGACTCACTGGAAAAGACTCTGATGGTGGGAGGGATTGGGGGCAGGAGGAGAAGGGGATGACAGAGGATGAGATGGGTGGACTGCATCCCTGACTCGATGGATGTGAGTCTGAGTGAACTCTGGGAGTTGGTGATGGACAGGGAGGCCTGGCGTGCTGCAGTTCATGGGGTCGCAAAGAGTCGGACATGACTGAGGGACTGAATTGAACTGAATATGTAACACAAATTTCCCAGAATTTGGATTATTTCCTTATTTTAGACCTTAGAAGAAATCTTCCTGGATCAGAGTTTATGGCATTTAATAAATGTCACCAAATTGTTTTGTGAAAACAGCTGTGTAGGTTTACAGCTCTCAGGCGCACATATCAGTGCTGATGTCATTATTCACCTGCCAGCCTGCATCCCTGACAAAAGGGAAGAAAATTGTTTTGAAAGTTCACCAGTGAAGGACTAAGCCTTGAGTTAGGACCCAGATTAAATTATGAATTAAAAAAAACGGTGCTTTGTTTTAATATGCACTTCTTTATTACTGAGGTGTGGTGTTAGAGAAGACTCTTGAGAGTCCCTTGGACTGCAAAGAGATCCAACAATTCCATCCTAAAGGAGATCAGTCCTGGGTGTTCATTGGAAGGACTGATGTTGAAGCTGAAACTCCAATAAGTTGGCCACCTGATGCGAAGAGCTGACTCATTTGAAAAGACCCTGATGGTGGGAAAGATTGAGGGCAGGAGGAGAAGGGGACAACAGAAGATGAGATGGTTGGATGGTATCACCGACTTGATGGACATGGGTTTGAGTGAACTCCAGGAGTTGGTGATGGACAGGGAGGCCTGGCGTGCTGCAGTTCATGGGGTCGCAAAGAGTCGAACATGACTGAGTAACTGAACTGAATGCTCTTGGTATTTTTTTTTTTTAACTGATGTATTTCCTATTGTGTGGATTCTCTGGTTTCTTAGAGTATTTTAAAATTCATCTCTCACTTTAAGACAGATTAGCAAAATACACACAAAAAAACAGGGTGTTTTAAAAGTCAGAAAATTGAAGCAGAGGGAAACTAATGGTAGAAAAATAAAATGAAGACAAGGTAAGTTATTAAATATGGAGTTTACCAAGGGATCTGACTAGAGGAAGGCAACACATTTGTCACTGAGTTTTCTGGAAGCTAATGGAAAGAAAGAGAAACAAGATCCATAGCTTGATGAGTTCAGCCAACATTTGCTTGGTTGACATCACATTAATTCCTGGTATAGATTCGGAAACAGATTCTTCCTATGGGTTCATATACTAGACTGCATAGAAAAATCATAGGAGCCATATTTTCCAACCTATCTGATTTTGCAAAACCTCTTCACTGCCACTCAACAGGTGGAGTCTCTTTCCCCATCTCCTTCAGCCTGGGCTGGCTTGGAACTGCTGGCCTGGATTAATAGAACCTGGCAGAAGTAAGGCTTCATGACTTCCGAGGCAAAGCAGTGAAGGGCAACCCAGTTCCCACCTGGCTTTCTTTCTTGGAACAGATGCCTGGGAAGCCTGGAGCCCACATATGAAATGTCTGGGCACCTTGAAGTTGTCATAATGTAAAGACCACGTGATGGAGATAAAGAGAGGCATCCAATCAGATGGAGCTGAGTGGGAGGAGATGAGCCATCCCTGCTGAGCACTGCTGAGGTTGCAGGTTTGTGAGCCAAAATAAGTTTTGTTTTTTCTTTTTACATTTTTTTTTGATGTGGACCATTTTTAAATTCATTAAATTCATTTTAAATTCAGTCTTCACTGAATTTGTTGCAATATTGTTTCTGTTTTGTTTTTGTTTTGGTCCAGAGGCTGATCTTAGTTCCCTGCAGGATTGAACCTGCCCACCTCTGCACTGGAAGTGCAGAGTCTTAACCACTGGACCTCCAGGGAAGTCCCTCAAATAAGTTTTATTTGTTGCTTTAACCTGGTGTGTTTTAGGGTGGTTTGTTATGTAGCAGTAAGTAACTGGGAAAGTTTATTTAAAGAAAATGTAGAGGGAGGGGTTTCAGGATGGGGAACACGTGTATACCTGTGGTGGATTCATGTTGATGTATGGTAAAACCAATACAACATTGTAAAGTAATTAACCTCTGATGAAAATAAATACATTTATATTAAAAATAAATTTTAAAAAATCTGAAAAGAAAATACAAAACTCTAGCAACTTCTCTTCCTTGGCTGACACCCGTGAAGTTGGCAGCTATCTCCAACTCCGCATCTTGGCTGCTCTCAGACCCTTCATGAAGTCCAAGAATCATCAAAAAGAGGGCCACAAAGTTCATCTGACGCCTGTCAGACTGATATGTGCACATTTAAGCAGAACTGGAGGAAACCAAGAGGCACTGACAATGGGGTGCGCAGGAGAGTCAGTGATGCCCAACATCAGTTGCCTGAGCAGCTAGAAAACAAAGCACATGCTGCCCAGCAGCTTCCACACGTTCCTGGTCCGCAACATCAAGGAGCTTGAAGTGCTACTGATGTGCAACACGTGTCACTGTGATAAGACTGCTCACAATATCTCCTCCAAGACCCACAAAGCCACTGTGGAAAGGACAACCCACCGGTCCACTGGAGTCACCAATCCCAACGCCAGACTGTGCAGCTGAGAAAATGAATAGACAGCTCCTTTGCACATTTTGTTTGTGTTAATAAAACTGTAAAACTCAGACAAAACAATAACAAACAAAACAAGACAAAAAATTCAGCAGCAGCAGTGTTTTACAGCAGCAGTGTGCCAAACACATATGAGGTTGAGCTGTTGGGCACTGTACAGGCTGAAGCTGGGAGCTCCAGCACCCACCAGTGAAACAATTATATTGGCTTTGGAAACAAAGCAGTTTGAATGCCTTTGAACCTTCCTGCACATTTTTGGAAACCATGTCACTCTTGTTAACAGTATACTTATAGTGTGTTCTGCTCATAAATAATCTTTAATGCAAATATTCAGAGCTTCTTCTTAAAGACCATTTAACTCTCACAGACAACACCTTAAGTGAAACAAACAGCTTCCTGGTATAGGCTTATATTTATTTGATGGCAAATTATAGGATATTTAGACTCTTTTTTTTTTTTTTTCGATGAAGAATTCAGGTGAACCAGAAAGAGATTCCAGATACTTGCTAAGAGCTCAAACCAAATGTGCATAGTTGGGATCTATTGTTGGAAGGATAGTGAACTTTTTGGGAGGTCTGATTCTTTTTCCTCCCTCTAATGAGTGTCACTGTTAAGCTCCTACAGTTGGCAAGCTCTCCATGGGGAGGATCCAACAGAGGGCAAGAAAGTCTGGGTCTACCCAGGAAAATTGTGACTGACTGAAGCTTTACATGAGACCTTTGCCTCCATGGTCCTGTTTACTGGTCTTCCAAAATTTCTATTGGATGGCAAATTCCTTTAGAAAAAGGGGGCAAGTTTTATTATAGCTGTGGAAGCTGGCAGAGAACCAGGATGGATATAGCAGTCAGTTATCATGTTAAGGATGTGAGAATGGACTCGAGGTCCAGAGAGGCTGGATCTAAACCCTGCTGGTGCTACTCACTAGCCGAATGACTTCAGGCAACCTAGCCTCTCAGTGCCCCAGTTTTCTCCTCTATAGGAGTGCTCATAAGGGAGCAAGGGTTAAATCATTTTGAAGTCTCTTGAATAGTCTGTGGACAGTGACTGTAGCCATGAAATTAAAAGATGCTTGCTCCTTGGAAGAAAGGCTTTAACAAACCTAGACAGCATACTAAAAAGCAGAGATCTCCCTTTGCTGACAAAGGTCAGTGTAGTAAAAACTATAGTTTTTCCAGTAGTCATGTATAGATGTGAGAGTTGGACCATAAAGAAAACTGAACACTGAAGAATTGATGCTTTGGAACTATGGTGCTGGAAAACACTTACGACAGTCCCTTGGACAGCAAGGAGATCAAACCAGGGAATCCTAAAGGAAATCAACCCTGAATATTCGTTGGAAGGACTGATGCTGAAGCTGAAGCTCCAATACTTTGGCCACCAATGAGTGAAGAGCCGACTCATTGGAAAAGACTCTGACGCTGGGGAAGACTGAGGGCAGGAGGAGAAGAGGGCAACAGAGTTTGAGAGTTTGAGCAAACTCCAGGAGATAGTGAAGGACAGGGAAGCTGGCGTGTTGCAGTTCATGGGGTCACAAAGAGTTGGACACAACAGAGACGGAACAAGACTAATGTGTGGCATAGAAGTGCTAAGTGTCAGCTGCTGCCGCTACTACTGCTACCTCTTATTAATTTTTTTATTGGAGTATAATTGCTTTACAACATTGTGTTAGTTTGTGCTGTACAACAAAGTGAATCGGCTATGTGTATACATATATCCTCTCCCTCTTGATCGTCCCCCTCCCAATCTTACCCTTCTAGGTCACCACAGAGCACTGAACTGAGTTCCCCGTGCTGTACAGCAACTCTCCACTAGTGATCTATTTTACACGATAATACTGCTACTTCTATACTATTATACTACATATTAGTAATATAATATATACTATTATACTACATATTAGTAATATAATATATACTATTATACTACATATTAGTAATATAATATATACTATTATACTACATATTAGCTTCACTCAGTGAAGCTTGCTAAGTTTACATGCTTTGATCCCCTCTGTTCAGCTTTCATCTTCTACCTCTTGAGTCTTCTGCCCATCCCAGGCTGTGGGTGCTGTGGCTGCTGCCTCACCCTCGGTGACCAGGTCAGCCAGTTTGCCCTGGCAGTTTCACCACCAAGAGTTCATAATCACACACTCCAGGCCATCCTTCCAGCTCCCAGTCAGTCCCACCCCATCCTGACAGCATTTTTCTGAACCCTCCATCAGTTTAGAGATACACACTGGAAAACACATTGTGTTTCTATCATTTCCCCTATCAATAAAGAGTTCATTGTGTTTATTTAGCTCTATGTCTTTCTTCTATGCTTGTAGTAAAAATATTTGGTGGAAAGAATTGTTTTTTTTTTGTGTGTGTGTGTTGTATGTGGTGGACGTTGTGTTTGTCTTTTGAAGATTTGTGTTGTGAGCTCTTGACGTAATCTCTCTCTCTCATGGATTTAGGATCTTTTGGTGGAGTTGATTCAGTCATGTCCAACTCCTTGCGACCCCTGACCCCAAGGTCCCCTGTCCATGGGACTCTCCAGGCAAGAATACTGGTGTGGGTAGCCATTTCCTTCTTCAGGGGGTCTTCCTGACCCAGGGACTGAACCCGTGTCTCTTAATGTCTCCTGTGGTGGCAGGCGGGTTCTTTATGCTAGCACCACCTGGGAAGGTGGAGATGAGCAGAGTGTAAAGTTTAATCCCTGTGGCTGAGTTTTTGCCAGCAGTTTTGTGTCAGACATCTTAACACTGACTTGGTTTGCTCTCTGGTCTCCTTGTGTACTAAACAGAATGATGGCTTGGGTGTCAGAAGACCTTGACTGATGCTTCAATCCCTTGGACAATTCATTTCAGTGGAGCCTCAGTTTTCTAATTTGTAAGAGTGGGCCAATGATATCTCTCACACTTTTTTGAGGGTTTAATACAGTTATTCTTCTCAGGCTCACTGCTAGTGAGGAGGGCTTTGTGATGATGAGAAAAAGGTGTTTCCGCCTTCAGGCAGACACAGCCCTGTCCCCAGGATCTGCCCTGTGAGTGAAGTGTGGGCTGTGTTCCCTACTTTTCCTCTTAGCTCGGTGAATGCTCTGGTACAGGTCACAAATCATAGAGCTGTGTGCACAGACTCCAAGCCTTCTAAAAGTTTAGTTTGTAATGATAGAATGTCATACATATACTGGGAATTATTATTAATGGTACATTCTGTTTCTCAAACACTGTCCTATCTATTTGTCTATATCTCTCTATCATTTAATCATTCTACTTCTTTTCACAAAGGATTTGAGATGGCATTGATTAAATCACAGAATCACAGCTAATATTTGCATAGCAGTCTTTCATTAATCTAAATTCCTCTGTTTCATCCTCATAATGGTCTTATGAGGAGAGTATCCTGTCTCTCACTTTACAGAGGAACCAGCTGAGTCTTAGACACATGTAATAAATGGTACAGTCAGGATGGAAACCCGGATTTTTTGGCTTATACCCATGTTCTTTTACCAATATCATGCCATCCAATCAGGTTTTCACTATGATAAAGTATGATATGACAGAACTATTTTTTATTTTCTGTACTATATCTCAAAAATTGGAGCAGCTTTTCAGTAATTGAAACTGAACAAAAAAAAATCAAAATCTATTATTAAAAACACAATAGAGACATACGGAATTTGTCCTCTCCTGGTTTATGTACTATCTTTAGCTGTTAGGGAATTTAATTTTTATATGAGAGAAGCAGCACATTCAACCAAAGGGATGTGGATTACATAGAAATGAGCTATGCTTCAAAGGGACCCAAATAGCCAGAGAAAAGGGAAGAAGAGGACAACAGTAATACCTGCAGCTTCAGTAATCACTAGCATCATTTATTATGACTACTGTCTATTGCTGTGTAAATATATCACATAGGATCTTATACAAGGGGGATTTCTGTAAGACGTATTCTGCTTAAGCACAATTGGATTTCAGATAAATCCCATATATCCGTTTCATATCACCCTTTGTTACAGGATTTCAAAATGCTTGTGAAACACTAAGGAAATGAAATGATATCTAGTCTCTTATCAAAAGAGCAAGAGTATTGCATTGATGGTTATGAGAAACAGGAGCAAAGAGATATTTCAAAATTGCATGTATGCCACTCAGAACCACAACCCTGGGTTTCAGAAATCACCTATTGTTAGATGTTTTCTCAGGAAAGATATATTTCCATGATTTGTTTTGCTGTATTCAATACTGTTTTAACCTCATTTTTATTGTTCAGAGTAAGAATTGTATTTTGTATTTCCATGATACCAGATTTTGGGAAACTTTACAAAGTAATTGAATCTATTTCCATAATTCCAAGTCTTGGTTTTTTTCTTTTTGCCTATAGGATGAAGGTAATGGTTGTCACCTCAACCCTGGAAAAATGCCAAAGTCAAGTGGCTTTCAGAATAAAGAAAGCCTGCTTCTTGTGACTGATGTTAAAGTACAGGAAGAAAGAGATTGACCCCTTCCTGTTGCTCTTATTGGGGACCAAGACATACGCCTACACTCTAGTCTAAATTTGTCATTGGTGTCTCAAGAGACATGATTTGATTTGTGGCAATACCGAGTCCAGATTACAAAGAGCAAGAAAGCCCATATGGTGCTTGGCATCTTGGCAAGAAACATGAGTTAGATAGGAACTTGGTTTTAATCTCAAACAATCCTCATAGAATTCTCTTGCACATATAAGGAAGCTTTAGAATAGTTTACTCCAACATCTTTGTTTTCTATGAGGAAATTGGCTTCAGAGTGGTGAGATGATTTGCCTGGTGGTGATACCAAAACCAAGGCTAAAGGGCACCAGCCAGTGGGTCCCTCACCATACCATTTGACTCCTTCCTTTCCTCTTCAAGGTGAAGACTAATATATTTACTAAAAAATCAGCATAGATAAGATTTATTTAGAATTTTGGGGAGTATTTTGGGCACTGTGTTTTCTTCGTTATGTCATTGAATCTTTCTGAAATGCTTTGACTCTACTAAGCTATTGTTACTACCATTTACCTACCTTTACAGATAAGCAAACTGAGGCTTACAGAGTTAAAGAAGGACCTTGATCTGAATCATACACCTCTGAGAACCAGGATTTGAGCCCCGTCTTATCTCAGAGACTTCACTCTCAACTGCCACCTGACATTCAGCCTCTTTGCTGCAGTTTCTTTGCTCTGATTCTCCTTGGAAAGGAACTGAGCATCAGCCCAAGTGCTGGAGCCCAGGGGGAGAGACAGCACTTCACTCTCGAAGTGGTTACTTACTGTCTCCTTTCTCTTTTTTATACTCTGCTTTGTCCTTCTTTCTACAACAGTCTTTCCTTTTACATTCTCAAAACTAGAGGCAGTTTCTGACTCGAATTCCCATTTCCAGCTCTGGATTTCATCTGAGGGTTGCCTTCTTGTTTTATTTATACATTGATTGTAAAGATCCTTAGGCAGAGATTTTACTTTTTTTTATTTTTTGTAGTTTTATTTATTGTATAAGGCTATGTATACTTTGGCACACACATAAATATTAACATAATAATGTTACGTAGATTGTAGGAGATTTATATGCAGTCATTCTTTACAAAAAGCAGGTAGTTTGTTTGATTGCTTTTGTGAGAGAGGTTAAAAGTGGGTCCCTCAGCTTTTCTCAAACTTACGCACGTTCTTTCTATTGAGGGCAAAGAAGATGTATTTTCCCTTTGACTTTATTGAAGTTTGGCAGGTAGAGAACACTTGTTGCATTAAGAGCATTCCCCTGTTTAGTTGAATGGCATGCTGCCTTTGGCTCTATTTAAGAAAATGCACTGTTTGTGGGCGAGGGACGTAACAATGAGGTACTTTGTGCCTGAAAGCATTTCTGCAAAGTGCTAGGACTTGATTTATGGTGTGAACATTGTTTGGAGGATAATAAATATGCAATGTGGATTCAGTGTTGATCCCAGCAATCCAAACTGCACAATTTCTTTGCATCCAGGGTCACTCCATAAGTGACATTCATCTGCCTGTAGCTGGGTACTGGTTTGCTTCTAAGTGTGGTTCAGGCGTGTCCAACATAGCTAATGAACCAGGGGCTAGATGAATTGAAAATTTCAATTTATTTTCTTAGGGGCTGTGTAGTTTCCCAAGAAAGAACACAAGCAGGTTCTCCTTCTGGTGTGCAGATGTTTCCAGGAGCCTCTGCTCACCTGGAGGGGATGCCCACTGAAGTCTACACTTGAGGGGACTTAGGAGACTTCTGGGAAACCACCATCTTAGGGCAGAGAGATTGACTCAGAAGCAGGTAGAGATGTTTGGAGGGCCAGGTACCGCATGTGGCTTGGATCTGTCTCCTCAGCACAACCTCTCTGCCCTCATGGCTGTAAGCAAAAGTCATATCTGTTTGGTCAACATTCTTAAACAATGGGACACATGCACTCTCCAGAGTGGGGTGGCCTATTCTCCCCCTCCTCACTGTGGACCACTGCTCACTTGGCTTTAGTAGGACCCTTGGTTGTCTCATTCTAGAGAGTTCAGTTCATTGACCATGACATTTTCCCCCACTCTGCAGAGAGCTCCTTGAGAGCCACCTGGCTTCTGGATTGCACCCTATTGTATCCCCAGCACTTTGTATAGGTCCGCCTCCTAGTGGAACTCGATCACCCTGTTGCTGGATGGAGGGAGTTTGGGTAGAGGAAGGCAATGATGCTCAAGGCTGCATTGGGGTGCCTGGAAGAGCTGGGATGAGCTTCTGGGCCTTGTATGGAAATAGGAAGGGCTGGGGAGTAGAGCTGCCCTGAATGGTGGACCAACCAGTCAACCCTTCCAAGTCAGAAGTGAGCTTGATATTTGTTTTTGAGGCTTGTTCGTTTCTGTTTTGGTAAGCATTTCAGATTTGTATTCTGTCTTTCTTAGCTTCTACCATGTGACTTTAAGTTTATGGAAGCCTCTTAGTTTACAAGCCTTCAGCTGATTTCACTAATTGAAGTCAGTACCAGTCTCAGATCTTAGTGCCCTTAGTCACATTTGCATCTGCCGTTTGTTTCCTCCTCTGTGTCCCAAGTTTCAGGAATGTCTCTGGTTGCCTGTGCTGCTCACTTTCTGGCCCCAGGATTGGAAGATACTAATCCCCTGTACCAGCCATGCCCAGGTTACCAGGTGTCATTTTGGTGCCACCTGCTAAGTCCCACACTTCTCTTGTTTATTTTCTTTTTCCTGTACTCTCTTTAAATCCATGGATCACATGTCTCAGTGCTCCTTAAACCTGTGGCCAAGTATGGTTTTCACACCTGCTGTAAGTACCAGTCACAGTTACTGATGAATTCAGTGACACGTACTAATGAGAGCAGGCATGGACACAAGGAAAGAGCATATTCATAATGAGGCCATGAAATCTCATTTCTCTTCGAAACTGAAAAACCTCCGAGGGATCTAAAGTTCTATGTGATTTTTCTCAGAGAAGAGAATTGTTCTGGCATCAAGGACAATGTTCTGGAGATTACTAGACAGCTGAAGACCTAATGCATTCTTGCACAGGGACATAGAATATGGCCTCTGTGGATGCTGTTAGGACAGTGAAGTCAGAGGTAACTTTCAGAAGCACCCAGTGTCGTGTCTTGCTGTTTTCCCAGAGCCTCTCTTGCTCTGTTATTATTCTGAACCTTTATGCATCCTTATGCCCTTTTCCATCTGGCAACTCCTACTCATGTTTTAAGACTCAGTGCCTTAGTGAAGCTTCCACAAGTTCTCAGACACAGTTAGGCACCCCCACACCCTACCACATGCTTCTGTAGCATCCTTCCTCACACATATGTATTGTAATATTTACCAAGGCATAGGGCAAGAGTTGGCAGGTTTTCTGTAAAGGGCCAGATAGTAAACATTTTCAGTCTTGCCAGCCATATGGTGTCGGTTGCAACTCTTCAAATTCAACTTGGCTGTTGGGTGTAAGCAGTCATAGACAATATCGAAATGAATGAGTATGGCTGTGCCCCAACAAAATTTAATTATGGACTCTGAGATTTGGATTTCATGGACTCTTTTGATGTCCTGTAATATTCTTCATTTGATTTTTTTCCTCTCAAACATTTGAAAGTATAAAAACCATCTTTAGCTTGTGGGCCATACAAAAAGAGACATGGATCTGGCCCATGGGCTGTGTTTGCCCAGCTCTGAAGTAGAGCTTTTATTCAACCACACACCCATCTTTCCCATTTGACTGTCAGCAGCTGAGTTCAGGTATGGGGTCCTGGGACATAGGACAGTTCCTGGCAGAGTCAGACATGACTGAGCGACAAATGCAGGAAAGAAGGACTCTTCAAATTCTTGTTGAATGGATCCCTGTGCAGGACTATGGAGTCAAAATGCGTGCGTGCATGCTAAGTCACTTCAGTCGTGTTTGGCTCTTTATGACCCTGTGGACTATAGCCCACCAGCCTCCTCTGTCCATGGGATTTTCCAGGCAAGAACACTGGAGTGGGTTGCCATGGCCTCCTCCAGGGGATCTTCCTGACTCAGGGATAGAACCCATATCTCTTATATCTCCTGCATTGGTTGGTGGGTTCTTTACCACTACTGCCACCTGGGAATCAAAGTTATAATGGTTCCCAATATGTGTTGAGTACTTATGGTGTCCAACAATGAGCTGAGCACTTTATATGCATTTCTCTTTTAATCTTCATTTAATTTTGCTATCTAGAGATATTAAAGGCAACAGTTATCATTAGATTGTGTTAAATATGTCTGTGTAATCATATTTAATCCTTTCAACAACGCTTTGGTGAGTAAGTACTGATAATATCCACTGTTACAGCTGAGGAAAATTAAGCTTGGAGAGATTCTTTGCTCAAAGTTACTGAGCTAGGCAGTAGGGTGGGGTTAGGCAAGAACCTCGGCAGAGTTGAGGGTCCCAGTTCCTAAACTCCATGCTGTAGAGCATCATTGCTTGGATGCCCTCTTGATGGGCTTGAGTATGAAGCAGCTTCTGGGACCTTGGTGATGCTAAAACAGGCATGGTGGTGGGGGCGGGGGGCGAGGGTTTCCTTTTCTCCTTCTAATCAATTGGTTATGTTTAAGGACTATCACGATTCTGTTCCTAATTAGCTGTATAATGTCTGGAATGGTGCTTAAGCTTTCTGGGTCCATGTCGTCCACTAATATAGCAGAGTTTAAGTTGCATGCTGTCAAATGCCTCCTCTTATGGTAAGTTTCTATAATTTTGTTCTCTGCTGTTTTCTGCTTACATATTTCTGTTGTCAGTCTCAATTCTGCCAACCTTGACTACAGAAATCTCAGGTTCCATGGGGTTGCTTGGGCTCAGAGAGGAGAAAGGGAGAAGGGAAATAGCCATCTAGCCACAAACACATTTTTAAATCTACCAAATGGTAACTTTAAGGATATTTGGGGTTTTTTTTTTTGGCTTTTTAAATTTTTTGATGGAAAGATAGCTTTTCCAAGAAAAACAAGTAACATTATTATCTATAACAAAAATGAGAATAGTGATAGCATCTTCTATTTCTAAGGCATCGTTTAAAAGTGCCTTTTTGAAGGCATTACCTAAGTCATCCATCTGATATTCCTTTGAGACAGGTAAGAAGCTTTTTTTATTAGAAGATCCTTTTATATAGCTGCAGAATGAATCTTTCTTTGTTGTAAACCAAAAGGCCCTGAGTGTCCCAGAGAGATTTCAATAGCAAGTCACTGGGTGAGCGGTTACTTCTCAGATGGATGGTCACAATTCTTAAGAAAAAAAAAAAGCCAGGCTTCTGCCAGGGCTTTTAGAAATTAAAAAAAAAATATATATATATATATTTCCCCCATTTAATATAAATATGACCTTTAGTACTTAAAAATCTGACATCCTTATTTGGCTGCTGAATATGAGTCAGTTGAATTGGATGGAGTGAAAGTATTTTACTGATTCCAAAGAAATATTTGCAGAACAGTGAAGGGGTATTTGAGAGAATCTTCAGAAAGGCAAGAATCTTCTATGGCCATGCAGTCGTGGCCTTGTTGCTGGGCCCAGGTGAACTGTAGAGGTTCTATTGGATTTGACTGTAGGTTTCTACTGGATTTGACTGTAGGTTTCTATTGGATTTGACTGTAGGTTTCTGTTGGATTTGACTGTAGGTTTCTGTTGGATTTGACTGTAGGTTTCTGTTGGATTTGACTGTAGGTTTCTGTTGGATTTGACTGTAGGTTTCTGTTGGATTTGACTGTAAGTGACATCTCTATATGTATAGGGTAGACCTATACAAGTAAAATAATACAAAAATGCAGAATTCTCTATAAAAACACATATCAAGCGATCTTTTCCAAGTACAGCTTTTACATTTACATAAAATGTAACACTTCCAAGGTGTCTTTGCAGCGCCAACATTTGCTTTTAGCTTTGTTAAGCAGTGATTACTGCAGATACACCTTGACAGCTTGGGAAGGCCATTGACAGCAGGACAGAAGAGGCAGAGTTTGTTTTGGGGCCTCCCTATGTCCCTTTTCATATCTAGGTGCCCAGATCCCTCATACTGACCTTGACCTCTCCCAACCCATAAGAATTTCCACCTATGTCAACCCTCCATAGGGTTCTAAGCTTCCGGACATCTCTACTTCTCTTCATCCTTTCCTCCATTGCCTTCACATCCTTAGAGCATTCTTCCTTTTCTAGGTAGGAAATCAAGTTGATAAGTAAATTCATTTAACAGTATAAATCAATGCTAGGGTTTGGGATTTTAGGAATAACGGAAATTAAAAAAAATTGAATTGCCATCTTTTCTAGTCAACTTCTATCACCATGATTTTCTAAAATAAAGGATAGCTTAATACTTTCAAATTAGAATGGATATAATCTTACAATAAAAGATAGTTCAGCCTAACAGAGAGTTGGCAAATTCATACTGACATGTTAAAAAAATAGAATGTATTTTTAAAAGAATTTAATAAAATTATGACATTCATCTTTATTTTATAATTTCACATGTCTAATTGTCAACTGAACAATCTATATCAAGGGATCAAGATCATCTGTCATGTTCTGGAATTTTTTTTTTTAGCATAGTCATTGTCAAATATCAAATTTCACATGGAGGAGCTTGACAAAATTGTGAGCTCTGTTTTTTTAACTTGTTCACATCAATTTAAAATGTTCTAGGTGAACTAAGAGGAGCTCTGAAATGATTGCCCTCAAGTTTCCATTGCTTTTTCACAACTTCTCTTTGTAGGACTGATGAGAAATCTGAGAAATTAAGCAATGAGCAGGGCATCTAATTAGCAAAATTTCCAAAACCAGACTACAGAGCAAGCACCATGTGGCATCTGCCAGCACACAGGTCTGTGCAACCTGGGTGCCCCATTTGCCCAAAATGTACTTAAGAGGGAGGCTTCAGACTGGTAAAACATTTCTGCCAGCATGGGCCACACACCAACCAGCCTTTGGGAACTGTTTGTGTAAAAGGCATCACTAACCTTCCAAGGGCAATTTGCATTTGAAGAGCTTATTAACCAAAGAAGTGTCCAGTACCTTTATTTTAGTGTGCTCAAAGATCCTTTGGGGAATTGATGAGAGCTCTAGCCACTGTCCCTAGGAAAATGTCACAAGCTCAGGCAAGAATTGCCCATTTTAGCAGGCCATTTCAGGAGATTTATGGATTTACAAAGCTCTTCTCTAACAAATGAAATTTGGGAAGCATAAGGATGAAGTGAAGCTTTTCAGAAGTCTGGGAGAGTGTTAGGGACCTGGTGGGTAAGTAGCCTGGTTTTTAATGTCTCAAGAATCTTCTTAATTACGTACCTTCATTCCTGAAATAGACAGACATAAATAGCATGAGTGTAATCATAATCTAAACAGAAAGATTTTTTGTTCTGCTTGCAAATTAAAAGATTGCTGAGTTATAGCAAAATAGTTCCAGTTTATGCTTTGCACAGAAAAATATAGAAGAAATAATTGCCCTTTGGTCTTTGAAACCCTCTTGGTGTTCAGCCTCTTAAACCCAGGCATCCTACCTAGATGGTCATGAAGAATTCATGCTCCAATGTGATGCAGAGACTCTGCCGTCATTACAGTTGTCCTCATGCTAAACGCTCCTGTCTTATGACTGTGATGTTGAGAAGGGACAAACATAGTTAATATTTTCATAGTACCCCTGGACTCAAAGTCCTCCATGTGTAACAAAATATGTGCTTATTAAGTCCTAGAGTTTNAGTCATTGTCAAATATCAAATTTCACATGGAGGAGCTTGACAAAATTGTGAGCTCTGTTTTTTTAACTTGTTCACATCAATTTAAAATGTTCTAGGTGAACTAAGAGGAGCTCTGAAATGATTGCCCTCAAGTTTCCATTGCTTTTTCACAACTTCTCTTTGTAGGACTGATGAGAAATCTGAGAAATTAAGCAATGAGCAGGGCATCTAATTAGCAAAATTTCCAAAACCAGACTACAGAGCAAGCACCATGTGGCATCTGCCAGCACACAGGTCTGTGCAACCTGGGTGCCCCATTTGCCCAAAATGTACTTAAGAGGGAGGCTTCAGACTGGTAAAACATTTCTGCCAGCATGGGCCACACACCAACCAGCCTTTGGGAACTGTTTGTGTAAAAGGCATCACTAACCTTCCAAGGGCAATTTGCATTTGAAGAGCTTATTAACCAAAGAAGTGTCCAGTACCTTTATTTTAGTGTGCTCAAAGATCCTTTGGGGAATTGATGAGAGCTCTAGCCACTGTCCCTAGGAAAATGTCACAAGCTCAGGCAAGAATTGCCCATTTTAGCAGGCCATTTCAGGAGATTTATGGATTTACAAAGCTCTTCTCTAACAAATGAAATTTGGGAAGCATAAGGATGAAGTGAAGCTTTTCAGAAGTCTGGGAGAGTGTTAGGGACCTGGTGGGTAAGTAGCCTGGTTTTTAATGTCTCAAGAATCTTCTTAATTACGTACCTTCATTCCTGAAATAGACAGACATAAATAGCATGAGTGTAATCATAATCTAAACAGAAAGATTTTTTGTTCTGCTTGCAAATTAAAAGATTGCTGAGTTATAGCAAAATAGTTCCAGTTTATGCTTTGCACAGAAAAATATAGAAGAAATAATTGCCCTTTGGTCTTTGAAACCCTCTTGGTGTTCAGCCTCTTAAACCCAGGCATCCTACCTAGATGGTCATGAAGAATTCATGCTCCAATGTGATGCAGAGACTCTGCCGTCATTACAGTTGTCCTCATGCTAAACGCTCCTGTCTTATGACTGTGATGTTGAGAAGGGACAAACATAGTTAATATTTTCATAGTACCCCTGGACTCAAAGTCCTCCATGTGTAACAAAATATGTGCTTATTAAGTCCTAGAGTTTTGTCTCTGATATTTCTGTTGGTGAAAGAGATACTAACAATTAAAGAGAAATTGCATTGCTCCGTATGCTGGATACATTATTCATGACACAGAGTCCCTCTCCCCCGTTGTGCTAATGCAGACCATCCATAAGGTAGAGTGGTTATCTATAGGCTCCTCTTTCTTATACCAATCTGTTCGGTATGGTCAGAAAGGATTTTTCCTGTTAGACATCACACACACACACACACACAAACACACACACACAGTTTTTTTGCTTTGGCGGTCTGTATTGTAAGAATATAAAAAAGATACAGCATGATATTTTCACGCTTCTTTCTCCCACCCGACTCTCTTATAGGAGAATTCTAGATTTTTTAAAGTCTCTTAAAGCATCTGGGCTGAAATGACAACCCATTAGCTAACAGACCAGTAGAAATTTGAATGAATCTTCTAATTATTCTTCTGCTTTTTGCCTTTCACACTTTCTCTGTCCCTGCGTCTTCCTATCCCTCTCCACCATGCTTCCTGGTCTCCTGGAATCTCTGATACAAATAAGAGAGAGTTTGGACCCAGAATGCAAATAATGGTTACTTTTCTCATAAATAGAGATTGAATTCTCTTTTGGCTTTGCAAAATATTTTTAGCCCATATAAGCATAAAAGATTTGCTTCAGAGCTAGGCTCCAAATGGAACTCTGCCTCATCTGGACGAACACATTTGAATTGGACTGACTTTAACCTCCTGAGATGACAGCATATCTGACTTTGTTTAAGCACTGTGAGGCTGTTTAGGCCTAATTGTAGCTAGTTGAAAGCAGTGTGCTGAGGACTTGAACTAGAACTTGGAATTCATTGCTGAACTACTGACTTGAGATCTGATGTGTGTGTGTGCCTAGTTACTAAGTTGTGTCTGACTTTTTTGTGGCCCCATGGGCTGTAGCCCACCATGCTCCTCTGTCCATGGAATTTCTCAGGCAAGAATACTGGAATGGGTTGCCATTTCCATCTTCAGGGCATTTTCCCAACCCAGGAATCGAACCTGTGTCTCCTGCACCTCCTGCATTAGCAGGCAGATTCTTTATCCCTGAGCCACCAGGGAAGCTCGAGAGCTGGTGTACCTATACTTTAATAACTGTCAGGAACTTGATGCAGCATAATCTTATTTAAAGAGGGTTTAGTTTTTCATTTGCAAGGCGAGTAACTGGAGTGACAGCATCCTTCTGTCTGAGATCAGCTAGGTATTCACCAGTCAGTTTCCTTTTTCTGTGCACACAGAAAGACCACATTTCCCAGCCTTGCTTATAGTTGAGCTGGGGCCATCTCAGGGGTGTCAGTGGGATATGAAGGGACGTGATGGATGCCATTTTCAGTCTTGATCATGAAAATCCCTTTATAATCACCCACATACGTTCTCCTTCTGGGGTTTTGGAGATGACGGATCCTGCTGTGTGGACCAGAGTCATTTAGGAGAGCTGCCCTCCATTCAGTATGATAACAGTGAACAATAATCCTTTATCACGTGAAGTCATTGAATTGTTGGGTTTGTTAGTTATAGCAGCCGCTGCTGCTGCTGCTGCTGCTGCTGAGTCGCTTCAGTCGTGTCCGACTCTGTGCGACCCCGTAGAGGGCACCCCACCAGGCTCCCCCGTCCCTGGGATTCTCCAGGCAAGAACACTGGAGTGGGTTGCCATTTCCTTCTCTAATGCATGAAAGTGAAAAGTGAAAGTGAAGACGCTCAGTCCTATCCGATTCTTGGTGACCCCATGGACTGCAGCCTACCAGGCTCCTCCATCCATGGGATTTTTCCAGGCAGGAGTACTGGAGTGGGGTGCCATTGCCTTCTCCTATAGCGGCTAGTATTACTTATTAAAATGAAAGTCATGTTGCCTTCAAGATGCTTGGGGCTGGTGCACTGAGACGAACCAGAGGGATGGTATGGGGAGGGAGAAGGGAGAGGGGTTCAGGATGGGGAACACGTGTATACCTGTGGCAGATTCATGTTGGTGTATGGCAAAACCAATACAATATTGTAAAGTAATTTAAAAACAATGAAAAAAAAAGATGCTTATTTTGAAAATGTGTTTCTGAGCATAGGCTTTGCATAATTTCTATTATTACATAACCTTAAAGTTAATGGAGTCGATCACACAAGTAAGGATATTTGAAGAAAATGTCACGTATCTTTTCTGCTTTCATAAATCAATCCTTACTGAGTGCTTACGATAGAACGCATTTATGGGACAGAGCTACAGACAGAGCTCTCAATGATCCGAACTCCTGCTACTCATGTCCTTTGCAACACCTCCCTTCCCCCTACCCTTGAGCGTGGGCTGGACCTAGTGAGTCACTTCTAACAAAGAGAATATGGCACAAGTGCTGGGGTATCACTACCATGACAAAAGACTGTAACTTCCCTCTTGCTAGCTCGCTCTCTCTTGCTGGCACTTTCCTTTCTCCTCACTTGTTTGCTCTGATGAAACCAGATGCCACATTGTGTGTTGCCCTGTGGAGAGACCCAGGTGGCAAGGAACCGAGGAAGGCCTCCAGTCAGCAGCTGATGTGAAACAGAATCCTGCCAACAACCTCTGGAGTAAGCTTGGAAAGCAGTTCTGCTCCCAGCTGAGCCCTCAGATGAGACTTTGGCCCCCACCAACCTACGGCTTGTTTACAGCCTATAAGAGATCCAGAGCCTAGAGGCCAGCTAAGCCTTGCCCAGATTCCTGACTCAGAAACTATGGAATAATAAATGATGCTTGAAGCCACTAAGTTTGGAGGTGTTTTTTTTTTTTTTTTGCAGTGATAGATAACTAACATATCACTCTATTATATAGATGGTTGGGGGATGATGATGGCTATGATTTCTATTTTTAAGGAGGATATATCTCTGTAGTGATTACCAGAGTGGCTACAGGAGCAAAGTTTTTAGGGATGGGGAGGAGAGTTCCATTCATTTGGCCAGGAGTTATTAGAGGAAATCGTGTTGAGTAACTGCCACTGGGTTTGGTTAGGATTTGACTGTATAAGGAGTGACAAGAGACCATTTCAGGCATGGAGACCAGCACAGGGGGTGTGTGGAAGAGTCTGGCATGTTTGGGAAATGTCAGGTGGTCTAGTGAGACAGGCTTATAGGAGAATGAGGAGTGATCTGTAAGGATGCGTGGGAACACAAGGCTGCAGAGATTGCTTTAGAATCTACGGTTTATTTTTCAACCTGTGGTAAAACGGTGGACCATGGGTTGAAAATCTGTCTGTTGAAACTGGTGTCTACCATGATGTGAAGAGCACAGAGCCCAAATGTTGGGCAAGAAAAATATCCCCTTGATATTTTTATTATCTGCGTAGTCCATGCCTAGATATTACCAAACTAAGTCATTAAAATCTCATCAACTTGTTTTGATATTAAAAATGGTTTTGTCTGATTTTTCATTGGGTTTTTTCTGTGTAGGATAAATATAGTTAAAATCATTTTTAAGGTGGTGGATGTATTAGCTAATCTTACTGGGGAATTCATTTTGCAACATATACATATATCAACTTATCACATTCTATAACTTAAACTTATGCAGTGTTCTATGTCAGTTACATCTCAATAAAGCTGGAAGAAAAAACCTACATAAACAGGCAAACAAATAAAAACCCGTTTTAAGGCATTGTATCCCTTTTTTATTGGCTTCAGGGGTCTTTGGACAGAAAGCTGTTAATATATTCCTCCCCCAGGAGTAAGTCATTCTGTTTTTCACTGAGCCTACAATTTCACTAGATATGCTATTACTATATTATTGAATATAGTAGTTTATCTATAATTTATATTTAATCTCACCTTTGCAAAGAATCCAAGTGTCAAAATTTCTGAAAGCTATGGTAAGTTACAGAATAAGGTATTTCACAAGTTGGTAACTATATAACATCAATGAGTCTTACATCTCTCAACTACAGGCATTCCTAGAGCCAGGAAAGTGATTCAGCAAATGCTTTTTTTTTTTAAAATTTTTAAAAACAGTACTCTCTAATCTTCATTAAATGGAGAAGTTAGGATTCTGTGCTGGTACCCATTTTGTTGGGAAAACAAATATACCTTCAAATCATTAAATGCACCATTTTTCAAATTTCAGTAATCTTTCATTCAACTCTTTCCCAGTTAAATGTTCAAATGGTTTAGCATTATGTATACTGCTCATGGGCTTCCCTGGTGGCTCAGTGGTAAAGAATCTTCTTGCTAATGTAAGAGACATGGGTTCAGTCCCTGGAGGCTGGGAAGGAAGATTACTTGGAGAAGGAAATGGCAGTCTTCTTGCCTGGGAAATCCTATGGGCAGAGGAGCCTGGTAGGCTATAGTCGGTAGTGTCGAAAAAAGAGTTGGACATGACTGAACAACTAAATAACAACAATTCTGCTCATTGTTCTTCAGAGATGTTACATTTTCCCTCCCTTGGATTTATTTCCTTCATTCTTGTCTCTTTTCTCTACTTGTAGCCAATACTAATGGCCTTCTTAGAAAACGTAAATTTGCTTTATTAGCTACCCAGCTGGTATTAATATTGGGGTGTCCATTTCCATGGGCATCTGCAGGGCTTTGGAGGGGAAATTCTCATTTGTTGCTGCATGAAGTCCTGGGCTTCCCAGGGCCGGCCTGGTTTGGTTCAGTCATTGGAACCCAAAGATGTTGATTCTGATGATGAGTCTGGCTCATTAGAATCACTTTTTCCACTTCTTTCTCAGTTGGGGACATTTATTCAAGAATCACTGCAACGGCTGGCTGAGTGAATGAGGTCACCTTGGTGTATATGAAACAGCGGCACACATCTATCAATCCTAGATCCAGGCATGTGCAAGCCTGCTGCTCTAGAGGGGACAGACTCATTCCCTTGGTTGAGATTTATCTAATGCCTGATATCAATTACACTTCAATCTCACTCTCCCACCTGGAGTTCCTGCTGATATCTAAGTCCTCTTTTGCACACTTCAAGTATGGTGGTTGCAGTTCCAGAAAGAAGAAAGGTTGCGTGGAGGTCAGGTCTATAAAAATATCAGAGGAAAGCTTTGGGTAGGTCTAAAGAATCACTGTAAAATTTTTACCAGCCCCTCTGTGTCCTGCAGTTTTGCAAAAATCACATTTCTCAAAAACTAACTCTAAATCCAACTAAAAAAAAGAAAACCATCTCTTTCATGCGGATTCACATTCTACATAATACCTAACTATGTGTTTGATTGTACCAGCCTTACACACTGATACAAAAAATTACAGGTTTAGGCTTTTTTTTGGGTGGGGAGAGGGGCTATGTTTTCTCCAGTGATGTCACTTGTAACAAAGAACTCCTGTCAGGACATAAGACTATTAAAAGAGGAGAAAATCCCAAACAAACCTTTTTTTCCCTCCTTTCATTGGGCTTCTCCCTACTTGCAGCTCTGTATTCCACAGGCTACCTGATGGTTTTACTCAAGAAGGTTGAGTTGTTTTGAAGGACTGGCTGGCGGTTTCCATTTCCCAGTATTATGGAGCCACATGCTTCACGTTCAAGTTCAGTATTTCCCATGCTCTCTTTGTTGTTGAACTTTTCCCTGTGGATCACAGTAAGGCTCTGACTGGGTGTCTTTCCTCTTTCAGTGCTGACAGACCCCACTTTAGTGTTAGGAAGGGCTCAGAGATTGTGTTTGTCAGGACATGGCCTGATAATAGCCAACCACAGACATTTTAGTGTCTTAAAGATGGAGGTCTATTTCTTGCTCAGGCTAAGTGCCCATTGGAGGGTGGGGCTGTGGGACTTTGTTCCATGACCGCATCGCTCTTGGAGCTCCATATTCATTTGGTACATTTTTGCCTTTGGAGTTTTCACAGGTGAGCATTTTATTAGATACTATGTCACTATGTGGTAGAGATTGTCATCCTTGCAGCCTCTGATGGTCGTTTTTCCTTTTGTCTGTTTCCTGACCTCACCTTTTACTTTCCTTCTGGTAGGGTGGAATTTCACTTATTGGTACCAATTTCTGAATCAGTCAGGATTGACCAGGTTATGCTGTAGTAAAGGACAACCTCAAAGCTCCAGTGGCTTAAAAGACAAAGGATGATCTCTTATTCTTAGTATGTATTTTGAGAGATGCTGCTCTGTCCTCCTCACCCTGACATCCAGGCTGAAAGAAACTCCCTGTCTGTTTCTATAGTTGCTCAGGGTGATGTCATAGTTACCTATTGCTGTATAACAACCAACTTTCTAACTTGGTGGCTTTAAATGATTACTTAGTTGCTTATTATTTTGCAACTTGAGGTGGGATTAACTGGGTGGTTCTGCTGTTCTTGCTTGGGATGGCTTTGCAGCCACAGTTAGCTGGTGGGTTGATGGGGACAGCTGGTACTACGAGGTAGGAAGTTACGTATGAGCACCAAGGGGTGGCCTAGCCGAAAAAGATCCAAGCTGATCTCTAAACCCCACCCTAGACACAACACTTTGGAAACCCAGGCTAGATTCATTGAAGAGGAGATACCAGGTGATTAGGGCACCAGAGTGGCCCAGGAAAGCTCACAGATACATGGTACAAAATAACCACAGGGACTTCTCCAACTTCAACACATGTAACCTTGAGGCACAGCTATGTCCTCAAATGACCTTAGGCAGCTGGGAGCCTATTAAGGGTTCATAAATATTCTATACATATATCTGATTATAACAGACTGAATTGTGGAAAAGACAATTCAGTGTGCAATAGAGTCTGTTGCAAGTTGCAACTGTCAGTCAAAACTGTCCATGCCGGCCTAGATGAATATGTTAAAGCCCTGTCTAGAAAGCCCCATACCTCATCATTCTGATGCCAGTGCCTCTCTTGGCTTGACCCATCTCTCCCTTGAGATGTTCTTTCTTTAATAAATTTGTTTTTGCCATGGGTAAGACCTCAGGTTCTTCTTTGTGTCTTTATCAAGAACTGAGCAGCGACATTGCCAACAAAGGTCTGTCTAGTCAAGGCTATGGTTTTTCCAGTAGTCATGTATGGATATGAGAGTTGGACTATAAAGAAAGCTGAGCACTGAAGAATCGATGCTTTTGAAATGTAGTGTTGGAGAAGACTCTTTAGAATCCTTTGAATTGCAAGGAGATCCAACCAGTCCATCCTAAAGGAGATCAGTCCTGAGTGTTCATTGGAAGGACTGATCTTGAAGCTGAAACTCCAATATTTTGCCCACTTGATGTGAAGAGCTGACTTATATGAAAAGACCCTGATAGTGGGAAAGATTGAGGGCAGGAGGAGAAGGGGACAACAGAAGATGAGATGGTTGGATGGCATCACCAGCTCCATGGACATGAGTTTGGGTAAACTCTGGGAGTTGGTGATGGACAGGAGGCCTGGCGTGCTGTGGTCCATGGGGTTGCAAAGAGTTGGACACAATCGAGCGACTGAACTGAACTGAGGCTAAAGAGGAAGGGTCTCTGCAACTCTCCCTATCCACTAACTGTACAGGCTGGCCTCAGTCATGTGTGGGGTTCAACTGAGATTCCTGGAGCTGCTGGGGTGGCTGGATCTTTCTAACCGCCTGCTCTCATCTTCAGTGAGGCTATCTTGGGTTTTATTGTTTTGATAAAGAGTGAAGGGTAAAGTTGCAAGTCTGCCCACATTGTCACTTTCACCACATTCTATTGGTCAAAGCAAGTCATAGGGCTGGCTCAGGTCCCTGAGAAGGGAAACGACTCCACCTGCTGATGGAAGAAACCACAGAAAATTTATGGCCCTTTTTATTTCACCACAGCAGGAGAATGGGATTGCGGCAAATCACGTACAGGCAGTCCTCAGAGATGCTGGGGGTTTGGCTCTGGACCACCACAATAAAGCAGATATCATAATAAAGTCACATAAGTTTTTAATTTTTCTCAGTGCGTGTAACAGGTATGTTTACATCATACTGTATGTTTACACAGTCTATTAAATGTGCTATAGCATTATATCTAACATACAATGTATATGCCTTAATTTTAAAATATTTGTTGCTAAAACATGCTAACCATCATCTGAGCCTTCAGCAAATCATAGTAGTAGCATTAAAAATCACTGATACAAATCATTGTAACAGCTATAACAATAATGAAAAAGTTTGAAATATTGTGAGAATTACAAAAACAGTGACATGGAGACCCGAAGTGAGCAAACGCTGTTGGAAAAGTGGTGCTGATAGAAGGAAGGCAGTGTTGCTCCCAACCCTGAATTTGTAAAAATACGCAGTTTCTGTGAAGTCCATGCAATGAAATGAAGAGCAATAAAACTAGGTCTGCCAGTACTTCTTAAATCTTTTCCTTGGCTATGACAATTGTCACTTCTACTCACATTTCATAAACCAAGTCACATGGACATGCCTATCTTCAAAGACGGTGGGGAAATGGCTTCCTACACTATGCTGAGAAGATAAAAAGCTGAAAGTATTTGGTGAATGGAAATAATGATGCTAATAACAAATTTCCAGTTGTTGACCATAAAGACTTCTATTGTTGGGAATTAATAGGTGTCTTGAATTGATTTTCATTAGTGTGCATCTCATGTAACAGAGTTAAACAATCAGATTCAAGACTCTGATTATCTTTAGGCTATATGTAAGACTTAAATGGTGCTATTTAGTATGTACCTCAAGCCTTCCCTAATGTTTAATCATTTTTTAGCTCTGCATTGACTATAAAAATATATCATCAAAAGTTTTTGAGTGTAGCATCAACACATCCAATTTGGATATTGCTCTTAAAGGCTTTTCCTGATGTTTATTGCATGTTGAGCAGGTGGGTCATCAATGTGTCTTATTTGCTTAGTTCAAGGGCAAGAATCCAGTGAATATCTTCATGAGGATGATTAAACAGAAGTCATACACAGAGCTGGAATCTCATATGTCACAAATTTAAATTTAGTAATAGTGATATTTTGATTTGGACTTTGAAGAGACAACAGTAATTCGGGATCCCTGTGGAGGCTGTACTCTTTCAGTCAGAGATGGTTTCTGTTCATGGAATCAAAGTCTGGTGAGAGACTGAGGTAGGTTGATAAAGGTCATATAGTATTCTTGACTATTTTCGTGATGAACTGAATAAACCATATTAAGTAAATATGTTTACAGCTAGATAAATGTGTGAAATTTAAAAAGGAATTTCACAAGTATAACTATAGATCGAGGGAGGTGGCCTTCCAGTCTGTTGGGAAGTCAGCTGGCAGAGTGAGGCAGGGGATGTGAAAGGCTGGCGCAGACGTAAATGGTGTTGTTGGCAAGAATAAGTGCTTTGCATAAAAAAGAATGAAATAATGCCATTTACCGTAACATGGATGGACCTAGATATTACTAAGTGAAGTAAGACAGAAAAAGACATATAGTATATGACATCACTCATATATGGAATCTAAAAAAATGATATAAATGGACTTATTTACAAATCAGAAATAGACCTGCAGACAGAGAAAACAAATTTATGGTTACTAAAGGAGATAGTTGCAGGGAGGGGCAGAGTGAAGGGAGATAAATTAGGAGTTTCAGGTTAACATATATACACTACTATAAAATATGGTTTTTCCAGTAGTCATGTATGGATGTGAGTGTTGGACTATAAAGAAAGTTGAGCACAGAAGAATTGATGCTTTTGAACTGTGGTGTTGGAGAAGACTCTTGAGAGTCCCTTGGACTGCAGAGAGATCCAACCAGTCCATCCTAAAGGAAATCAATCCTGAATATTCACTGGAAGGACTGATGATGAAGCTGAAACTCCAATACTTTGGCCACCTGATGCAAAGAACTGACTCATTTGAATAGACCCCGATGCTGGGAAAAATTGAAGGAGGGAGGAGATAGGGTTTACAGGAGATGAGATGGTTGGATGGCATCACCGACTCGATGGGCGTGAGTTTGAGTGAACCCCAGGAGTTGGTGATGGACAGGGAGGCCTGGTGTGCTGCGATTCATGGTGTCTCAAAGAGTTGGACACAACTGAGTGACTGAACTGATAAAATATATATAAAATAGATAACCAGCAAGGACCTACTCTATAGCACAGGGAACTATACTCAATATCTTGTAATATATAGTAATGGAAAATAATATGAAAAAGGATGTGTGTATACACACACACACACACACATAACTGAATTACTTTGTTGTCTGTTTGAAAGTGACAGATGTTGAAGTAACTATACTTCAGCAAACAACAAAAACCCTAAGGTTAGAAAAGAAAAGAGTAAGGGCTTTGGAGCCATTGGCTCTGGTTCAGGACCTGGCTCGGTGGGCTCTGGCAACGTCTCAGAGAGTGAGCACCAGTGGGACAGACCAGTCACATTCCCAAGCCGCCCTTGCGGCTGAGGTGTGACCATGTAGCTGAGTTCTGACTGCTGGAAGGAGAGAGTGGGAGTAGAATGAGCCACTTTCAGCCTTGGGCCAGAAACTCGCTCTCCCACCCTCTGTAATGCTCACTCCCATTCCCCCTCTGCCATCTGAATGGCGACTTGGGGATGGGAGGACATAGTGGGGTTGTGGAACGGCTGAGAAAATGGAAGCTGCCTGGGTCCTTGAATGACTTCTTGCAGCGCTGCCTACTTAGCCTCCCACCCCATAGTGTCTTCTACATCGGGTGGAGACATGTGCAAGAGCATCTTGCTTTGTCAAGGCCCTGAGATTTGGGGGTTTGCTAGAGCAGCTGAAGTGAAGTGCTGTCTTAACCACTCAGTCATGTCCGTCTCTTTGTGGCTCTATGGACCGTGACCCACCAGGCTCCTCTGTCCATGGGATTCTCTGGGCAAGAACACTGGAGTGGGTTGCCATTCCCTTCTCCAGGGGATCTTCCCAACCCAGGGATTGAACCCAGGTCTCCTACATTGCAGGTGGATTCTCTACCATCTGAACCACCAGGTAGAGAAGCTAGTGATCCTCTATTATGCGTGAGATATTAGGCCAGATGCATGGTCCTTACCAGCTCCACTTTCTTTTTTTGTGTGTTTCTGTTAGCTGGTTTTTTTTTTTTTTTCAGGCTTTAAAAAAATTGAAGTGTATTTGCTGTATAATATTATGTTACAGGTGTACGGTATAGTGATTCACAGTTTCTAAAGGTTATACTCCATTTATAGTTATTGAAAAATATTGGCTCTATTCTTTGTGTATATCCTTGTATATCCTTTGTGTATATCCAAGTATATCCTTGTAGCTCATTTTGTACTTAATAGTCTTAAGCCTCTACCCATATCTTGTCCCTCCCGCCTCACCCTTCCCCACTGGTAACTACTAGTGTGTTTTCTGTGAGTCTGTCAATCCCACTTTCCTCTTCTATAAACTGGGGCAACTAATGCCCCTTTAATGGAACTTTTTGGGTAAGGATTCAAAGAGGTAAAGTTTATAAAGTGTTTAACCTATTGCTTAGCACACAGTAAATACACAATAAATGGTATGTATTAATAATATTGGGCTTCCCTGGTAGCTCAGCTGGTAAAGAATCCGCCTGCAATGCAGGAGACCCTGGTTCAATTCCTGGGTGGGGAAGATTCTCTGGAGAAGGAATAGGCTACCCACTTCAGTATTGTTGGCCTTCCCTGATGGCTCAGACAGTAAAGAATCTGCCTGCTATGCTAATAGGAACGTTAGAGTGTTCCCTTTTAGAACTTGAAACAAACTAGTTTTTTCAGTTCTTCCTAATAGATTATGAGATTAATTATAGTAAATGGTTTTGGAAAGACTGAGGCAGAATTAGCAATTTAACACTTAGTTGAATATCTTAGACTAAGTGGGGAAAAAATAGAAGAATGTCTTACTTGATTTATTTCTTTGGTGATGAGAAGTAGATCAAATAGAACAGACTGGATGAGATGTATGAAACTGGGGGCTCTTAATTCATCTCATTATCAGACACCAGCATTTGCTTGCTAAGACCTAAGAGCTGACAGCAGGGTAGGCCAGGCACTGTTGAGGTGCTTCACGTGTATCCTAGGAGGATCTACCTCCTAGGATCCATCTGAAGCAGGCACTATCATTATGCCCATTTTACTGATAAAGAGATTAAGGCATGGGATGGTTAAGTACTAACTTGTCCAAGGCCATCCTGGCTAGCCAATAGGAGAGCCAGGATTTGAGTGTGCGAGGCAGCCTTGCTCCATGGTCCATGCTTTGGACTGCTATCCCCCATACTCCTGTAGAGGGGGTGCTCCACAAATATTTATTTGTTCAATAAGCGAATGATGCCATGTGGTTTATTTTCAGAGACTTATATCACCAAGTGTGGGAATTGGAATTCCTGGATAGCAATCAGATCCCTGATTCTTTTAAGACACTAAAATAAGATGGGAGGATCCCAGGGAGGGGGGAGCCTGGTGGGCTGCCATCTATGGGGTTGCACAGAGTTGGACATGACTGAAGTGACTTAGCAGCAGCAGAGTGATCAGGGAGGGGTCAGAGAGCCATCTTAGATTTGTCAGATGCTAAAATTAACTCAGCATTCAAATTGAGGTCAGGAGATGGACACAACCCATGCCGGTGTGGTGCCTACTCTCTGGTTTGCAGAGTTTAGGTCTCCACTCATCCTGCAGGTAAGCCTGATGGGATTTGACTGCCAAGTATGCCGCAGTGTCCACTTTCAGCCCTTTGAGAAGCTTCTGACTTGGGCTTGGTATGCCCTTCATGGAGGTGTCAAGCCTTACTGTACCTTCTCCAGCAATCTCCTGTGGTTCTGAGGGAAAAGAAACGTCCCTTGAAAATGGAGGCACATTTTACACTTAATATTCCTCAAATCACTCTTGGCGGCTTATCTGCTTTTCCAGCAATTTTATGATAGATATCACTGATTATTTTGTTACAAGCTACCTACAGTTGGTGGTTTTTTTTTTTTTTTTTATAAAGATCATAATGTGAGTGACAGTATAGCGTTCACTATCTTGTCTCCAAAGGTGTTCACATACATCTATCTATAGAGAGATCTATACGAGGACGGGAAATAGACCGAGTTGACCTGTGATTCCTTTCCTATAATTTTCCTGTGTCACAGCTCTGATCTTAAATCTTATTTGGCAAGTCACAGAATGTGCCAGTTTATCAAAGAGATAAAAAAGTAGACGTTTCCCCTGCCTTCTGAATTTCAATGAAAGGAGTATTCGTCTTTACTATTGATCTCTTCCATTGAGCAGTCCTTGTGATGATTACCACTTTTCTATATTTATAGAGAATCAGCACTTCATAAATGTCAAAAGGCACTTTGCTTTACAGAACTGTCAGTGTTCTAACCTCTCACAAAGTTAGCAATTATCACGAGAAACCACGTGTGGAAACTGGAAAATAAATAATTACTAAGGAAAGCAATTTTTTTCCTTGATAGAATCAGAAACAGAGAAAAAGTCCTTCATTCTTTGTCTTGTTTTGATTGTCCTTGTCCATGGAGGCACTGCAATCCAGGAACGTTCTTGCCTCCCTTTCCCACTTGCTTCTCTGCGTCAGAGTTCTCTTACGGGGTTCGAATACCAAGTGGGCTATAAAAATCTCCTGCAATGGGGGATGCTTGTACTGCAACAGAGGAAATTACATTTTGATCCTAGGAATCAGAAAGGGCAAACTTTGGGGGTCCTATGTAATTATTTTATTAAGGTTTATAAAGAAATTTCTCCATACTTTTCTTGAGCGCGTAAGTGAAGATTTCTGACAATTTTCGAAATTGGAGGTGGAGGTTCTCTAAATAAATGTCCTGACTATTTACCCTCCCCTGAACTGACCTCCTCTTTCATGTGCTGTAGACATAATCTGTGCTTGGAAGGTGGTTTTTCATTTTTTGGTCCCTAGTCAGGCTACTTTGAAAGGTTGTCATAGCAACACTGGCCACTGGCCTCAGATAATATAACAGGGTGAGGAGGTGGCCTCCACTGGACTTCAGGCTTTGTTAGCTCATGCTGCTGTGTGCTGGAATGGCTTGTTTGGTGATAACATTTTATTGCAGTAAAAATGCTCTATGCCAGAGATCCCTAGAAAAACTGAATCTTGTTTTCAGAGTGGGTAGGTCACACAAACCTCCCCCACTGTCCTCTGACACCCACCGCCTATACTATCTAGTGGGAATTTGGCACGTGGATTGCCACTCTCCACACTTCTGAGCGCGTGCTTATCGAACGATGCTAGCTGGAGTATGCCGTGTCTCCTCAATAGATGTAGTTGGAACTGACAGGTTTTCAGCTGTGCGGGGGAGCCCTGTGTGGTTTTTTTGGTTCAGTCTGCCAGCTAAGTTGGTAACGTCCTGGGTATTTTTCAGCAGACTTCCGTCACCTACACACGGTTGTTATACATGTTACGGCTCTTGCATTTAATGGCTGTGTTAAATGATGTTACTCTCATAATTCAAAGGGACAGTATGCAAAGCCCTGTGTATTTTTCTCAGCAAACTGCAAAGGAATGATGAATTCCATCTGTCTTCCTGGCTCAGAATTTGGTTTCAAGTTTTCTGTGCTAAGGGTCCTGGGCTGTCACACTTATGTTGATTGACTTTTCATGGCTTTTCAATGAGTGGAAAAAAATGTCTGCTTTCGTAATTTTGTTCTTTGATTTCAGTGGTCTGATTGCTGGTATTTTGAAAAACCCTCAGAATTTCCTTGCAGTTGCTTTTCTTTCATCTCTCCAAGTTCTTTATCTGCCTCTGTCTCTTCCATTCTTATTTTCCTGGCTCCTCACTTTGACCTTATGGGAACATGATAGGCACCTAATACATTTGGATTGTGTTGAATTTTAGAAGGGAGAGAGAGAAGGCACAATTTGGATGAATGCTATTTTAGTGGAACCTCTTTATTCTGACATCTTTCAAAGGGTTATGGCCTTATGTCAGAAAGTAGAATAGAGCTGAGATTCTCCTGCTGTTAACTGGCCATTCCCTGTTTGAAATCAGGCACAGATGTGCTGGCTGCAGGCAGAGTGTTCGGACTGACACAATTTTTCAGGCTGATCTGATAATTGAGAATATTCATATATTGAAAAGATGTCTGTGAGTGCTATGGGAAGCTAGCAAAAAAAGTAAAATAAAATAAAGGAAGACAGTAATTCCTGTCTTGAATGAATACAGGAATCCCTGTATTCTTGAATTCCTGTCATGAATAAGCCTGTTCATGTTTGGGTATTTCCATCAGATTTATTGCCATGATTATTTTAAATACTCTTATGTAGATTGAACAAAGAATGTCTTTTGCCTTTCATCCCAACAACTCTGGTGATATGTGGTCCTTGATTTTGATCAGCTGAGGCGGTGCCATGTGAGAGCAGTGTGATAATAAATGAGAAGGCAGCAAAGATAAACTGCCCTGTCCTGCCCACTCACCTCCATCCTTTAAACACAGATTGACTCCGGGACATGAAAGGACTGCCAAGTAGTAAGCCTGCACAAACAGCAGTAGAGCTGCGGCAGACGGGCTGGCCTTTGATGGAAGCATCTCAGTGCCTCTTTAATTATGTCCCCAAGGATTCGCATATCTTAACAATCAGAATGGTCACGTTGCAATAGCCACACGGAAAAGTGAGAAGGATCAGGAACCAGTGGATTACATTACTCGGGGACTGTGGTTCTCAGAACTCTAACAAAAGGCGGAGGGGAAATCTGAGCAGGAGAGGGACTAAATCACAAAAGCATCTTGATATTTTTTTCCGGTCCCCCACCTTCCTTCAAACTTGCAGTGCTCCCACTTCACACAAGAACAGGATTTTCATAATGGAAAAAAAATTAGGGCAAAATGTTCACGCTTTTGCTTTCCCCATGGAGGGGAAAGTCACATAGAAAGACTTGTTTATAGTACTGACTTACAGCTCTGAATGGCAAAATTTGAAGATATCAAATACCAGAATATCTCTAAGTCATAGTGATCCATAATGATATCACAATCAATGGAGTCTCACTTACTATTTAAAAGATACTGGCAATGGCACCCCACTCCAGTACTCTTGCCTGGAAAATCCCACAGACAGAGGAGCCTGGTAGGCTGCAGTCCATAGGGTCGCTAAAAGTCGGGCACGACTGAGCGACTTCCCTTTCACTTTTCACTTTCATGCATTGGAGAAGGAAATGGCAACCCACTCCAGTGTTCTTGCCTGGAGAATCCTAGGGATAGGGGAGCCTAGTGGGCTGCCATTTACGGGCTCGCACAGAGTCGGACACGACTGAAGTGACTTAGCAGCAGTAGCAGCAGTAGAAAAACTAAATACCATGGACAGTGCTACAAAATGCAATATCATCTGGCGCAGAGTTGGTGCTCAATAATTATTTGAATCAAATATGATGTGGGTTATACAACTTGATCTTATAACTCAGAATAATCCAACTCAGTTCAGTAGATTTCAGTTACTTCAGCACCCATTTGCTGCCAGTAATTTGCAAGGCACTGTGTTGGGGGCTGCAGATACAGTCCGGTATTGTTGATGATGGTGGTAGAGGTGACTGCCAGTGTAAGACAAGTAAACAAATGTAATATCTATAAAACAGGCAATGTTAGCTTCATCAGAGAGCTACCTAAAAAGTACACCCCAGAAGCACGTGTGGATGTGTGACTATATCTAGTACAGGTTGTAGAAACCACCAAGTACAAGTCACTGGTAGTGGTCATTCAGTTAAGCGTGATGGAGGTCAGACAGGATTGAATGCACACCTGTAGCCCAGAATGGAGATGCGGTGGTTTTATGGAAAACTTTCTCTAGTAAAGGATGCTGCATGGGTCAGTGGGATGAACACAGGTATTTTCAGTCCAATGACCTGCGATCAGATCCTACCTCCTCTAATGGTTAGCATGGTGAAAACTGGTAAATCTCTGATTCTTAATTCTTTTATCTCAAAAATAGAAATAATATTGCTATAAATACAAATTTGCAGGGTTGTCATAAGGATTAAGAGAGGATACAAATAATATCCTTCATTCAGCACCTGGCAGGTAGGAAATCTTCAACAGAGATCCCTACTCTATCTTTCTCCCTTCCAGCAAAGAGTGAGCTTACACCAGTCAATCTATTGGTCTGATGCTTTTGCCATAACTGTTCCAAGGAAAAGGGTAGGAACCCTTTTTTGGATTGTTTACTTTTTAGTAGTGCTAAGGAAACTTAAGAAAAGTAAGGGGCTGCAAATAATGCAGGGGAAGTCTCCCAAGATGGAGGGGACCCAGTCTACTAAACAGTGTATTATCTGTGTTTATAAAACCTAGTGTTGCTATTCAGAAAATTATTTCAAGCCTCTTTTACACATGATCTAAAATTCTCCTCATTCACTGCTGAATTGTATTTGAAAAGTAGCCAGCTTCTGATTACGAACTGGTTTGATGGCTAAATATTTTATTCACAATATACCTTAGATTTATATTCATTTCCTTCTATCATGGGGTCGCAAAGAGTTGGACACGACTGAGCGACTGAACTGAACTGATATATATATTATATAAATTATATATATATATAATTTATAAATGTATATATATATAAATGTCTATTTAATTTTTTTGCTAAAATTGAATAACAGGGCACTATGACTGAAGGTGGTGGTGGATTACATTTCTGAGCTTTTTTCTCCTAGAGTTTGGGGTTCTTTCAGGTGCTAAATGCCTTATATTTTGTAGTTTCCCTTTATATTCTATCCTGGAAGTTTCTAGGTTTTTTTTTTTTTTTTTTCCCATTCTTGAAGGTTTTCTTGAAACACAGATTCCTCTTTATATTTTTTCTTTTTTTCCTCCTAAGATTCTTACTGAAGACAACCAGATTTTAAGCTCTCTGAAAGAAGGCTCTATATCTTAAATCTCTTTGCTCAGCAAATATTTACTCATATGCAAAAGCCCAGGAAATTCTCTAGTAAGTCAACTGCTCCATTTGCAGGGTTCTCGTCTATATTCTAGTCACCAAAGCATTGTTCATCATGGGACATTGTTTCTAATTCTCCTGGTGAGTCAGAAAACCAGGCAACACTGTACTTGGAAAACTGACAGCAAGGGAACATTTTTCACTCATTTTATACAATACATATTAATTTTTAGAAGATCTTGATCCAATAGATTACTGAAGTGATAATATTTAAGCACAATACTGTATCTTCCTATGCTAAGTAAAAATGGATTTCTCTTCTTTTTTCCCTCTTTTCTTACCCCTACTCCTTCTTTCTTTGTTACTTAGACCATTTCATGAAAGGGGAAAATAACACTGTTGCATTGGCTGATTTTCCAAGATTTACGGCTTTGCTTGCTTCAAATATTCTTCCATATTCTCTTCTTAGAACTATGTCTGATGTTTAAGTGGAATCACAAACAAGTGAAAAAATAAATGGGAATCCACTTTATTTTTTTGCCATCCTCTCTTAAAAGGTATAATATAAACTAGTAGTTTTCACTTTATTATATAACATGTATTTATGGAGTACTTATATGCCAGGCCCTGGGCTAGTTGCTCGAGACACAGCAGTGCACAGGGGCCCTGTGGATGAGAGCCCAGTCAGACAGCAAAGGTGTTGGAGGCCCAGTGCAGTCTGTTTTCAATAAGGCTGTTTGGAGTACATCTGGCTTTACAGAAAAGTGTGAATTAAGACTTCTGGTTAAATAAATTCCTACTCAATTACCCAGCCACAAAAAAGAATGAAATAATGCCGGTTTCAGCAAGTGGGTCTCTGGACCCAGAGATGATCTTACTAAGTGCAGCAAGTCAGACCAAGACAGGTATCATATGGTATTACTTTTAGGTGGAACCTAAAAAAATTATACAAATGAACTTATTTACAAAACAGAAATAGGTTCATAGAAAACAAGCTATGGTTTACAAAAAGGGAAAGGGGTCCGGGGAGGGATAAATTTGAAGTGTGGGATTAACAGATACACATTACTATATAAAAATAAATAACAAAGACCTACTGTATAGAACAGGGAACTATATTCAATATCTTATAATAACCTATAATGTAAAATAATTTGAAAAATAAGTACATATGGGTATCTAAATCACTTAGCTATACAGTAGCTGAATCACTCTGCTGTATACCTGAAACATTGTAAGTCAACTATACTTTAGAAAAAACCCCACAAAACTTAACTCACATTTCCCTAAATTACCATTAACGAGGAGAAAACTTTGCTTCCTGAAGTTCTAGCATAGATTAACAGAGAAATTATTAATCATTAGTTTAAATGATTTAAAAGCGTTTACACTTCCTCTCATTTAGACAAACTTTCCTCTGTTGGAAAAACTGGCCATGCCGACCGCCAGTTACTCATCACTGCCCTGAGACAGGGCATTAAAAGCTGCTCTAGACTCCGAAGAATTCCCCTTACTGGGAAGTTGGTGGAAACAGTTCTCTAACAGGCTTTCTTAATAAATGATAAAAATAACCTTTTAGATACTTAAATCATTTGGCTGCCAAGGGCATTTAATCAGGCTCATTGCCAAATGCTAATTAATGATACAAGTGGAGGATTTTATTTAAATTTGTTATACTAATATGTGGAACTATAAATAGAAACTGCCGATGGAGAGAAACTTGTCAAAGGTGGAATGTGCCAGGTGACGGAATAAACACCAAACTTTAAAATAATAGACCTGCTGTGTTACAGGAGGTAATTGATGTAGAAATTTTGCAATGAAGATAATTTATTTATAAAAAGCCTTTTGTAATTTAAGTATTCAGAGTGCTGAAAAATATAAAAAATCATCAGGATTATTGTAGGCTAATACTTATTGAATAGGATGAATTCAACTCATTTTGTGAGGGAGGTAGGTTATGGTGAGGTGTGTGATATAAAGGCTGTCTCTTTCGTTGACGGTATTTTCTTTTCTAGTGTTTTTGTGTCCAGTTGGTGTTAGTCCTGAGTTTATTTCCAGCACCAGCTGTGCTGATGTCATGTTTTAGATCTTTCTGATTTGCAAAGAAAGTTTATGGTAGGGCTGTGGTATCCCTGATGGCTAATGGCTAACATGATTTCTTCCATGCTCAGTGGAGTGATGTTATATTGCTCAACCCAGATATATCTGGGTATTTATCAATATGGTTTCCACTGGAAAGCCTCAGGGTTTGGCTTTTGGACACTTATGCTCCCGACATGTCCCAGTGGCTTTCAGTTCAGTTCAGTCGCTCAGTCATGTCTGATTCTTTGCGACCCCATGGATTGCAGCACGCCAGGCCTCCCTGTCCATCACCAACTCCCAGAGTTCACTCAGACTCACGCCCATCGAGTCAGTGATGCCATCCAGCCATCTCATCCTCTGTCGTCCCCTTCTCCTCCTGCCCCCAATCCCTCCCAGCATCAGAGTCTTTTCCAATGAGTCAACTCTTCGCATGAGGTGGCCAAAGTACTGGAGCTTCAGCTTTAGCATCATTCCTTCCAAAGAAATCCCAGGGCCGATCTCCTTCAGAATGGACTGGTTGGATGTCCTTGCAGTCCAAGGGACTCTCAAGAGTCTTCTCCAACACCACAGTTCAAAAGCATCAATTCTTCGGCACGCAGATTTCTTCACAGTCCAACTCTCACATCCATACATGACCACAGGAAAAACCATAGCCTTGACTAGATGCCCAGTGGCTTTATTGTGGGTTAAAACAAGTGGAGTAGCTAAACACGGAAGATCCACCTAAAGTTAAGAAGGCAGAGAGGACTACCTGCTGGTCTATACTTGCTGCTGTTGCTAAGTCGCTTCAGTCATGTCCGACTCTGTGTGAACCCATTCTCCAGGCGAGAGCCCTGGAGTGGGTTGCCATTTCCTTCTCCAATGCATGAAAGTGAAAAGTGAAAGTGAAGTCACTCAGCCGTGTCCGACTCTTTGCGACCTCATGGACTGCAGCCTACCAGGGTCCTCCATCCATGGGATTTTCCAGGCAAGAGTACTGGAGTGGGGTGCCATTGCCTTCTCCATTCTTGCTGGATGAGAGCAAAAATGAGAAGGTCTATAGGTATGTATTTTTTTCTTGTGTTAGTGGAAAGATTGGACTTACAGATCTCTAAACTTGAGTCTGGCAACTGACCACTTAATTTAATGAAATGAGTAGTTCTGGTTAGAGAAACAAGTGCTCTAAGTCAAGTTGCTGTGTATAAGGATTAGTTTGAGTGAGGGAGAGCTCAAAGTAGTTGTCACACTGAGCAGGAGCGCAGGATTTGATCTGCTCTATTCTGGTTGCTTCTGAGACTTCCTCATTTAGTGCCTTTGTTTATGCTAATTTCCCTACCAGGAGGGAGCCTTTTTCCATTCAGTCCTCTCTTTATATCCCCCCAATACATTCAGCTCAAATTCCACTTTCACTGGAAAAACCTTGGAGCACTCCATCTAGAATTGATGTCTTATTCAGCTGAAGAAAGACACTGAATACATTTAAAATCCACCAGATAAGCGTCACTTATTGCCTAGAATCATGTGACTGACACGGTATCGTATCTTTTTTATAATCAGTTGCCTAACTCTTCAAAATTAGATTTCACATTCACGGAAGGCAGGGATAACACCTTAGCATTTCCCGCATCTTTGCACAGTGTTTCACTTAGGAGAGTTAAACAGTAACTGTTTATTGATGAACCAATGAATGAACCCAGAGGAAACTCAAATGGCCGGTGTCGTCAACTGGTGACTATAGTGTGTCGTTCTCACTGTGAAGGCCAGCTGCCCTGTTCCTCCACCTCTCACGGTGGCTTTAATGTCAGAAAGGGGCCTGCCTGCATCTCGTTAAGTGAAACATTAACTTTTTACCACACGTCCAAATGGTATAAACATCTGGGAATGCTCAAGATAGACACATTCAAATCTGCATTGCCAAATGACTACAAAATGCTTGACAAGGCTTTTCAGTGTTTCTTTTTGCTTACAGAAGATCTCAGTCAACATTTGGATGCTTGTAAGCATGGGGTGATGTAACTCCCTTGGCATTCCAAGGAGACGGTACTTTAAACTATGCTTGTCAAGACCTGGCATCTTCTATCTGGAACCGTAGGGTCATGAAATAGACCTTACAGACCCTTTCCCTTTAGTGAGGTGGATAGTGAGGCTTACAGAGTTTAAAAGACTTGCTCAAGGTCACTCAGCTTGTTATTGACCTAGCAAATTCACAAAGAGTTACTGTATTCTTTCTGCCACCCGTCTGAATAATGTATAATTCACAGATGGCTGTGCTATTTGACCGTCAGGTATAGACCAAACCTTTCATTTTTGTGTGCTTTTATATGCTTTCTGTACTATATTGAGCTCTTTTGATCTTCATATATCAAAATTTTGGGAATCTCCGTCAAGTAGACTATTACACAGATGAGGAGACAGCACCAGGTGTGTTAGAAGAGTTTGAGATCAGCAGTAAACAAACCCATGTAGAAATAATCGCTACCTACTGCCCTCTGAGCTTTTATTTTGGCATTTAGTCCTGGAAAAGAAAAAAGCCTTCATTTCTCTCTGCTCTTGCTTGGCTGGTCCCCCTTGGGACCAATAACTAGCATTTATGATGAGAATTGTTACTGTGACTCCTACCCATCTGTACATGCAGAGCAAAGTGCGAGGAGTGCAAGGACCTGGGGTTCCTGTTCCCATCCCTCCTCTGCTCTGTGGGGCATGGAACTGTCCCAGAGATCTTTCCAGGTGTGTGGGGCTCCCAAGGGAAGCCTGGCATGTGCTGACAACTGAATTTTCAGTTTTAGAAATTAAGCTTTCCTTGCTTTCTGTGATGGTCCCTTACATGCAGCCCTCTGCACCATCTGGGGGAGCATTCCACTGCCATTTCGAATGGTGGCAGCTGTGAAGTCACCGATACTTAAGGCAAGTCCTGTCTTTTGATTCTTCTAATGATGCCCATCTTTAGGTTTCTGTGTGGCATTGAAATCCCCACAGAAATGCAGAATGGCTCTCTCCCTGTTTCTTAGCTTCACTTTCTGATTTGGGCACACCAAATAATAATACAATAAATGTTATGTGCTTGAATCATCTTGAAAACACCCCCCGCCCTGGTCCGTGGAAAAATTGTCTTCCATGAAAGCAGTCCCTGGTGCCAAAACGGTTGAGGACTGCTGCTTTGAACTGTTTTACAGAAATTGAAACCCTCACCAAGTGGAAGAAGTAACTGTGCACTGCCTACAGGCATGTAGACCCCAGACGGGTTGGAACCAGAAGTTTGATGATGCTGACTCCTGATTACCTCACCACCAAGCCATCAGAAGAATGTCCATGAGCTGATCACATACCCCACAGCTCCCTCCCTCATCCAGTCTGGGTAACCTGGGTGTGCAGTCACAAAATGTCTCTGAAGAAAATAGTTCCTAGAAGTTCCCTCGTGGCCTAGTGGTTAGGATTTGGTACTTTCACTGCTGTGGCCCAGGTTCAATCCCTGGTCAGGGAACAGATCCTACAAGTTGTGTGGCATGGCCAAAATTCAGAAAGAAAGAGAGAAAGAGGTTCCTTCAGACCGTAGCCCTAATGCTCCTGTCTTGGAGACAGTCTGAAGTCATATGTGAGAATCCAGACAGGCCCCATGATCACCCTCTCTGTGTTTCCTCCTCCTCTTCCCCAGCCCCCTCCCAAAGTCCCCTACAACAAAAAATTGCATTTCTTCCTCTCCTTCAGCAAAACACCAAAGGGGTCCTGTGTATCAACTCGTGCAGATGGTTGTGGGAAAGGGCCACAGTGGTGCGCAGCAAAGCCAGTCTACTGACAGCAGGTGGTGGTGAGGAAGAGCGCGGCGTTTAGTGCAGGGCGCCAAGCAAGGGGTCCGGGGCATGAGCAGCTAGTGCTCAAGACCTGAAAACTCCTGGAAGGCTTTCAGAGAAAGGTTTTTAAAGACAGGATGAGGGAGGAAAGTTGTGGGTGTGTGATCAGCTCATGGACATTCTTCCGATGGGTTGGCAGTGACGTAATTGGGTGTCAACATCAACCAACTTCTGGTTCCAACCTGTCTGGGGTCTGCATGCTTGTAGACAGTGCACAGTTACTTCTTCCACTTGGTGGGGGTTTCAATTTCTGTAAAACAGTTCACGGCAGAGTGGTCCTCAACCTTTTTGGCACCAGGGACTAGTTTTGTGGAGGACAAGTTTTCCGCAGGCGGGGAGTGGGGAATGGTTTCGGGATAATTCAGCACATTACATGTACTGTGCACTTTATTTCTATTATGATGACATCAGCTCCACCTCAGACCATGAGGCATTAGATCCTGAAGGCTGGGGGCCCCTGGGTCAAAGGATTTGACTCAGAATATTATCTATAACCCTTGAAGACATGCTAAAAGTTCCCTGACTTTGTTGAATGGCTGAACTATAATTATTTTGTCTTTCTTCTTTTTCTTTCTTTCTGCATTTTCTCACTTCTTTGATTAAATTTACTCTTTGGAACTTGGGGAAGGCCTGGGAGGCTAAAGTTTTCCTGCAGACAAGAGGCAGCTGAAGGACATGGCAGGAAGTCTGTTCCCAGGAGGCTCCCTCAGTCCTGCTCAGTTACAACAGGTCCTGCTCCTCGGATAAGCGGGCAACACCCAAAGGAGAAACCGCTTGTTCCTCCTGTTACCAAATTTCTACCCTGTGCACGTATTTTAACATACATTATCATATTTAATTCTCACTACAATTGAAGGTTAACACCGTTATTCCAAACTAGAGAGAGGTAACCAAAGCTCAGAGACACTAAGTCAGAGTTAAGAAACTTGAGAGCCAGGCAGTTATAAGCAAAATATCTTGGATTCCCACCCAGGTCTGTCTGACTCCTTGGCTTTGGTCTTACGTAATTGATTATCAAACTTCGGGCTTCCCAGGTGGCGCTCGTGGTAGAGAACCTGCCTGCCAATGAAGGAGATGTAAGAGACATGGGTTTCATCTCTGGGTCAGGAAGATCTCTTGGAGTAGGAAAATGGCAACACGCTCCAGTAGTCTTGCCTGGAAAACTCCATGGACAGAGGAGCCTAGTGGGCTATAGTCTGTTGTTCAGCCGCTAAGTCGTGTCTGCCTCTTTGAAATGCTATGAATTGCAACATGCCAGGCTTTCCTGCCTTTCACTGTCTCCCTGAGTTTGCTCAAACCCATGTCCATTGAGTTGGTGATGCCATCCAACCATCTCATCCTCTGTTGCCCCCTTATCCTCTTGTCCTCAATCTTTCCCAGCATCGGAGTCTTTTCCAGTGAATTGGCTCTTTGCCACAGTCTGTGGGGCTGCAAAGAATTAGACACGACTGAGCACACACACACACAGACACACACACACATGCACACACACAGACACACACACACCAAACTTAAGGGTTTGTAAGAGTCACTTGGGGTGCTTGTTAAGAAAGCAAGTCCCAGGACCCAGTGGTGGTCATCTCTCCAGATTATACAAGCACAGGAGACGATGGGAAAGGCTGGTATGAAGGACGTATGTGGGGCCTGGAGCAGAGCTAGTGTAAATGCGATGGGACTTTATACCATACTTGACCCATAGCTCTTTTTCTGCTTGAGGGCTCTCATCTGGGGTAAAGGTCACACAGATTGTTAATATCCATGTCCAGGAGTGCACTTGGTTGAACACAGCATTTCATCAGGTCCTTGGACCATCTGCTTCAGAACAGAGCATTTATTTAAAGACTGCAGTTACCCTGCCTTCACAGATCCACTGATCTATGGACTTTGAAGCTCAGGAACTTGCATTTTTACCATGTCCCTGGTGGTGGTGGTTTAGTCTTTAAGATGTGTCCAACTCTTTGCAACCCCATGGACTATAGCCTGCTGGGCTCCATGGGATTCTCCAGGCAAGAATACTGGAGTAGGTTGCCATTTCCTTTTCCTCCCATGCTCCTACCTGGATATTATGTACAAGCAACAATAGATATAAAAACAAACAAGTGAACAGTATAAAAACCAGAAACATATTCAGAAATAGCTCTCGCTATGCTGGTTCCAAAATTAGTCTGTGTTTAAATGGTAAATAAATGGGGAAAAATATGACCAAAGTCATCTCTAGGCACTGTTTCAATTAAATTTGTCATTTGGGCTCTGCTTACCTGTTCAAATTGATTAAACAGAGAGGATGGTGATGATAACACTGTAAGAAACAGACAAAATCAGAGCCTGTTAGATTAATCTCTTTCTTCCCCCAGGGTCAGTAAAGTGTCCATTTCCTAGTTGTTTATCCCCAGGGGCTTTCAAAGCAGATCTGGGGACCAAGGTCCTGCGAGCATACAATTGATTAAAACTGCAAGAATTTTGGAGCATAAGGGCTGGAATTAATTAGCATCCTTAAAACAGCAGCACTAGGCCCTTGAATTTTTGGAACATATGAATGGTAACTGTTGATTTCTCAACCCAAAGCAGAACATCTGTTCTTTTGCAGAAAGTCGAGCAAAGATTGCAATGCGGAGTCAGGTGGGGGTAGCGTTGTTAGGAAATGTTCAGATCATAGCTGTCCATTTGGATTTATTATTAGACAGCACTCAGTATAATTGCTTTCTCAAGAATTTTTAGATGTCTGACACACACACTGTATATCTTGTGCAATTTTATTGGTCCTTAATCCTCTGTAAAGTTATTCCAATCCCAAATGCACATGAGAAGTGTCCATAAAATGTAACAAAGAATCTGCATTCAGAATTAATTTTACGTTAAACACAATTCATTACTTCCCATCCGGTCATCTCGCCTGTCTGGATCTTTGGGAGATATAGACAAGTCAACAAGGCAAGGAAGGATGACAAGGAAGCAAGGGAAAGAATGGATACAGTTGGAGTTGTTTCTGAAGAAGTAAGTGATTAGATCTAAGAATAAATTCCCTGGTGGCTCAGACAGTAAAGAATCTGCCTACAAGGCAGGAGACCTGGGTTTGATCCTTAGGTTGGGAAGATCCCCTGGAGGAAGGCATGGCAGCTCACTCCAGTATTCTTGCCTGGAGAATCTACATGGACAGAGGAGCCTGGCGGGCTACAGACCATGGTATCACAAAGAGTCAGACACTACTGTGTGACTAAGCACAGCACAAGAATAAGTTAACAATAAGATAACAGCAAAGTCAAAACTGAAAAATATTATATTGTTTATATGTAGAATCTAAAAAAAAGATATAATAAACTTATTTACAAAACAGAAATAGACTCACAGATACAGGAAACAAATTTATGGTTAGTTACCAAAGGGGATGGGAGGAATTCCCTGGTAGCTCAGTTGGTAAAGAATCTGCCTGCAGTGCAGGAGACCCAGGTTTGACCCATGGGTTGGGAAGATACCCTGGAGAAGGAAATGACAACCCACTCCAGTATCCTTGGCTGGAAAATCCCATGGATAGAAAATCCTGATGGGCTACAGTCCATGGAGTCGCAAGAGTCGGGCACGACTTAGCTACTAAACCACCAGCAAGGAGATGGGCTGGAGTATAAATTAGGAGTTTTGGATTAGCAGGTATAAACTACTATATGTGAAATAGATAAGCAACAAGGACCTACTGTACTGCACAGGAACTATATTCAATATATTGTAATAACCTATGATGGAAAAGAATCTGAAAAAATATATGTGTTAAAAAAACCTCAAACAGAATTATTAAAGGTACCAAGTACAAAGTCTCATCTAGTGTACACATAAAGTGTCATCATTTTTTATCATTCATTCGTTTTCGTTTTAATTCAAGGCATCCGCCAAGACCTTGGGTACATCCCAGCTTTGCCACAAACTTGTTCTGTGATTTGGGAGAAGTTATTTAAATTCTCTATGTAAAGCAAGTTTATGTAAAATGGAGATAGTAATTCTTTCCTTGCAGAGTTCTTGTAAGGTTGGACGTGAAAGAATGCGTGTCAGGGCCTCCCGATGTGTTTGAAGGTATTTAAAAGGTAGAAGGTATGGATATTTACAAATGCTAGTTGCTTCTCTTCCTCCTCCTATGTCTAGGATCAGCTATGAAGCTGATATTTTTATGTTCAGACTTGAGAGAATTGGATTTATTTAGTTGCTGCTTCACTAAATTAATTGGCAAGCGAATGGCTGACTACATTAATTTTCTGTCTGGTGCACCACTAACAAACACAGTTGCTTGTTATGAGCTGAGATGGGTGGAGATGGGTGCTGTCAGGAGCGAGGAGCAAGGTGATGCTTGAAAAGCAGATTCATTTTCATTTTTATGAAGTGGGTTAGTTATGTTTTTTATTCCATTGTGATAAAAATGCAAACATCAAAATATTGCGGCCTTCACTTTTGTTTCATTTTCTGCCATAGTTTTGGATAGGAAGCAGCCTCCAAAGTCTGGGGAGGGCATTTGGGATAGGAGGCAAGACGCGGCTGGAAGCACTCACTCTAGTTCAGCTCCTTTTGGCTTTAGGTGCCTCTTTTAACCTTAGTAAGAGCTGGTATTTTGGTGGGCTTAAAAAACACTGCAAATGCTTTCCATTAGTATTTTCACATTTTATAAACTTTTGTTGTTCAGTTGTTCAGTCGAGTCCGACTCTGCAATCCCATGGACTGTAGCACGCCAGGCTTCCCTGTCCTTCACCATCTCCTAGAGTTTACTCCAACTCATGTCCATTGAGTCGGCGATGCCATCCAACCATCTCCTCCGCTGTCGTCCCTTCTCCTGCCCTCAATCTTTCCCAGCATCCGGGTCTTTTCCAATGAGTTGACTATTATAAAGTATAATGGGGGCTGGTGAGGGGGAAATCGAAGGAGAGTGGTCAAAAATCAGATTTAGTTTATTAGAGTCATCAGGAACTAGGCTTTTTCCAGTTTGTACTTTAATGGTTCAATGTCTAGAGTTACACTGAGTTGGCTGGATGGTGATTAACACTGTTGTGGGTATAGCTGGCCATTCTGACTTCTCTAATGGGCTTCCAGATTATGCCATTTATTAATTAAATTAGATCAGCCTGATGATTTTATCTCTAGATTGTCTTTTAGTGGTGAGTACCATCTCTGTGATAGGAAAACTTGAAAGCTTTCAGATTTTACTTGGCAATAGTTAGCTGCATTTCCCCTAGCTCCTTTGTCATTAGGGCTAGGAACTGGAATTCCTCAATACCAGGGAAAGGAAGAGAAATAAAGTTTAAGAATCAAAGGTAAATGACATTTTGTATTTTCAACTTCCCAGAAGATTCACAACGGTTTTCCAGGATTCCTCATGCCTTGACCTCAGGTAAGAGAGGGCAATCTTATTATAAGACAAAACAATAGTATAAGTTAGCTATAGACTTTTAACAGTTTAAAGTTATTCTGCTTTATTTCCCTTTTGTAAGAGTGAAATAAAGGCACAAGCAGTGGTGCTTCAGGGTTAAGTGATAGAAGTGAAATTAGCACCAGTATTAGGAATTGATACTCTGGCCTGGCTCTGGAAGAGAGGCCAAATCTACTTCCATACAGATAAGGAAATGATCGACTCTGGGGTTTTCTGCAGTGGTATCTACATATCATTATCTATCATGTATCTTTCCATCTATTTATCAGAGGGCCAAGACTTTGGTTAAGCCTATGTTGGCCCCTGGAGATAGAACTGGCAACCCACTCCAGTATTCTTGCCTAGAAAATCCCATGGACAGAGGAGCCTGGTGGGCTACCACCTGTGAGGTCACAAAGAGTCAGACACAACTTAGTGAATGAGCATGCATGTTGGTTGCCAGTCAAGCTGTAATGAATATACTAACATTGGACTTAGACAATATAGAAAAAAGAAATTAAATTTAAAAAAGAAATATAGAGTGACTGTATTGACCCAGATTGTTGTTCAGTAACTCAGTCACATCCAACTTTCTGAGACCCCATGGACTACAGCAAGCCAGGATTCCCTGTTCTTCACTATCTCCCAGAGTTTGCTCAAACTCATGTCTGTTGAGTCAGTGATGCCATCCAGTCATCTTGTCCCCTGTCATCCCCTTCTCCTCCTGCCCTCAATCTTTCTCATCATCAGCATCTTTTCCAGTGAGTTGCCTCTTTGCATCAGGTAGCCAAAGTATTGGAGTTTCAGCTTCAGCATCAGTCCTTCTGATGAATATTCAGGACTGATTTCCTTTAGGATTGACTGGTTTGATCTTCTTGCAGTCCTGGGACTCTCAAGAGTCTTTATCAGCCCCACATTTCAAAAGCGTCAATTCTTTGGTGCTCAGCCTTCTTTATGGTCCAACTCTCACTCCATACATGACTACTGGAAAAACCATAGCTTTGACTATATTGGCCCAGATAGCCTGGCAATAAAAATAAACCCATGCTTTTGATACTTTTCCTCTGCCGTCTTACATGAGGTATGGCATTCTGTTTTTTTTTTTTTTTTTTTTTGAGTGGGTGCCAGAAGGAAGATGCACAGGTGTCACAAGTGTATTTTTTTTTTTTCTGGACCCTCAAAAAGAGATTTCAGGCAGATTTTGTTAGGAAATGGTATTCATTGCTGAACTGCAAATTAGGTTGCAAGTGCTTTGGGCCTTCTTAGTAAATTATATAGCTAAAAGCTGGAGCTACACTGAACCCTTTGAATTTAATTTGATGGCTGGCAGTCATCAATGGTTAAAAGATTTTAGAAAACCTGAATGCTAATGCTTGAGTATGGTATGGGGATGTTGCAGAAAAGACAGGTGGCTCAGAGAGCCAAGTAAAACACTGGACTATTCAAAAACAAATACAATATCAATGAAAATATAATATTGCGGTAGTGCTACGTAATCAAGGCACACGGAGACTTATGAGTCTTGCAAGTTCATTTTCCACCTTCTGAGTTATTACAAATTATCTCTCCCCTGCAGTCTTCATTCTGGGGAAGCTTGTCTTTTCCCTGTCTTGCCAGCCTGTGTCCTTTTGCATGCTAATACAAGATTCTCTTCTAACCTGAGCATAACAGATTAGTGAGTATCTCTGACTCCTTTTCTTGTGTAAGGCATTTTTAGTCAAGCAGGGATCCTGACATTCGGCTTAAATAGTCTTAAACATTTTTCATATGAAATTCAATTAAACTATGTCTGAGTCTGAATGTCTGTGCAGTTTCTTACCTTTCAGCAGAATGAAGTTTTCCTTCCAGTGAAAATACTTAAAAGCAAGCAATTGAAGGAAGTGGAGAGAGAGGGTGGGGGCGGGAGGGGGTGAACCATGCTGTTCGGCACAGTCAGCTAATTGTTTCAGCCTTTGTTTTTCTGTTCCCCTTGAAGATGAGCTGTATTTTAATTACCGCATGAAAGATTTGTCTTGATTAGATGGCTAGGAGGTGTCAGTGCTTCTGAAAGAGATGAAGCTGCAGAAGAAGCGAGGGAGGCAGAAAAAGTGAGCTCATTCTGAAAACTTTTGCAGCTTCTGCTGCCCTCCCTGCCCTCTTGCCACCAGGCACCTCACTTCTGTTTAAGCTCCATTTCAGGTATAGAAGGAGTCCTGAGATGCTAGATGACACAGTGCGCTGGAAGAACATCCTCTTTGCTTGAGATGAGGAATGAGTAGATGAGAACGTTGCTGGAGTGTGCTTAGAAAGAAATTAGGCAAAATCTGTCCATCTTTAAAAAATGTTGTTATTGGAATATCATTGATTTACAATGTTGTGTTACATTCCGCTGTGTAAAACAGTGAGCCAGTTATACATACAAATATATCCACTTTTTTTTTTACATTCTTTTCCCATATAGATCATTACAGTGTATCGAGTAGAATTCCCTGTGCTATACAATAGGTTCTTATTAGCTATTCAAGAAAATCTGTGGACAGAGGAGCCTGGTAGGCTGCAGTCCATGGGGTCGCGAAGAGTCAGACATGACTGAGCGACTTCAGTTTCACTTTTCACTTTCATGCATTGGAGAAGGAAATGGCAACCCACTCCAGTGTTCTTGCCTGGAGAATCCCAGGGACGGGAGGGTCTGGTGGGCTGCTGCCTATGGGGTCGCACAGAGTCGGACACAACTGAAGCGACTTAGCAGCAGCAGCAGCACTGGAGTGGGTAGCCATTTCCTTCTCAGGGTGTCTTCTTGACCCAGGTATTGAACTAGGGTCTCCTGCACTGCAGGCAGATTCTTTGCCATCTGAGCCACCAGGGAAGCTGTATTTTATATATAATAGTATGCATATGTCAATCCCAGTCTCCCAATGTATCCTTCCTCCTTCTCTCCCTGGTAACCATAAGATTGTTTTCTGTATCTGTGACTCTTTCTGTTTGGTAAATAAGTCCATTTGTACCATTTTTCAAGATTCCACATATAAGCGATATTGTGTGGTATTTATCCTTTTCTGTCTTACTTCATTCATTATGACAATCTCTAGGTCCATCCATGTTGCTTCACGTGGCATTGTTTCGTCCTTTTTTATGGCTGAGTACATTCCATTGTAAACACATACCACATCATCTTTATTCCTCTGTTAATGGATATTTAGATTGCTTCCATGTCCTGGCTATTGTAAATAGTACTGTAATGAACACTGGGATGCATGTATCTTTTCAAATTATGATTTTCTCTGGATATATGCCCAAGAGTGGAATTGCTGGATCATATGATAGCTCTAACTTTAGTTTATTAAGGAACCTCCATACTGTTCTCCACAGTGGCTGCACCAATTTATATTCCTACCAACAGTGCAGAAGGATTCCTTTTTCTTCACACTCTTTCCAGAATTTATGAAAACCTCTCCATCTAAATGCCATGGGAGAGAGCTACCAGGCTGTGTAGCTAGGGCTCTCTGCTCTACTTCCTGAGGTGGAAAAAGTTGCATACATTGCCAGCCAAGTCTGGACACTAGGTAGGTGATGTGGGTATATAGCTAGATAAATTGAATCCTTCCTGCGTACAGTTGGTGGAGGAGACAAAAAATGGGTAACTTGCTGCATGGAAATTCACTTAGAATGTGAAAAGCTGATCCAGGAGCACAGAGAGTGGGGTGCCCAGGGTGCCTCTGGGGCGTGAGTTGGGTAAGGCTTCATGGAGGAAGTCATACTCACGCAGTTTCCAAGGATGAGTGATGGGGGAAAGAGTCAACCTATGTAACTAGGATAAGGACTGAAAGGTATTTTTAAAAGTTTAGCAGTTGGATGGTCACTGGTAACTCAGAGAGAGCAGCTGAAGGGAGTGGTGGAGGCAGAAGTGGGTTGTCTAGTGTATAATATAGGAGAGAAACAGCAGGAAAGGAAATCCTTTGGATTTTTTGGAGAAACTTATTTGCAGAGGAAAAGAGCAAGGTAGATTTTTAATTATAGTGTTTCAGGCTAGGCTTGCATATAAAAGCCAAGCAAAATGTTGATATCTAGATATCTCATGCCCCAAAGTATTGCTAGTAAACAAAAAACAGACTTAATTTAGTGTGCATTTTTCAAATAGCTTATACAATTAATAAAACCAGAAGTTCAGTTCAGTTCATTCGCTCAGTTGTGTCCAGCTCTTTGTGACCCAGTGAATCACAGCACACCAAGCCTCCATGTCCATCACCAACTCCTGGAGTCAACCCAAACCCATGTCCATTGAGTTGGCGATGCCATCCAACCATCTCATCCTCTGTCATCCCCTTCTCCTCCTGCCTTCAATCTTTCCCAGCATCAGGGTCCTTTCAAATGAGTCAGCTCTTTGCATCAGGTGGCCAGAGTATTGGAGTGTCAGCTTCAACATCAGTCCCTCCAATGAACACCCAGGACTGACCTCCTTTAGGATGGACTGGTTGGATCTCCTTGCAGTTCAAGGGACTCTCAAGAGTCTCCTCCAACACCACAGTTCAAAAGCATCAACTCTTCTGTGCTCAGCTTTCTTTATAGTCCAACTCTCACATCCATACATAACTACTGGAAAAACCATAGCCTTGACTAGATGGATCTTTGTTGACAAAGTAATGTCTTTGCTTTTTAATATGCTGTCTAGGTTGGTCATAACTTTCCTTCCAAGGAGTAAACATCTTTTAATTTTATGGCTGCAGTCACCATCTGCAGTGATTTTGGAGCCCCCCAAAATAAAATCAGCCACTGTTTCCACTGTTTCCCCATCTATTTGCCATGAAGTGATGGGACCAGATGCCATGATCTTCGTTTTCTGAATGTTGAGCTTTAAGCCAACTTTTTCACTCTCTTCTTTCACATTCATCAAGAGGCTCTTTAGTTCTTCTTCCCTTTCTGTTATAAGGGTGGTATCATCTGCACACCTGAGGTTATTGATATTTCTCCCAGCAATCTTGATTCCAGCTTGTGCTTCCTCCAGCCCAGAGTTTCTCATGATGTATTCTGCATATAAGTTAAATAAGCAGGGTGAGAATATACAGCCTTGACGTACTCCTTTTCCTATTTGGAACCAGTCTGTTGTTCCATGTCCAGTTCTAACTGTTGCTTCCTGACCTGCATACAGGTTTCTCAAGAGGTAGGTCAGGTGGTCTGGTATTCCCATCTCTTTCAGAATTTTCCACAGTTTATTGTGATCCACACAGTCAAAGGCTTTGGTATAGTCAATAAAGCACGTTGCTTAATTCCCAATTTCTCTTTGGTTTTGTAACACAGCCTAGGACTGTTTCTTACAGGAATTTGTGAAATTATCTTTTCTTTAATCTGGACATATTTTGAATTTTTTAAAATAACTGAGATAAAGGACCTGGCTTAGTTAAATAAGTGTATGTGATACAAACGAATTTAGTATCACATAATAGCTAAAGACGTAATAGATGTTTAACCTAAGGCAACATTTAGTTGTATAATGCGTTTTTTTTTTTAACTCACAAACCACATTTGAATAATTCATTTTAAAAAATAGCAATTTTCAGCTTCTATATGAAAGTTGGTATGAGACCCACATATTCCATATTTTTGGCTTGTTTGTTTTCCCTTTATTATTAAACTGCATAGCACTTTCTGTGTTCTCAGTGAAATGACTTTGCAAACACTGATTGTGTTAGGGGAATAAACACAGCTCTTCATTCTCTAACTCACCTCCTCCTCTCACCCCTCATGATTGAGAAAACATAACCAGAAGTTAATTTTTGGAACAAGGTCGGGGAGAAAGGGAGGAATATTTGGGGACTTGGGTTTCTGTCTGTGTGTGAGCTGGAATCAGTCCTTGATCTGACACTGAGTTCAGGTGGATTCTGGAATAAGCATACGTGTTCGCAGTGGGGTTTAAGCTTTCAGCGTCCAGGACTACTGCCAATGAGTTGAAATGAGGTAAAAGAGTAAGGAAAGTGTTAAAAATAAAAATGAAAAAAAGCACATTGCCATTTCTGGAAAAAATTGAGTCATAAAAGAAGCCATCATATTTTTATCATAGAGGGCATAATTTTCCCTATCGTTACCACTAGAATCTATTTTACTTAATGTAAGCAATTATTGAATGCCTGGTGAATGAATATGTGGTCTATATATGGCTCCTTCATTCATATTTAGGTGGATGCTATTTTTTTTCAATCCTGCTTCTTGAAATTTTTATATTTGAAAAATACCAGGGACATTTTGAGGTCCCAAAAGCTCAATAAATGTTGAAGCTGAATTTTATGGGATGTGAAAATACTGTAAGAAGTTTGATCACATTGTGAAAATATACACTTATCTTTTTAAAACTTTAATGAAAATTTGGGAAAAGTTACCCCCAGATCAAGAAATGAATGTACAGAAATCATTGTGCATTATTTTAATGGGTTGGTTCCCCTTCCTGCTGCCTCATGTGGGAAACACTGAGAAAGTAACTAGGAAACTTGATTTGAAATAGTCACATACATAGAATAAAACCACTATTCCTCAAGACTCTGATGGAGACGTTTAATCATTTAAAGGAAAAAAAGTCTGAATCAAGAAGCAAATAATATAGGCCAAGAAAGATTTACATTGGAATTTTTTCTTGAATTTTTATTTTAATAAACATTCATGTTTATATTTTTAGGAAGCTGTGAAGCTTCTTGAGCTTAAAAGCAATAGGGACTCCTGCAGATGATTGCTCAGGTTTGTCTTTTAACTTGGTGACAATGACTTGCAATATTCCCAATAAAGAGAATGTTATATCACTAAAAACTGGCAATGCTAAGTCGCTTCAGTCATGTCCGACTCTGTGAGACCCTGTAGAAGGCAGCCCACCAGGCTCCCCATCCCTGGGATTCTCCAGGCAAGAACACTGGAGTGGGTTGCCATTTCCTTCTCCAGTGCATGAAAGTGAAAAGTGAAAGTGAAGTCGCTCAGTCGTGTCCGACCCTCAGCGACCCCATGGACTGCAGCCTTCCAGGCTCCTCCGTCCATGAGATTTTCCAGGCAAAAGTACTGGAGTGGGGTGCCATTGCAGTCTAAATCAGTTTCTCTTCAGAATGCCTAGTATTTTCTTAGGTTGTGGTGAAGATGGAGGGGCACACAAATTGTGTATAAATTAGGTAAAATAGGTCTTAACAGAACTTGCCTGGTGGTCCAATGGTTAAGACTTCTAAGTTCCCAGTGCTGGGGGCATGGGTTCAATCCCTGGTTGGGGAAATAAGATCCTGTATGCCACATGGCACATCTGGGGAAAAAAAAGTCTTACTACTTTCAGAAAGGAAAGACCAAATGTTCTTGATGAAAAGTCTAGAAGAGGCATTTTGAATCTACTGAAGGGACAGATTTTAATATGTTATCTAGTGCAATAGAAGATATTTAAAGCAATGCCGTGCACATGATACTAAAATCTTCTTTCTGAGGTTGCCTTGTTACCGACTGTTATTCAATAAAGCATAAAAGAGTTTTAGTCCAATTTATCTTCTTATTTGTTGTGGGGGTAGAAAAGCCATCTGAATCATTCATCTAAATTTACAGTCATTTCGAAAAAGACGGAGGCTTAAAAGAATCTTAAAAAGTTAATGCAGTTAACGTCCTTGTCAGTCAATTTATGATACTCCCTCAAAGAAAAGCAGTTTTAGAGAAATGGTATTTCTCATAAAGTCTAAAAAGGCCTATCTTAACTTTCGTAGTTTCAAATTTAAAACAAGATACGTGGACATATGGAGTGTCAGAGGCATCTGTTAATTCAAATCATGGACATTGCTAGGGTTTATGTATGTGTAAATATGTAGGAGTGTAGAATTTCTGTAGATGATACTGACTAAAAAGAAAGGTCACAGAAGGACATATTTTTCTTCCAAGTTTTAGAGACTAATAATTTTAGGCTATTGAGTTTCAGGGTAATTGCATCTTGCCTAAATAGACTGATCTGGAATACAGAATGATAATTGCTATAAATAACACCTATTTAGAAATTTTAATTGGATAGTTTAGTAGGGTAGTACAACAAAGAGAAATGAGTTCATTGTTTATTCTATGTAAGGTAGCGTTCAGGTAGGGCAGAAATAGGGTATTCTAAAAATCAAGTTTTATGTAACTCTAGTGAAAAAGCAACATGTTATCAAGTAAATGGAAATTTTTGATGATGAATATTTAAAGAATATTTAGGATATTGGGAGGGAGTTGTATGTCCGTGCTCCAATTCAGCCAAATCTTGATTAATCAGAAACCAAGTCTCCTGACTAGGAATTACCTAGGGCTGCCTCCGCTGCTGGTCATTTCACTTCTTATTAGCATAATCCTCTAGCAGATGGAAGGGAGTTGGGAGATAAAACTCAAATCAGCTTTGTTCCTTGCTAACAACTCTGGCAAACTGTTGACACTTCTGGCTAAAATGAAGTGTGGGTATTCTCTGTGGATTCTTATTATTTGTGCTGCCCTTGTCTCCACAGATAATCAACAGTTCATTGGTAATATGCAACCTGGCTCATTCTTTCAAATGAGTAATCAGAGGTGATGCGAATTAACACCGTCACCTCAGAAAAAAATGGCCTTAGGATTCATCCAGTTCAGTAAACGGAGGAAGTAATCGCAATGATACTTTTTAGTGATAAAGGAGTTAAAGAGAAAGCAAGGCGTTTCCCTCCTCTTACAGAAAATATACATTCTAATTATCTTACATCTGCCAGAAGGAGACAATTCAAGTTGGATTGACCCTACATTTTGATGATATTGAATACAAAATAACATGTGTAAAAACAACTCATGTTAGTTCTCTTTTCTTTCTTTCCCAGCAGCTGGGTTGATCATTATTATTGAGGAATACTTAATTGTTTGAAATTTAAAAGTAGCAATTAAAAAACTTTGTTATTTTAAATAACCCATACTCCTACAAATTTTAGAAGCTACAGCAAACTATTAACAAGTCAATAGAGATTTTGATTTTCGTAATTTTGCTTACTCATATTTTTTATTACATTCCCAAAATAGAACCATGCTATTGATACTGTTCTGTAATTTTTTTTCATTTACTGTATTTCCTCATTAAAACACTACTTTTAAATGGTGCACTGTTTTTAAATGGTGCCTTTCATACCAGCATACTAAAATTTATTCAGCCCCCTAATGCTGGACATTTGGTTGTTTCAGTTTTTTACTATTATAAACAAATACAGATTGAATATCCTTATATCTAAATCTTTGCCTAAGTCCATAATTTTTTTTTTGGGACAAATTCCTGAATGAGAAATTGCTGAGTCTAGGAGTATATACACATTATAAAGGCTTTTGAAAGGTATTGCCGAATTGTCCTCTAGAAAGGTTAAGCTATTGATAGTTATGTTTGTGATCACTTAAAGACAGATCTAAGTCATATGGCAGAGTTTCTAGAATATCTATATGAGCTCTTCTTTGAACTCAACAGGTAAAACATAAACCTGTCTGTGTGTGGACACAACCCGGATGACTATGGTTCTGAATGAGTCATACTAGCCTTCTCTTAGATCTTGCCAAGTTTTTTATTTTTTAACTTTATTATTATTTATTCATTTATTTGGGTGCCCCAGGTCTTAGTTGTGGCTCTTAGGATCTTTAGTTGTGGCATGTGGGATCTAGTTCCCTGGGATCAAACTGGGGACCCCTGCATTGGTAGTGCAGAGTCTTAGCCACTGGACTCCCAGAGAAGTTGGTTGCCTAGAATTTTGAGACCTCAAGAATATACCTGGTTTTGTCTGGGGCTCAGTGGGATCTGTTTGGTCCTCATGAGAGGCAGGAGTTCCCCTTAAAAATGGATTACTCTAAGTCTACAACGTGTTTTCACTCTCTCCTCACTCCCTGCCAGGTGGGAGTTTCTTTCCATTTCCTCGAAATCAAGGATCATAGTGCCTGGAAAATCCCATGAGTGGAGGAGCCTGGTGGGCTGCAGTCCATGGGGTCACTAACAGTCAGACATGACTGCGCGACTTCACTTTCACTTTTCACTTTCATGCATGGGAGAAGGAAACGGCAACCCACTCTAGTGTTCTTGCCTGGAGAATCCCAGGGACGGGGTAGCCTGGTGGGCTGCCTTCTCTGGGGTCGCACAGAGTCTGACATGACTGAAGAGACTTAGCAGCAGCAGCAGCAGCAATGTGTGGTACACAAGCCCATGCCCAAACACTGACCTTGTCATTCCTGAGGTCTGTTAGGGCTGTGGGTGTGGGGCCCTTGCGGCCAGCTCATCTTCTTCAGGGGACGTCTGTCACCACAGAATGAGCTACCTGGGGAGAGACCTGTGTTAGAGGTGCAGGTCTGGTTTTAACTACCACGGAGGCCTGCTGTTGTGGTTCAGGAGTCCCCCCATCTTTTGTATCCAGAGATGGGAGCATTTTTACATCATGATTGCCCCTTGAGCGGAGAAAAATTTCCCCTACAGATGGGGGAGTTGGAAGGTAGAGAAAATATTTCAAAGAAAGATTTTCAACACAGACTACATTCTGGATACATAAAAGCATGTGGCTTAATCAATAACATTAATAGATACCAGAAACTTCATCTCATATTCACAGAGACACCACTTGAAAAGTCCCGCTTAGAGGTCTGTTTTCTTGTGTCTCTATAACTGTCATTAACTTTAATGGCTTCTGAGGGTAGAACAGACCACCATCAAGGCCACAGGACCAAAACGCTGCTATTTTAGGATGGTTTATTCTTACAGTCTCTCTACACCATATTCCTTCCTGTCAACAAGGTAAGAATAAAATGTATCTTCTAATGGCTCAATGGGTAAAGAATCCACCGCAATGCAGGAGATGCGGATTTGATCCCTGGCTGGGGAACATCCTTTGGAGGAAGGCATGGCAATCCACTCCAGTATTCTTGCCTAGAGAACCCCATGGACAGAGGAGCCTGGAGGGCTGCAGTTCATAGGGTCACAAGGACTCATATACAACTGAAGCAAACGAGTACATACACTTCCTACAATTTCTGACTTGTTTAGGCTATAGATTAGAAATATTTAGAGAGCTGTGTTATGGACCAAAAAATTCCTCTTTTAGACTATGTACTATATTTACAAAAACAATGACTTGTTGATTTAATTTGTGTGATATCTATACATTCTGATATCCACCTCCTCCCGCTTGCGCTGTGTGCCTGCTCAGTCTCTCCAGTCGTGTCCGACTCTTTGCGACCCCGTGCACTGCAGCCCATCAGGCTCTCTGTCCATGGAATTTCCCAGGCAAGACTACTGGAGTGGGTTGCCATGCCCTCCCTCCTCCAGGGCATCTTCCCAGCCAGGGATCAAACCTGTGTCCCCTGCATCTCCTGCATTGACAGGTGGATTCTTTACCCCTGAGCCACCAGAGAAGCCCTCCTTCCCCGTGCTCCTTCTAAATTTAAGAACTTAAGATTGAAAAAAATTCTTTTATCAAAGGTAAAAAAATAAAAGACTGCTCTCCATGTGTCTGTGGCGCTATAGTGACCAACATCTTGGATTTTTCAATTTTAATTTCAAAATGATTTTTTTCTTGGCCTCTGTTGTATTGAATATAAAAATGTTTTTTCAGACTATAAGTCACATTTTTTTCCCCTCAGAAAATGCAGTCACCATATTTCTGGTTAAAATACTGCTCATATTCCCTTTCCACCATCTTCCTGTGTTCACCCTGAGAGTATATTCTCTACTCCCAGTCTTTCTGGACCAGATAGGCTTGGGCGAGCACTCAAAAAGAACAGTGCTTCCTAGGGAGGACCACTTTAATACAGAACTTATTGTCAGTTTTCCGGTGGCACCTTATAAACTCAGGTGGGCAATAGGAGAGCAGACAGCACACATGTGCCCTCTGTGGCAGGCGCCATCCATAATGGGGTGAGTTGGCTTCCTACTTGGGTCCATCGGCCTCTAGACTCAGTGGAAAGTCATGTGTGAAGGATGCTCTCCAGCTCCTCAGCTGCCCGTGGGAATCATTGTAAAGCAGTCTGCCAGAAGGAATGTGTGAGCGCATGACAAACGGTACCTGACTCCAGGGGAAAATAGACTTTGGGAAGCTTTTAATGCCAAGTTTTATAATGTTTAGGATGAAATACTGCATCAGATTTCTCATGAGGATGGAAACGACCTCGGATCCGTTTAACACAGCATTTTTCAGCTGAAGAGAACATGCTTGAATAGAAAAAGAAAATATTCCAGTCCTTAAAGTTTACAGAGGGCTTCCTTTTCTTCTTCTTGCTGGCTTCCCACTCTTTCATCCTGACTTTCATTCTGTAACTCCCAGTCATACTCATTAAAAAAAAAAAATCCCTCTATATGGATTTTCTGAGTTGGTGCTGAGAGCAAATATTTTGCCCCATTTATCTCAAAAGTGCCCTTATGATTGTCAGGGCATGTAGCCCATTATTTTTGGTTCAGAAAACATGCTGCTGCTGCTAAGTCACTTCAGTCGTGTCCGACTGGTCCCCATATTTATATATAATGAGTCATGAATCTCTTTTTGCACTTTCTTTTAAATTATATCTCGTCTATCCTATTCTGTTTGTTCTCATTGTCACCACTTCAGCCCAGATCTTCATTTCTTGCCTGGATCAATGCCATCCTTTTCTTACTATGTTCATCTAATTGATGAGTGTAGAGAGGGCAGTTGTATGGGAAAGATGTTTGCAAAGTAAAATTCGTATGACCTGGAGTTTGGTATGGAGATAAAGGCGTCAGTGATAATTCTTATAGGATTTTGACCTCATTAAGGAATGTAGAAAAGAATTTTGCATTTGATAACTAAAAGCATTATATAACTATTTTAATTGCTTAATTTAATTTAGTATCTTAATTTAATCTAAGATTCTGATTCTAAGGATCTTCCCACCATTGTGCCTGCTCTGATATCTGTCTACAGTGACCTCCTGTAGCAGTCTTTTTATTTCAACACAAAAGCATATACAAAATAAATTAGTGGAAGCAGTTGTATTTAAAGTATCTTCCAATCCTAAACCCTATGAATTTCTGACCTGCAAATAAGTAATTGTGTATATATATGTATATATAATACTTACGTATGTATGTAGCTATGTCTTTTCTCTACTTCCTTATTTTATTACTGTTTATGTCATAGTTGAGGTGTTTTCATATCTTTTGCTTCTTTCTTATGTCTCATGAATGTGGTGTGATAGAGGGAACAGAGTAATAATCAGTAAATATTGACCAGGCTTCAGTGATGAGAAAGATACATGCAAATTCACAATTTACTTGATCTTATATTTTTGTTATCTCACTGAATGAGTTGACTTAATATTACTTTTCCCTGCTTAGGATTTTTCTATTGATGTGTGGAGAGGCGCCTCTTTGATGTATTCAGTTGAAAAAAAAAAAAAGTGAGTAGCGAAGGAAGAAAAACTGTATCTTGAGGCTTTTTCAGGCTGTCCCGGAAGCCATCTTACCCTGACTGTTTATGTGGTTGGATCTGATTGCCCTGAAGTCACAACAGATTAGGTTTCCTTGGCTTCCATCAGCTTTCATACAATGGGAGTGTTTTCAAAACAGCTCAATGTGGAGAAAACATGACTGAGAAGCCAGTTTATTTTTAGTACCTAAACTGTACTGAGCTGCATTTTCAGAAAAGTTAATCGTTTCCTGTGAAGTTCACATTTACCGCTGAGAAAGTAGTACGTGCTCATTACCAAAAATTCAGACACAAAACAGTGGGCGTGAAAACCCTCATGTGTAATACACACCCAGGAGTAAACAGGGTTAGCCTTTCAGTTAGGATCTATTCAACCTCCTTGAAATATATATATTGTTGTAATCATACTTTTAGTATGATTTTTGTGCCTGTTTTCTTCTTAAAATTTCTTTTGTGTATATTAGTCGCTCAGTCACAGAGTCGGACACGACTGAAGCGACTTAGCAGCAGCAGCAGCGTGTCTGTCTGACTCTTTGTGATCCAAGTGGCTTCATAACGCTACAGCCAATCACCACAAGTAACCTATGCAATGTACTTGTTGGACATTCAGGTGATATTCAATTTTTCACTTTATTAGATAATACTCTAATGAGCATTTTTAAACCTTTTCCAGTAATTAAGATTATTTTCTTAGAATTGATTATGCAAAGTGAATACTTTTAAAGCTCATACTAAGTTTTGCCAAATTAACTTTTAAAAGTTCTTCCATCAGTATGTGAGGATATATTTTTTTTTTTATCTCACCGTTATTAGTGCAAAATCTTCAAAGTTACAAAGATACTAGTTTTAGAGGTGAAAATTATGTTTCATTTAGTTTTCCCTGATTTCCAATGATGCTTATGATTTTCCAGCTGTTGCTGCTGCTGCTGCTAAGTCACGTCAGCCGTGTCTGGCTCTGTGCGACCCCATAGATGGCAGCCCACCAGGCTCCTCCGCCCATGGGATCCTCCAGGCAGGAGTACTGGAGTGGGTGNGAAAATTATGTTTCATTTAGTTTTCCCTGATTTCCAATGATGCTTATGATTTTCCAGCTGTTGCTGCTGCTGCTGCTAAGTCACGTCAGCCGTGTCTGGCTCTGTGCGACCCCATAGATGGCAGCCCACCAGGCTCCTCCGCCCATGGGATCCTCCAGGCAGGAGTACTGGAGTGGGTGCCATTGCCTTCTCTGAATTTTCCAGCACTCATCATTATTCATTTGTTGAGTGTCCTCTTTTCTGAATTGTTTGCATGTATCTTTGGCTACTTATTTATCATAATCCTAGTGGTTTCTATTTTTTACAGAATTGATTTGGCAGACTCTTCATATGTTGAACATTAATCTTTGTTACATGTATTTTGAATTCTTGCCTGTTGTTTCCCTTTTTACTTGGGTTATTTTTTTCTTAAGACACAACCTTGTAAACTTTTTTGTAGTAAGCTCATAATTCCCCAACTTTCTTGGTAATTAAAAATATTCTAGATTGAGCTTAGAAATTTACCATCTCCCCAAAATCATTACCCTCCACCAATCAACTGAAGATTTAAAATACTATAGTTGGTACTTTTTATAGGAAACAAAAATCTTGGAAAATTTCTTAGAAAAATTAATACTCATATATTTTATTTAATCCCAGTGAAATAGTCCAGAAAAAAACATTTGTGATTTAAGTTTTTATTTCCCACTCTGTGGTTGGGTTTCATAATGTTTAACAAACAGGAATCATGTCTTGGAGCAGCGGTTCTTAACTTGGGATGGTTTTGCCCCTGAGGGACATTTGGCAATATCCAGAGATATTTTTGATTGCCACAATGTGGGAGAGGGGCATGCCGGTGGCATCTGCTAGGTAAAACCAAGTTGTTTGGTGGCTAAGTCAGGTCAGACTCTTTTGTGAACCTGTGGACTGTGGTCTGCCAGGCTTCTCTGTCCATGGGATTTCCTAGGCCAGAATACTGAAGTGAGTTGCCATGTCCTTCTCCAGGGGATCTTCCCGATTCAAGGATTAAACCCACGTCTCCTGCATTAGCAGGCAGATTCTTTACCACTGACCACCAGGGAAGCCAGGTAGAGCCCAGGGTTGCTGCTAAACATCTTCAGGACTTCACAATGTCAGGACTGCTGCTATGGAGAGATCCCATCATAGTTGGTGCTAGTTAGAATAAGTATTTTTGCTGTATTAGTGGGAGAGAAATTTAATGTTACTAATTTAAAATTCACTATTTCTTTGTCTCTCTTTTTCTCTGAGTAGAGTCCATTGCTTTCTACTTCATCTTCCTCACGTATTTTAATGACTTACTTTTGCTTCCCTTTTGGAAATTGGCCATCTTAGGGAAGTGTGTGCATGGGAGCTCTGGTTGCCCCCCATTTCCTGGGCTATAATTTTTAGGCAATGGAGATCCAATTGTGGGCAGGCTCCACATACACATGATTCCAGGTCTCTCGTTTTCCAACCCTTTCTTGTTGGGAGATGGGTAACTTGGAAATCATGATATTAAAAACCTTGGATATATGTCTGCAGGCAACTTAGAGACATGTCACTGCATTTGAGCAGGGGTAGTTCTTCCAGGCTGTGTCCCCCAAGTTAGGCTGAATGAAGGTAAAGGGGTAAAAAAAAAACTTTGTCTCAGCCAAGTTCCTTGAAGGAGAACCTATCACCAAGTTTGGAAGTCAGTGCCAACAGAAAGTCCAGAGATAAAATAGTAAATAGTAAGTAGAAATGAGTTTGATGGAAGCAGAATGATAATTCAGAAAATGCCACAAATTGCACTGGAACATCATGGCTAGTTCTTCACTCAGAAAATAAACACATCTTTATTTAAGTGTGTTCTTATTACACAGGATGTTCATTCCTATTCTATAAAAACCAACCATCTTAGCCACCAAACAAACAAACACATACAGCAAGTGTTTTATTTTTCTTTTGCAATTAAAATCTGCTGCTGCTGCTAAGTTGCTTCAGTTGTGTCCAACTCTGTGCGACCCCATAGATGGGAGCTGACTAGGCTCCTCTGTCCCTGGGATTCTCCAAGCAAGAACACTGGAGTGGGTTGCCATTTTCTTCTCCAATGCATGAAAGTNGAGAAGAGAAACCCCAGGCTCAATTTTGGCTCCTCTTTTTATATGTTTTTTTCTCCTCACCCTGAGCCTGCTCTGTGTAAATTGGGCTAGCCAGGAAGGCTGTTTGTTTCACCTGAGGTTCCCACTCCGGTCTTCAGACCTTCCTTTGTGCTATTTTTGCAGCCTTTTTCCTTTCTTTGTCTTTAGCCACCGCCATTATGGACTCCTTTATCCTATTCTAACTACAAACAGAGGAGCTTGGTAGGCTGCAATCCATCCATGGCTCAAAGAGTCGAACACGACTGAGTGACTAACAGATGCTTACAGGCTTGAGTAGTGAAAGGCAAATACCAGAGAAATGGCAGGATTGGGAGAGAGAGAGAGAGAAACAGAGAGAGGGAGGGGGAGAGGAAGAGGAATACAGAGGAGACATACAGAGAAGGAGAAACAGGAATCTTAAAGTGCAATAAGGAGTGAAAACCCAGACTGTTTAAAGGGGAAAAAAAAAAAAGAAACAATAAAACCCGACTTCAGATGGAGCTTTTCATATCTGTCCTACATTAGAAGCCACACTAAGTACCCAGTGCCTTGTAAATCTTTGGAGTCTAGAGGTGAACTGCAAATTGGTCAGATCTTGAGGCAACTGTTATTATACCAGTGTTAAAATGTTGCATTAATCCTGTTTATTCTTTTTATCTGATTTCTTTCTAGACTTCTAAAGCCCAAGTCAGCAATTATTTTAAGAAGAGGTCAAACAAGCAGGCTGAAGTTACAAAAGATTATTGCTGTTTTGGTTAAAGCTACTAGGGGCTGTTATCAGCTAAGTGGCAGGTTGGATGCTAAGGGAAGTTAAGAGTCAGAAAATATTTATTATCTGGGCAACTCCCTTAAAGGAACAGAATTTTCTTACCTTGCCTGGTCTAACTGGAAAAAGACCTCTGGTAGGTCTTCTAAATACAGAGTACTGGTGAATGTTTAATAGGCCATTACTCAGCAGACTCCCCGTGTCTGACTCTCTGCTAGGCACAGAGTATGTACCAATGAAAGTCTGGTTCCCTCCTAGGAGATACAGCGTAAGAGGGGTGTCCCCGAGGTGAGTCGAGGGCATGCATCCACGGAGATGCAGGTGACACAGAACCACAAGATGAGAGGGACCAATCATATTTCCTTCAGGAACTTGGAACTGGAAAGCTGAGAGATGACAGCTGGTAGCACCAGAGGCGGAAGATGAAAGGCAATGTTGTAAGAGTTAAGTCACACAGTGCAGGCTGGGGTGGGCTTGTGGGCTGAGCTGAAGTAGGGGCAGCTGACTGGAAGACAGAGAATGGGAGTGAGGTAGAGACAGGAGAAAAGACGTTGTGACCTTAGGGTCTCTCAGGGGGTGATGGCAAGAAAGACTTCAGTTTCTGATGGTGTTTGTGTTCCAGTTCCTGGGAAACTCATGGTGTCAGTTGGTGTGAGGTACCCTGCATCCTTACGATAAATTCCACCCAGTTTGGTTTGGCTTGAGGGTATCTTTGCCCTTTGCAGACAAAGTGGAATAGAAAGCAAAAAGCTGGGCAGTTACTAAGCGCTATAGTGAGGAAATGAAGGCAGAGAGTTAAAATTGATGAAGACTAGAGAGAAAGACAATGAAAACCCTAGTAAGTCGTGTTAAAGGAGTTGGGAGTTTATCCTGAGGCAAAGGGAGAACTATGCCAGAATGTTAAGTAGAGGACATCAATAGTAGGGCTTGCTTGGGGGCTGTAGTAGGGGGAGCCAAGGTTGGGAGCTAAGGACCAGCTGGGAGGGTGTTGCAGGTCTGTGAGGAGGTGATGAGGTTCAAATTAGGGTGGTGGCAGAAGGGGTAGGGAGAAGTGGAACAGACACTCGGCTCTGCAGAAAGGAGAGCTGTCAGCCTGGTTGTCACTTAGAGTGGGGATAAGGTGACAATGAAGTTAAGAATGGGCTCTGCAGCTTCCCAGGTGGCTCAGAGGTAAAAAAATCTGCCTGCCAATGCAGGAGGCACAGGAGACGCAGGTTCGATCTCTGGGTCAGGAAGATCCCCCGAAAAAAGGAAATGGCAACCCACTCCAGTACTCTTGCCTGGAGAATCCCATGGACNAGCTCAGCACTCCTGCAAGTCAGCCTAGCTCCAGGGAGCCAGCACAGAAGCATGGGAGAGGGAAGAATTGGCTGTCAACATGGAGCTGTTTTAGGGAGTTCCCTTCTAACAAGTTCACCAAGGAGGACAAATCTGCATTTTTGCCATCTTCTCTTTCACAAAGATTTAGGAGCTTGGGGAGAGATGTGAAGGAATTTAGGGCCTTTATCATGGTGCTGGGCTCCCCTGACAGCTCAGCGGGTCAAGAATCCACGTGCAAGGCACCAACACAGGAGACGCAGGTTCGATCTCTGGGTCAGGAAGATCCCCCGAAAAAAGGAAATGGCAACCCACTCCAGTACTCTTGCCTGGAGAATCCCATGGACAGAGGAGTCTGGCAGGCTACAGTCCATGGGGTCGCAAGAGTCAGACATGACTGAAGTGACTTAGTACCAGTATTCTTGCTTCTCTGGTAGCTCAGCCGGTAAAGGATCTGCCTGAAATGTAGGAGACCCCAATTCAGTTCCTGGGTTGGGAAGTTCCCCTGGAGAAGGGATAGGCTACCCACTCCAGGATTCTTGAGCTTCCCTGGTGACTCAGACAGTAAAGAATCTACCTGCAGTGTGGAAGACCTGGGTTAGATCCCTGGGTGGGGAAGATTCCCTGGAGGAAGGCATGGCAACCCACTCTAGTATTCTTGCCTGGAGAACTCATGGACAGAGGAACCTGGCAGGCTACAGTTCATGGGGTTGCAAAGAGTCAGACACGACTGAACGACTAAACACAGCACCGGTCTTCTTGCCTGGGAAATCCCATGGACCTAGGAGCCTGGCAGGCTACGGCCTATGAATAGTGTTGCAAAGAGTCTGACATGACTGAAGCGGCCTAACACTAGGTTTATGACTTGGGGTGTTTGCGTCTGTGGTGTGCCTTGGGATTTAGCAAGCTGGTATTAGAGTTTTTTTTTTTTTTGGAGTGATGGGCTCAAGAAGCCAGAATCTAGAGGAGCAAGGTAGGAAAGGAGTGGATGAGGGGGAGTTTGACTATGAAGAAAAGGAAGAGAGCTGGGTGGGGCAAGGGGGTGTTGAGACTTGCAGAGGAGCAACTGTGTGTTAATATAAATGACCCAAGTCTAGCCCTCAGGGTGCTCATGGCCTGGGGTCTGGGGGATGAAAATGTAAGCTCCTTGAAGTGTGTTGTAACAGCTAGAGAAACTCCACCAGGTTCCCGGAGGAGGTGACGTTGAGTTGAGGCTAAGAACTGTGAAGCGTTGGATGGGGAAGGGGCAGGGTAGGGGAAGATGTGTCACAGAGAGAGAAAGTGGAAGACGAGATGATTTTGAAGATGGAAGTGTGTGAGCCTTGGAATGGGGATTTTCAAGGAAACCCCAGCAGACAAGTCTTTCTGAACATCTGTACTCATTGTCCCATCTGCAAGGATTTTAGGAAATGTCAGAATAGTCCATGTATCAAAAGATGACCTAAGGAAATTTGTAATGATGCAGGCTTTTATGGATCCAAGAGCAATTTTCCTTAGTATTTGATCTGTCTTGAGGAAAGTTTGTGTATATACAATGTATTTTTTCCCTCTCTTGCCCACCTCTACCCCTTCTCCATGCTTACAGCCTGCGGGTGGAAACCCAGTGCCCAAGCTGGTATATAATTTCTTGGGCTCCATGCTACACTGATTTACTATTTAGGTTAGATATCTAATGCATATCTAATGCATAAACCTTGCCCTCTCACCATTGTCATTGAGTGGATTTTTTTTTTTTTTTGAGGCTGTAGCCAATTTATAGTAATTAATGTGCTAAGGACAGCAGCTGTAGCAGTCATTAATTCCTTAATCTTGGAGTAGAGAGAAATGGATTAGTTAGAGATAAATATAGCTTATGGCATTTTCTCCTGAGAACAAACCCTTTATAAACAGGGCTTTCTGCTGCAGTGTGGGGGTGGTGGGAAAATGAGAACCTTTTCCCTTTTCCTTGAGGAATTTTTCTTGTGAGACGGAAGGAGTAGGGGGCGGGGCGAGGTGAAATGGAGGTTGATCTAAAATGGGACATAAAGGCTGACCCTGGATGCCATGAAGGCTTCTGTCTTCACTCCCAGGACCCTGAGACCTCTGGGTGAAGATTTGCCAATTGAACTTAAATGTGTTTTGTGCACACATCAAATCTCTGCTTAGGAAGCCAAATGGAGAGAGGAGACAGAGAGAGGGAAAAAAAACAACAACCCAGATTCTCTTCTGTTGAGTGAGCCATTTGTTTTAAAATGAGATGAGGGGTGGCTCAAAGATGTTAATGGAAATCTTGCAAATACAGGCTTAAAGTTTCTTCCATCCAAAGAGTCACTCAGCCATAAATATGTGTGGGTTATTTAGATGCTTCCAAAGGTTACTTGAAAATTGCCTATTTTCCCACAAAGAAGTGAGCTGTTTATTGCTTCAAAAACGTGTCTCAGAAAGAATGTTTTTCTTCATTCGAGAAGGGAAAAAGTACTGAAACGCATGCAATGCTGGGAAAAGGTTGATTGGAGAGCAGATAGTCTGGGGAGAGAGGTTTAGTGTGGCTGCCGAAAGTATACTTGCTTTAAACTTTAAGACTGAGGGAAAAGCAGGTGATATTGTCCTCATGTGACTTCAAGTGTTGTTCTCTTAGTGGTTCGGGTGCAAAGTCACAGTAAGGCAGGTTGTAAGGTAGGGCTTCTCAGGTGGCGCTAGTGGTAAAGAACCAACCTGCCAATGTGGGAAAGCGACGCGGCTTTGATCCCTGAGTTGGGAAGATCTCCTGGAGGAGGGCATGGCAATCCACTCCAGTATTCTTGTCTGGACTCTCCCGTGGACAGAAGAACCTGGCGGGCTATGGTACATAGGGTCACAAAGAGTTGGACAGGACTGAAGCGACCTAGCATGCATGCATACAAGGGAGAGGAAGTTGGGTTTTGCAATCTGGATGGGTCGGGGAAGCTGAAAAGTATCCCCTCTAAGAATACTTCATGATGGCTCCCTAACAGCAAAGGGGAGTTGCAAAGCTCTCATTGGCATCTCATTAATTCATAGCTAGTCCCATTGTAGGGTTACCTAGTTAGAGGGCCCAGTTTTTCTTTCTCTTTGGGAAACCCTATAATAGAGAAGATTTTTCTGGCCACTTAGGTGGATTTACACTGAATCTCAATAAGGTTGAGGCTGGGGTTTTATAATTCAGATGCATCTCTTTGTGGATGGCTGGTATGGATGGCCTTAACTGGGATTGAATTTAGGTCAAAATCAGGGTTGAAACCGGGGCTTGATAAGCATGCTGGTAATTCCTACATGTGTGCTCTGGGGAGAGTGGAGGCTCGCCTTGCCATGAGATCCTTGTCACATGGAAATATAAAGCAGGTTGAGAGATGACATTTGTTGAGAATATCCTATATACAGTGCTACACCGGGCATATTTAAAATACAACTTTTTGTCTTGAATGTTGGGGTCCAATTAACAAACAATGTTGTGATAGTTTCAGGTGAACAGTGAAGGGACTCAGCCATACAAGAATGTAGCCATTCAAGAATGTATCCATTCTTCCCCAAACTTCCCTCCCATCCAGGCTGCTGTATGACATTGAGCAGAGTTTCATGTGCTATACAGTAGGTCCTTGTTGGTTATCCATTTTAAATATAGCATACATTAGGCATTTTTTACTGTCGTATAATTCAACCTCAAGAATCTTGGAAGGTATTTTCTCATATCACATAAGTGAAAGTGAAAGTTGCTCAGTTGTGTCCAACTTTTTGTGACACCATGGACTTGTCCATGGAATTCTCCAGGCCAGAATACCGGAGTGGGTAGCCTATCCTTTCTCCAGGCGATCTTCCCAACCCAGGGATTGAGCCCAGGTCTCCTGCATTGCAGGTGGATTCTTTACCAGCTGAGCCACAAGGGAAGCCCCATTATCACATATGAGTGAAGTAATTTGCTCAAGATTGAAAGAGATACACACACACACACGCACATATTCAGGCTTCCTCACACACTGGATTCATTTGGCCTCAGAGAGCCCTGTGTGTGAACATAGCTAAGTGTCCCAGTTCTTTGTGATAGCCTTGAGGTGGGAAAAGACGGTCAGAGTTACCTGGCTCAATGCATGTCTCTGAGCGGGACTTCCCCACAAGCGGTGGGACTTCCCAGGAGGCTATGGGAAGCTTGGTCCAGCCACAGTGATGCTCCAAATGCTTTGGTTTTCTTCTCCTTTCCCCAAAGCCCTGAGGACTGAGACCAAAAGGAATCACATAGTGTTGTTGTTTGTATACCAACTGAAAAATGTACGTCTCTTTGTAAAAATATAGACGAATCTGTTGCCTGCTGAGAATGGAAGATAAGGAATAAAGCAAGTTATTGGCAGCATTTCCCATGGGTTCCACTTGTGCAAGAATGAATCAGTCACTGGGTGTTCGTGGCGACAACCAGCACCAACTTTTTGCTTTTAGAAACTGAAAAAAGGAGTCAGCTGTTGGTTGTCCTGCAGCAGCAGGAAATAAAGCCAATTAATTTTGAATTCACATGATGCCCATGTCCTCCTTTAGTCTGGCTTAGGTTTGTTGAATCGGAAGAGGCTATTCTCACTTGTTTATTCTGATGTTTCGAATCTCTTGGAAGATTCCCGTGCTTAGACAGTCTGGTTTCATACTTCATCATATTTTGTTCCCAAAGCCTGACTCAACTTGTAGGGCTTTATGCAGGATAGTTTGCTTACAACCACATTTAATAAAGCTGGCTGTCAATTTGTCACATGGTCACTTTGTCAACAACAGGCAATACAGAATAGTACAGTAGTCATACTAGAAGGGCTTCATCGGAATTCAGTTTTGATCGTTAAAATGGATAGAAGATAAACTGCTTAGCAGTTCTTCACAACCGCATAAATTGGATGTCCAACAGTGCAAAACTCCAAAATGCATGCTTTCAGTCTGTGAAAAAAAGCATTAGAGGCAGAACTTAGAATTTATTTCAGTTGAGTTGACGGTAATCCCAGACACAAGGGAGTGTCCTAGGTGCTATTCATTTCTTTGAAAATTGATATGTTATGGCTAAAATCAGCCAATAGCTCTGGAAAGAAAAGCTAACACATTCATGAATGATCCTTGAGTTCTGTGTTTTAATTTAAAATTGTTTGTTAAAGTCATGCTTGATTCCACTATGAGCATTTTGACTGGCTAACTTTGAATACCCGGTAAAAATCCAACAAAGTTAAATGCAAATTATAAACAGTTTTATCTATTAATGCTCAGAATCAGTTTCTTCCTTGATGTGTAGATATGCTTTATAAATTTGATATTGTTTCTCTTTGCTAGAGGTAAAAATTTCCTTTGTGGTAAGAGAAAAATTTCCAAGCTATTTCCTGCTAAAAAATCTGAAGCTAGCTCTCCTTGAACTCTAGGAAAATATCCAAATTCCTGAGCTGGCCATCAAGAACCTGCTTTGCCAAACTCATCAGCAGGATTTCTTGGAGGCAATGCTTCCTGTTACTTGTGTGGACCAAAGTTCTTCTAACCTAGAATATTGCCTTCCATCTCTGAATTTATACCCATCCTTCAAACTTCAAGCTCAACTTGATCGCTTCCATGATTTTATTTTTTTCTCTCCAATCTAAATGAATTGCTATAGAAAATGTTTAAATGACTTCTATGTGTAAAGGATATACCTCTATAGGCTGAAATTGAGGTAGTAAAGAACATAAGTATTAAGCAGGATTCCTAAACTCCCTCTGTGGCTAATTCCAAGTTAAACATCAGTACCACCTTAGGTCTTTTGATAGAGCAGTTGAATGGAATATTTCTGAAGAGTCCCTGGTACTGTCATAGGATAAAGTGGGATTCATTCTTCCACATTCCATTTCCTGGCTAGTAAATGGGATTCTTTTTTGGAAGAGAGGCAAGTTTTTTTTGCTTCTGAAAATCCCTTTGAGGTCTCTCAGGGATGTGGACTTAAAGGGAAAAGACTGGAAGGAGATCTGAAGGTATTCTGGGTTCTTGCCACTGCACAGAGGAACTGGGCATTGTGTGAATCCAAAATTAATTTGCTTAATTATTTCCTGCTGCTGCCCTAAAACAGGCAGCTGACTTAAAGCAGCTGGGTTGGTACTTCTGGGGTTCCTGAAGCACTGCTGGGGTTCTGGTTTCCTCTACGCTTCCTCTGTCTGCTTCCTTAGAAGATGCATCTAGATGCTGGGTTATCTCTGCTGAGATCTTGGCTTGCTTAAGTCCCTTGATCTGGTTTCTTGGCCAGAGCAGCACACAGTTACCTTAGAGCTGCTCTGTCTTCTTCCACCTCCTGTGCTGAGCTCACCTAAGTTTCCAGAGACCTCCCGAGGCCCCTGCAAACTCTTTGGCGCCAGTTTCTGCTGTCCCATTTGTTTGTACATCACCACAGTCTGGGTAAGACTTAACCATCCCAGTTAAAAAAGTTACCTAACAACCCTGTAGGGTTATTAGTAGGGTTACAACCCAGTACGACTGCTGACTGTTCTTTATCCTGGGATGCAGTGAGGGTAGGGAGGAGAGGGACTGACTCCCAAGTGCTATTGAAGAGAGGGGACCTAGCAGGGCCTCTGCCCTTTGCTGAGTTCTCTTTTCCTCTCAAGGGGAGGCCAGCAGTCTGTGTCATACCTTAGAATCCCCTTTCCTCTTGTCTGGGGTTTGCAGTTCCCCTTTGTGGCATTAAAGAAGGTTCTGGATAAAAAATCATAGAGGTTGTGAAAGGATCAGCTATGACAAACCTAGACAGCATATTAAAAGCAGAGACATCACTTTGCTGACAGAGGTCTATATAGTCCAAGCTATGATTTTTCGTGTCATTTATGGATGTGAGAGTTGGACCGTGACAAGGCTGAGCACTGAAGAATTAATGCTTTCAAACTGTGGTGCTGGAGAAGACTCTTGAGAGTCATGGACTGCAAGGAGATCAAACCAGTCACTCCTAAAGGAAATCAACCTTGAATATTCATTGGAAGGACTGATGTTGAAGCTGAAGCTCCAAAACCTTGGCCTCCTGATGCAAAGAGCCAACTCATTGGAAAAGACTCGAATGCTGGGAAAGACTGAAGACGAAAGGAAAAGGGGCAGAAGATGATGAGAAACCATCAGTGACTCAATGGACATGAATTTGAGCAAACTAGGGGAGACAGTGGAGGATAGAGGAGTCTGGCATGCTCTAGTCTATGGGGCTGCAAAGAGTAGGACAGGGCTGAGTGACTAAGCATGCATGCATGTGTGGCTGGGACCCATAGAAGCATATGGGGTAGTTGTATGAAATAATTGTGGCAAAGTAGCTGTAGCAGGTGGAGAAGGCAATGGCACCCACTCCAGTGTTCTTGCCTGGAGAATCCCAGGGACAGCGGAGCCTGGTGGGCTGCTGTCTGTGGGGTTGCACAGAGTTGGACACGACTGAAGCGACTTAGCAGCAACAGCAGCAGCAGATGTAGCAGGTAGAATAATGACTTCAGAGATAGCCATGTCCTAATTCCTGGAACCTTACACAGCAAAGAGGCTTTGCAGAAATAATTAAAGTTAGGGATCTTGAGAAGGGAGATNTTGGACACGACTGAAGCGACTTAGCAGCAACAGCAGCAGCAGATGTAGCAGGTAGAATAATGACTTCAGAGATAGCCATGTCCTAATTCCTGGAACCTTACACAGCAAAGAGGCTTTGCAGAAATAATTAAAGTTAGGGATCTTGAGAAGGGAGATTGGATTATGTGGGTGGGTCAGATAATGTATTAATATGAGAATGAGAGAAAAAAGGAGAGAGGGAGGGGAGAGGAGAACCGGGAAGACACAGTGGGAGAAATGATAGATTTGGAGAGAGAGGGAAAGAGAGAGAGAGAGAGCGGAAGAAGGAAGAGAAGAGAGATACCAAGGATTCTACACTGCTGGACTTGAAGATGAAGGGAAGAAGCTAGCAGCCAAGGAATGCATGTGACTTCTAGAATCTGGAAAAGGCAAGAAAACACAGATTATCCTCCAGCACCTGTAGAAGCAATGCAGCCTGGCTGACTCCTTCACCTTGGCCCTCTGAAACCCACTTCTGACTTCTGACCTCCAGAACTGTGAGATAATAAACTTATGTCGTTTTATGCTACTAATATTGTGGCAGGTGGTTCTACAGAACAGGAAACTACTACAGAAGCTAATATCAAAGCTCATTCTTGCAGGTCAAAAGTGCTCCTGCTTAGAGTGCACTCTGGGGTGATGAGAGGTAAAGGAACAGCTGGGGTGAGTGTGGCCATCCTGATAGAAGGGGTAGGGGCTGAGTGACACTGGGAAGAGAAGAAGGGATGAACCTGAAAGGTCATGAGAGGCAGCAGGCTCCAGTGACTGGCTGGTTGTGAAGGACAAAGAAGCAGCTCCATCATTTGAGGTCCCCCACTCCCCACAACATGCAATGCAGGAGACACAGGAGAGATGGGTTCAATGCCTGGGTCTGGAAGATCCCCTGGAGAAGGAAATGGCAACCCCACTCCAGTATTCTTGCCTGGGAAATCCCATGGACAGAGAAGCCTGTGGGCTACAGTTCAAGGGGCTGCAAAGAGTTGGACATTACAGAGCTCACATACCCCCATATTTATTTATTTTCGTCTGCCCTGGGTCTTGGTTGCATCATGCAGGCTTAGTAGTTGCTGTGTGGGCTTAGTTGCCCCACAACCTATGAGAATTTTAGTTTCCCAACCATGGGTCACGTCTGCATCCCCTGGATTTGGAGGCAGATTCTTAACCTCTGGACCATGAGGGGAGTCCCCCATTTAAGGGTTTTGAGGCTGAAAGAGTGAGAGGATAGTGATTCAATTCAATAGTAGAGGAAGAACGATAGGGGAGCTGAGTGGACAGCAGACTGCAGGACAGCGTGGTTGGGCGGAATTAAAAGTGAACTTGGTTTTATTGATGTTGAACTTGGAAGAGCTCTTGAACTTGGAGCACTAGGATTTGGAGCAGCTTGGAGATGAACAGATAATAATTAGGTTCAGAGAGTGAATAGTGGCTGAAACGTTGGGACTGAAGATGTGTTTCTGGAGGATGAAGATTGAAGTGGGAAGTGTTAGTCACTCAGTTTTGACCCCCTGGGCTGTAGCCCACCAGGCTTCTTTGTCCATGGGATTCTCCAGGCAAGAATACTGGAGTGAATTGCCATTTCCTTCTCTAGGAGATCTTGCTCACCCAGGGACTGAACCCAGATCTTCTGCACTGTAGGCAGATTCTTTTCTATCTGAGCTGCAAAGGAAATCCAAAGATCGAGATGGGAGCTGAAGCAGTGAAGAGAAAAAAATTTTCTTTGAGACAGTCAGAGAAGAGGGAAGGTAAGCTAGCATTCACTGAGCACCTAATTCGACCAGGCATTGAAGGCATGTTTTATTTTTTTAAATATATGTTATATAATTTAATACCTGGGCTTCCCAGGTGGTGCTAGTGGTAAAGAACCCACCTGCCATTGCAGGAGAGTTCAATGTAAGAGACGCAGGTTCAATCCTTGAGTAGGATCACAAAGAGTTGGACACTACTGAAGTGACTTAACACACACACAATTTAATACTTTTAACAGCTTCCCATTTAACCATTGTGACGTAGTGTTGGAACTGGTTTTGAAGACGATAAATACAGAATCAGAGAAAGTAAGTAACTATCCCATAACCTAAGAGCCAGTAAGTCCTCTTCTATGCCATGTGCATAGTTAGGAGAAGCCAAGAAGCAGATTAAATATTACTCATAAAAGATTAGACAATCAGAATTCAGAATACTGAGTGATGCTTCACTAGAACCCAGCACTGGGTATTGGCAATACTCTTTTGAGGTAGATTTCATTGTTGGTGGTCTCTTCAGTTATGTAAGGGCTTCATTGAAGTGTCTATTCTGTGATGATGATGATATGTGTGTGTGAGAGAGAGAGAGAGAGAAACAGGGTCAGAAAGAGAGAAATGACAGCTCACCGTTCTCACAGGCACAGTTAGTCTTCCTGACTCGAAAGTAAGCATATAGAAAATGTTTTTGATTCTTAAGATGCCAGGCCTTCCCAGAAGTACTGGTTATAATTTTAGTGACAACCATTGTGGGAAGTATTTGACTTTTGGCTCGGAAGTTTCATGGACCAGATGAATCAATAATATATGACACATCTTTTCAGTTCCCCCCAGTCAGGTCTATAAAAGGCGTGCTTGCATGGCTCACCCACATTCAGGCAGAATCAGATGGTCTGTTAATTCAGATTTGAATGAAAACCTCTCACCTCTCTGTTTTAGCTGTTCAGGATGCAGCATGCAACTAGTTATTAAAATGAACACTTACAGTGACCACAGCCCTGAATCTAATACTCCATATGGCACCAGAGTGAGGGCTCTCGACGTGTGCACTTTTGTCTTTGGTCATTTCAGACTGAAAATACAATTAGACTTGGCTGTCAGACAGATGAAATCTGTCATATTTCCCCTATAGGACCTGCACTTGGTCCAGATCAATAAATATAAAACCACTTGCCCATAAATTGCAAACTAAGCTTGCAGCTTCAGTACATGTGGGCTTAAATTCACTTGTATCTGGCATTCACTGCTTCCTGGCCAAACAGTCTGTTTCTGTGATTAGTGCAATTTCATAGCTGGACCAGAAAAACAAGGCTGCAAACCATCACTATAAAGCAGCAGATGGCTTTGCCACACCTTCCCTGTAAGGGCAGTTCCCTCAGAAAATGGGGTTTGAGCTGCTTGCTGTCTAGAATGGAACTTTAAAATTGGGATGAGTTCAAGTCATTTCCTGAGTATTGCTCCATGGAGCTGTTGTTATTTTTTTCCTATTTCTTCTTGAGATTTCAAACAGAATTTGTAATAAACTTTGCCTGGACACGACTTGTCACTTGGAAGAGACGTGCTTTATGTACAGAGATATCAGATTCTCTGTATATGCTTGACAGAGCCAGCTTTTACTGGATGATATGTGCGTGTTGGAGGCTTCCCAGGTGGTGCTAGTGGTAAAGAACCTGCCTTCCCATGTAGGAGACACAAGAGATGCGGATTTGATCCCCTGGGTCAGGAAGATTCTCTGGAGGAGGGCGTGACAGCTCACTCCAGTGTTCTTGCCTGGAGAATCCCATGGACTGAGGAGCCTGGTGGGCCACAGACCGTGGGGTCACAAAGAACCAGACACAACTGAAGCGATTGCGCATGCCTGTACTCGCTGGATTGGCTTCACGGAGAATGAGATGTGCTTGCTTTTGCTCCAGAGACCACTAACTGAGATAACATTGATTCTGGGGGAAAGGTACATTCTTAACACCTGTTTTCTTCCCCCATTTAGTTTAACTTAGAGGCCCCGGTTGCAGGCAAAGGGAATTTTGTCTAGTGTAACACAGAATTAGGCTGTAGAATTTGCCGGTGTGGGGCATGAAGTGAGACAATTAAAAGGGAGATAATTAACCTAGACTCTTTAGAGGCAAGAATTAGACACTGCCTGTATCTGAATAAGAGGAACATCTCTATTTTCAGGAGCTACTGTGGAAGCAAACCTTCATACTTCCAAATACGGGGCTTGCTAAGCAAAGTGATTATAAAATCAGGTCAAGGAAAAAATTCCTTTGAGACAGACAGTATAAAAAGATGTGTCAAGTGAGCTGGTGGTGTCACTTCCTTGAAGGCCACTGCTCTTGGAGTTAGAACATATTCTGAGATCACGGACACAGAGCACAGACTGGTGGCTGCCAAGAGGGAGAGGTTGGGGAATGATAGATTGGGAGTTTGGGGTTAGCAGATGCAAGCTTTTATATTAGAATGCATTAACAAGGTCCTACTGTATAGCACACAGAACTATATTCAGTATCCTATGATAAACCATAATAGAAAAGGATATGAGAAAAAGAACATAATATATGTATTATTGAATCACTTTGCTGTACAGCTAATTAATACCACATTATAAGTCAAATATACTAAAAAGAAATTCTGAGAATGGCTGAATGCATCTGGCTGAGTGCTGCTTCTTTGCTTGGTTTGGTCATTCCTCTTTGCGAATTCATGAAGACCTGGTAACATTGTCTGAAGCTGCCCTCTTTGATGGGCTCATGTTATTAATAGAAACTGTTCATGAGTGGTGAATCAGAATAGACCTGACAGAGGGCCATTCTCAATTCAAAACAAGTGGTGTAAATAATACATACTGTGTCCACAGGTCGTGCATTTTGGGGGGAATCAGATGATTTGGGTAAATTATTCTTGAAATTATGTTAGACTTTTAGCTGTGTTTTTAATTCTAGTAAGTAAAATCTGATCAAGGTTTGAGTTGGTGTAGACCAAGAATTACAGTCTTTCAGACATTTTAAGCGAGTGTAAGATACTGGACTGGTCCATGAACACAGCAGATAATGAACTTCAACATTAAAAAAAAATTCAAAGCACAACAGTAGGCCTCATTTTACTAACTTAATATTAGTTTATATCAAACAAGCTGGCTTAAAAACACTCCTTCCCCCTTGTCCCTCAAACCCAGCAATACTTAACAGGAAACAGATAAAACTCTCAAATTAGGGTCAGTCAGTCAGTTCAGTAGCTCAGTCATGTCCGACTCTTTGCAACCCCATGAATCGCAGCACGCCAGGNACTTAATATTAGTTTATATCAAACAAGCTGGCTTAAAAACACTCCTTCCCCCTTGTCCCTCAAACCCAGCAATACTTAACAGGAAACAGATAAAACTCTCAAATTAGAGTCAGTCAGTCAGTTCAGTAGCTCAGTCGTGTCCAACTCTTTGCAACCCCATGAATCACAGCACGCCAGGGCTCCCTGTCCATCACGAACTCAAGGCAAATAGATGGGGAAACAATGGAAACAATGACAGACTTTCTTTTCTTGGACTCCAAAATCACTGCAGATGGTGACTGCAGCCATGAAATTAAAAGACGTTTACACCTTGGAATAAAAGCTATGACAAATAGAGAGTGTATTAAAAAGCAGAAACATCACTTTGCAGACAAATGTCCATATAGTCAAAGCTATGGTTTTTCCTTTAGTCATTACGGATATGAGAGCTGGACAATAAAAATGGCCGAGCACCGAAGAATCAAAGCCTTAGAACTGTGGTGCTGGAGAAGACTCTTGAGAGTCCATTGAATTGCAAGGAGATCAAACCAAGTCAGTCCTAAAAGAAATCAGTCCTGAATATTCACTGGAAGGACTGATGCTGAAGGTGAAGCTCCAATACTTTGGTCACCCTATGTGAAGAGCCGACTCATTGGAAAAGACCCTGATGCTGGGAAAGATCCAAGGCAGGAGGAGAAGGGGACGACAGAGGATGAGATGGTTGAATGGCATCACTGACTCGCTGGACATGAGTTTGAGCAAGCTCTGGGAGATGATGAAGGACAGGGAAGCTTGGAGTGCTGCTGTCCATGGGGTTGCAAAGAATCAGAAATAACTGAGTGACTGAACGACAAAGGAATAACCAGTAAAGAAGGAGAGAGTGTATAGTGGGAGGCACTAATCAGTGAGAAGGGCTTCCCAGGTCACCCAACGGTAGAGAATCCACCTGCCAACCAGGAGACGCAGGTTTGATCATCCCTGGGTCAGGAAGATCCCCTGGAGAAGGGAATGGCAACCCACTACAGTATTCTTGCCTGGAGAATCCCACGGAGCCTGGCGGTCTGCCATGGGGTCACAGAGTTGGAGACTACTGAGCGAATAAACCGCAACACAGCATCACTCTGTGTATGAGTTAAATTTTTTTCTCCTTTTTTTCAAATTGAAGTATAGTTGACTTACAATATTACATTAGTTTCAAGTGTACAGCATGATTCAATATTTCTATGGATTATATTCCGTTTAACAGTTATTAAAAAATAATGGCTATCTTTCTCTGTGCTGTACAATATACCCTTGTTGCTTATCTGTTTTAATCATAGTAGTTTATATCTCTTAATCTTCTACCCCTATCTTGTCCCTCCCCACTTTCCCTCTCACCACGGGCAACCTCTAGTTTTCTACATCTCTGGGTGTTTCTGTTTAGTTATATATATCTGTTTTAGTTTTTAGATTTCACATATAAGTGGTAACACATAATATTTGTCTTTCTCTGACTTATTTCACTAAGCATAATATTAGGTTCATCCATATTGTTGCAAATGGCAGAGTTTCACTCTGTTTTATGGCCATGTAATATTCAATTATACATTGAATATATAATTGAATTTATAATCTTATTTGTCCATTCACCTGTTGATGGATACTTGGGTTGTGTCCACATCTTGGCCCTTGTAAATGGTGCTGCTGTGAACATTGGGGTATAAGTGTCTTTTCAGATTAGTGTTTTTGCCTTGGTTTTGGATATGTACCCAGAATTAGAATTTCTGGGTCATATGATAGATTCAGACATGACTTAGTGACTGAACAACAACAATGGTAGTTTTAGTTTTTTGAGGAAACTCCATATTATTTTCTATAGTGGCTGAGTTACATTTTGAATTATATTTTCCTGTGTTTCAGGCAGAACAATATATGAATGTATCCTTGGAAACTACTTAATGCTCACTGTATATAGTTTATCTATGCCTCTATCCTCTTTCTTTTCTTTTTTCACTTCATGGGAAATAGATGGGGAAACAGTGGAAACAGTGTCAGACTTTATTTTTGGGGGCTCCAAAATCACTGCAGATGGTGACTGCAGCCATGAAATCAAAAGACGCTTACTCCTTGGAAGAAAAGTTATGAGCAACCTAGATAGCATATTCAAAAGCAGAGATATTACTTTACCGACTAAGGTCCGTCTAGTCAAGGCTATGGTTTTTCTAGTGGTCACGTATGGATGTGAGAGTTGAACTTTGAAGAAGGCTGAGCACCAAAGAATTGATGCTTTTGAATTGTGGTGTTGGAGAAGACTCTTGAGAGTCCCTTGGACTGCAGGGAGATCCACCCAGTCCATTCTGAAGGAGATCAGCCTTGGGATTTCTTTGGAGGGAATGATGCTAAAGCTGAAACTCCAGTACTTTGGCCATCTCATGCAAAGAGTTGACCCATTGGAAAAGACTCTGATACTGGGAGGGATTGTGGGCAGGCGGAGAAGGGGACAACAGAGGATGAGATGGCTGGATGGCATCACTGACTCGATGGATGTGAGTCTGAGTGAACTCCAAGCATTGGTGATGGACAGGGAGGCCTGGCGTGCTGTGATTCATGGAGTCGCGAAGAGTTGGACACAACTGAACGACTGAACTGAACTGAATCCTCTATCTGGCACCACTGTGCTAGGTGTTAGGTTATAAGGGAAATAAAAGTCGTGGTGTTTCCCCACCAGTGCTTTACCAGCTACACCGCCTCACGTATGGACTTGAGCATCACCCTCTGTTTCCCGTGGCATTTCCCTTGGCTGGTGAGAGCCTGCTCTTCACTCCCCCCTGGCCCTCTGTGCGTCCTCCTCATGGTGCCCTTCCTCCTCAATTCTTTCTTTGGCCTCTGTGATGCCTTTTTCTCCTGTCTTGCATTCACTCTTGTTCATTCTCTTTGTGAGTTAATGTTGGTGTTTCCTGGATTCTGCTCCCAGACCTCTTCCCTGTGGACTCATTGTCTGAGAGGAGGTGATTTTTTTTTAGAAAGGAATTGAGCATGAAACCTCTAGTTCCCTGAACTTAAGAGTGACTGACCTGGAAGAATCATGAGGGCAGAGGAGTGAGGCATCAATAAGTGATGTGTCGGCTTCTGACATAAAAACAGAAAGCACGATAACATCAGAAAGCAAGGACTATGTTGGGAGTTCCTCCGATAATTACTGTTGGTATGCACTGAGATCTCCCTTTGGAGGTGAATGCCTTTAAAATAAATCATAATGGCTACAAAACACTGGAACTCTTGAAAACTTCTAAACAGGAAATAGAGTTATTGAAGAAATGGCCTGAGGTAGAGGAAACAGAACCTTAGAGAAAATTATAAATGATGCATTAAAATGGGAAAAATATGCAGCTGAAGTCCTAGCATAATCCATACTGAGTTATGGGCATATACCTATTAGGTATAGTAATAAGTAAAGATGTGTTTTTGGCACATAGCTTCTGCCCTAGAGGAACATAGTTATGGCATGTACGTTAGCTACGGCATGAATAAGTTAAGACAGAGATTATTAGATCATAGTCAGTTTAGTTTTTGTACCATTTTGCTTTTTAATCACACTGAACACTTTTTTTTTTTAACCTGCTTTCTCCTTTCTGATGTTTCAAAGGATGCACAGTGATTTGAATTCCAAGGTATCTGATGCAAGAAGGTTGTGGTGAGATTTATGGAAAGAATCAAGCTTTGGGAACTCTTACAATAAACCGGTATCATCATATAACATAAGCAGATTTTCAATAAGCATTCCCTGGTGAAACATACAGTTGTACATACAGGGTGGGAACAGCGAAGCAGACAATACCTCAGGAGACAGCTTCTTATGCTTGTCTAGGCTAGAACCTCACTTTTTTTTTTTTTTCCAGCCTTTTTGAGACTACAGGTTTCCTGGATTTTGCTTCCAAGAAAGGAGGTTGTCTTTGCCAGGCTATGAGACTTTAAAGAAGATTACCAAGCTTAGCTGCCATTTTAGGATCCAGACATTCATTCCATGAACTATTACCTAGAGAGAGGGAGGAAAAATTGAGACAGGCTTTTCATGTTCATAAAGTACAACGGGCATTAAACCTAATGGACAGGAGGGATTTGAGCTGTGGACTCGTCTTGTGCGGACAGAGGCCACACCTTTCTGCTGTCTTTGCTAATGCAGAGGCAGTGACTAACTGAATGTTCCCAGGGGAGTGGGCATGATTACCATCCCCTGGCCTCATCCAGGGGTCAAGATATAAAAAGTGGGTGCTTGGAAGGGTCAGCAGGTCTGATTCATATCCTCTAGGCGGTACTTATGAGGCATTTTTGGCCCATCAAATGGCTCATGATAAGGTACAGTAGTACAATTTGTATTTTTTATGCAGGCCAATTAAGGAGGGGGGGAGAGAGTGATAAGGAAAATGACATGTCCTTGCAAAGCAGGAATACCAGTCATAGCAGCAGGAGAAGGGGGAAAAAAGATACACAGAGAGGAATCAGCCAGCCACTTAAAGCAGTTAAAGGGGTCAGGCCGCTCATGTGTTGTGGCCCACCCACTGCCAGAACATTCCCTTTTCCTGCTGGTTTTTGGGCAGTGGAGATCTTTAGAAGGGCATAATCGTGTGGTAACATATGTTCATCCAGACATAGATTGGTGAGTTTTAAATCAAATAGTATTTTCTTAAAAAATGTCATCTGAAGAGGAAATAGTATTTCTTGAGATTCTTAGCAGAGTTCTCTTAGTCTTGCATACTCTGGTTTTGTGATTTTTGTCTTCCCACCTATAGCTGTTTCTATTCTGCCTTTAGAGAGCCAGAGAAAAGCTTTTGGAAAATTTTATCATTTTCAAAATTTTGAGTGTGGGTTTATAGAAATTTGCCCTTTCTGTAATGTTGAGGGTATATTACCCACCCCATGAAATTCTCTTGGGGGCCTGTACTCACCAGGCTGCTTCTTAATTTACTTTTATTTTCTTTAGGTACCTGGGATTGCTAGAGACTAGGAATAAGAAGAGAGAGTGGGAGGAAGGGAAGGATGCATAAAAGGGGAAATAAGTCAGGAATCACTTAATGAAGGAAGAGGAAGGAGGGAAAAGAAAATTGATGGAAAATGTTAGTAATTTGAACAACCAAGAATAACGCTTGCTGCTTAAAATTAATGACAGGTAACCAACTCATCAATACTGCTGCCCACCCATGGGAGGAGAGTCAGAGTAGGAAAGCTAGAGTAAATACATCAAATTTATGAATATCCAAATGCATTTGGTCACTTAGGACATAATGATTGTTCCTGAGACAGGGCAAAAATGGAGAAGAAAATTTATAGGTAATTTGATACCTAAATGCTACTACTGAAAAAAATTAGGGGGCAACAGAAGTAGGAATGGGGTGAAATATCCATTTCAAGCTGGCTATTTAAGGGATTAGATCTGATAGACAGAGTGCCTGAAGAACTATGGACGGAGGTTCCTGACATTGTACAGGAGGCAGTGATCAAGACCATTCCCAAGAAAAATAAATTCAAAAAGCAAAATAGTTGTCTGTGGAGGCCTTGCAAAAAGCAAAATGGTTGTCTGTGGAGGCCTTTCAAATAGCTGAGAAAAGAAGAGAACCTAAAGGCAAAGGAGAAAAGGAAAGATATACCCATCTGAATGCAGAGTTCCAAAGAAGAGCAAGGAGACATAAGACACCCTTCCTCAGCGATCAATGCAAAGAAATAGAGGAAACCAATAGAATGGGAAAGACTAGAGAGATCGTCAAGAAAATGAGAGATAACAAGGGAACATTTCATGCAAAAATGGGTACAATAAAGGATAGAAATTGTATGGACCTATCAGATGCAGAAGATATTAAGAAGAGGTGGCAAGAATACACAGAAGAACTGTGTATAGAAGAACTGTACAAAAAGATCTTCATGACCCAGATAACCATGATGGTGTGATCACTCACCTAGAGCCAGACATCCTGGAGTGCAAAGTCAAGTGGGCCTTAGGAAGCATCACTACGAACAAAGCTAGTGGAGGTTATGGAATTCCAATGGCTCTATTTCAGATCCTAAAAGATGATGCTGTTAAAGTGCTGCACTGAATATGCCAGCAAATTTGGAAAACTCAGTGGTGGCCACAGGACTGGAAAAGGTCAGTTTTCATTCCAGTGCCAAAGAATGTTCAAATTACCACGCAATTGCATTCATCTCCCACGCTAGCAAAGTAATGCCCCAAATTCTCCAAGATAGGCTTCAACAGTAAGTGAACCATGAACTTCCTGATGTTCAAGCTGGATTTAGAAAAGGCAGAGGAACTAGAGATCAAATTGCCAACATCTGTTGGATTATCAAAAAAGTAAGAGAGTTCCAGAAAAACATCTGTTGCTGCTTTATTGACTACACCAAAGCCTTTGATTGTGTGGATCACAACAAACTGTGATCCAACAACAACAAACTGTGGAAAATTCTTCAAGAGATGGGAATACCAGACCACCTTACTGCCTCCTGAGAAATCTGTATGCAGGTCATGAATCAACAGTTAGAACTGGACATGGAACAACAGATTGGCTACAAATTGGGAAAGGAGTATGTAAAGGCTGTATATTGTCAGCCTGCTTATTTAACTTCTATGCAGAGTACATCATGTGAAACGCTGGGCTGGATGAAGCACAAGCTGGAAACAAGATTGCCGGGAGAAATATCAACAACCTCAGATATGCAGATGACACCACCCTTATGGCAGAAAGTGAAGAATTAAAGAGCCTATTGATGAAAGTGAAAGAGAAGAGTNATATTGTCAGCCTGCTTATTTAACTTCTATGCAGAGTACATCATGTGAAACGCTGGGCTGGATGAAGCACAAGCTGGAAACAAGATTGCTGGGAGAAATATCAACAACCTCAGATATGCAGATGACACCACCCTTATGGCAGAAAGTGAAGAATTAAAGAGCCTCTTGATGAAAGTGAAAGAGGAGAGAGAATAAGTTGGCTTAAAACTCAACATTTAGAAAACAAAGATCATGGCATCCGGTCCCATCACCTTGTGGCAGACAGATAGAGAAACAATGCAAACAGTAACAGTCTTTATTTTCTTGGGCTCCCAAATCACTGCAGATGGTGACTGCAGCCATGAAATTCAAAGGCGCTTGCTCCTTGGAAGAAAAGTTATGACCAACCTAGGCAGCATATTAATAAGCAGAGACATTACTTTGCCAACAAAGGTCCATCTAGTCAAAACTGTGGTTTTTCCAATAGTCATGTATGGATGTGAGAGTTGGACCATAAAGAAAGCTGAGCACTGAAGAATTGATGCTTTTGAACTGTGGTGCTGAAGAAGACTTTGAGAGTCCTTTGGACTGCAAGGAGATCAAACCAGTCAATCCTAAAGGAAATCAGTCCTAAATATTCCTTGGAAGGACTGATGCTGAAGTTGAAGCTCCAATATTTTGGCCATCTGATGCAAAGAACTGACTCTTTGAAAAAGACCCTGATACTAGGAAAGATTGAAGGTAGAAGGAGAAGGGGATGACAGAGGATGAGATGGTTGGATGGCGTCACTGACTTGATGGATGTGAGTTTGAGTAATCTCTGGGAGTTGATGATGGACAAGGAAGCCTGGCGTGCTGCAGTCCATGGGGTCACAAAGAGTCGGACACGACTGAGTGACTGAACTGAACTGAACTAAGTTGATGGAATTCCCTGGCTGTTTTCTCACCCTTCTCTTTGTCTTTGCACATTCTGTTTTGACCTCTTATTTTCAAAGACAATTTGAGCTTTATGTTTTTATCTGATTATAATACTATAATCCAAGAATCAGCCTTTTTCTTTCCTGTCTCAGGGATCCCAGTTCTGTAGTCTTGGGGCAGATGGTGTGTGTGTCATATCCCTTTCTGAACTGTGGCCCTGGCATCTGTTTGTCTGAACCACGCACAACTCTTGGATTTTTCCGGGTGAAAAAGAGTGACCATCTGAAAAGTGATAGGGGTGAGCATTAGCTACATCTCATGACCTGGATCTCATGTTATCTATGAAAGTGTATCTCAGAGCTAATTCTACCAAATATGAAGATCTTTGGCAAATAAGCAATTGTTAGCAAGCAGGAAAAAACAAAAACCAAAAACCAAAAAACAAACCACACAATACATCTAACCTATAAATTCACTGAAGTCCTGTAATTTATTCTCTGAGGGTCTCCAACCAATACTTCCATAAAAAGTTCACTTGACACCCCATTGGATTTTTGAGACAACCTTCTCTCACCCTTAATTTCATCAATGAAAGTGAAAGTGAAGTCGCTCAGTCGTGTCCAACTCTTTGCGACCCCATGGACTGTAGCATACCAGGCTCCTCTGTCCATGGGATTTTCCAGGCAAAGGTACTGGAGTAGGTTGCCATTTCCTTCTCTAGAGGATCTTCCCGACCCGGGGATCGAACCCAGGTCTCCCACATTGCAGGCAGACGCTTTACTGTCTGAGTAGGCACCTTGAAATCTTTAAACTGGTAGCTGGATGCAGGAGTATTTAAGAATCAAGACTCAAAGACCATCCCTGAAAATCTAACCTTAGGCCACTCTAGTTACTTTTTACTCTGTGTGAAGAGAGGAGGTGTCTCTAAAACATTTTAGCCAATTCACAAATTTGAATTCTACAGATTTCACCAGTGATTGCCCGTTTCTAATATCCATTATGCTCACTGACAACCCATTAATTTCCCCTATGAAAATCCATTTCTGAAACTCAGTATGCTAATTAGCAGAACCATTTCTTGTTCATTAGAGACATGGCTTACAGAAGGGCTTTCAGTAATCGCCTCTGGAGTGTGGCCTTTCTGATAAGATGCTAGCTGACCTCAGGGTGTGCATTCCTGATTAGAATAACTGTCTCCTCCTAGGGTGTAGCCTAAACTGTAAAGAACCTTCCCATGCATATCTGTACTATACTAAATTCGCTAAAGTAGTCTATATTTAGTAATTATGGGTATGATAGCTCATGTGTATAAATATGAATCTTTATATTTTATGTTTTTCTATAGAGTATTAATCATGTGTGTGCCACAATAATGAATTCGCTTTTGTTTGGACATTTAGGTTGGAGCATCCTTACTTTTACTCACCTGTTTGGTTTCTTCCTTAAAATGAACTCCTAAAACTGGAACTGATGGGTCAAAGGTATGCATATTTAGATATAAACTGGTATACGTAAAACTGACAAACAATAGGTTCCTACTGTATGGTACAGTGAACTGTATTTGATACCTTGTAATAACCTATAATGGAAAATAATCTAAAACAGAATGTATATGTATTTTCATATATATACATATAAAACTATATATAAATATATATGTATATGTATATATATAAATAAACTATATATATATGTTTGTATATGCATACACACACACAAACACAAATATAAAACTGAGGGCTTCCCAGGTGGCTCAGTGGTAAAGAATCTGCCTACCAATGCTGGAGATGTAGATTTGATCCCTGGGTCAAGAAGATTCCCTGGAGAAGGAAATGACGATCCATTCTAGTATTCTTGCCTGGAAGATCCCATGGATAGAGGAGCCTGGCGAGCTCCATGGGAGCTCCACGGGATTGCGAAAGAGTCTGACATGACTTAGCGACTAAACAACAGATATATAACTGAATCACTTTGTTGTTCAGCGGCAACCAACACTACATTGTAAACCAACTATACTTCAATTAAAAAGATATGCGTGTTTAAATTTTGATACATGTTGCTAACTGCTTTCCAGAATGGTTTAGATGGAGAGCATGTGAGAATGTGTGTTTTCTTAGGAATCTGTCAATATTTGGTATTGTCAATATTCTCAATCTTTGCCCATCTTTTGGTAATCTCACTCAGCCTCATGGCTTTAAATTCCACTCTGTGCTGGTGGTTCTATCTCCAGTTCAGAGATGGAAGAGACCATGGGAATGTACTTTGTACATGCAGCTGACTATTTTACATTCCACTTAGATTCTTACTATTCATATTGGCTCAGATGGTAAAGAATCTGCCGGCAAATGTGGGAGACCTGGGTTCAGCCCTTGAGTTGGGAAGATCCCCTGGAGAAGAGAATGGCAACCCACTCCAGTATTCTTGCCTGGAAAATTCCATGGGCAGAGCAGCCTGGCAGGCTGCAGTCCATAGGGTCGCAGAGTTGGACACAAGTGAGCAGCTAACACACACACACACACATTAATATCTAAACCTGCTTCATCCGCAGCTTTCCCATCACAGTTAAGTTACTTCATCCTTTCCATTGCCAAAAACCTTCATGCCTCCTTTGCCTCATTGCTCAGACATCCAGGTCCTTGCTATCACATGGGCCTTCACTGCTATCATGTGCTATCACTATCGTCTCTCATCTGGATTTGTGCAATAGCCCCGGCAGGTTGTCTTACTTCCAGGAGACTCTAGTATTTGCGTGGAAGCTGGAGTGATTCTGAGAAGTTATACCATCACCCCCTAGTCCAGACCCTCCAACGCCATCCCATCTCATGCTGAGTAAAGGCCTGAGTCCTTGCAGTGTCCCACAGGGCCTGGTGAGACTCGCCCCCGCCCCCTGTGTCCACTCGTACCCTTGTTTTCGCCCACTCTGGCCACAGTGGCCTCGTCACTTGCAGACCAAGCAGCTCCTGCCTCAGGATTTCACTCCAGTTCAGAGTTCTGCCTGGCGTACTAGCCTGGCTCACTCGGGAGACCTTCTCTGATGATCATATTAAAATGCCACCTGTCCCACCCTGAATAGCCCTCATCCCCTTTTCCAGCTTTGTTTTATTCCATTGCACTTCTCTAGTGTATTATGCACCTTATGTATTCATCTTACTGTTTATCTGGACCCAGCGGAATATAGATGTCACAGTGATAGAACTTTTAAAAAAATGTTTTCTTTATGTCTGGATCCCCAGCTCTTAGTGTAATGCTTATCACATAATGGACATTTGATGGACATATGTTTGAGGAAATAAAGGACTGAATCTGATGGGTAAAAAATTAAACCTCATTTTTATTTGCACTTTTGATTATTAGTAGGTAAAATTTTAATAATCTGTCCGGAAGGCCTTTCTGAGCTTAATAATCAGTTCACAATGCATGAGGGAAAAAACTGGTAGTTTGAACGATTACAAATTTAAAACATCTGCATAGAAAAATGTCCCTACCACAAATAGGACTGACAAATAGAAAATACTTGCAATTCATATTTCGGAAGAAAATGGTAATAACCCTAATAGACCAAGAGTGCATACGATCAATAAAAATGATGAACCCTATAATAGAAAAAGGAAAAACTGTAAATTTTGTACATTTACAAAAGAAATAAACAGAAGGTATCTGAAAAAATGTTTATCATCACTTCACTTTTTCTTAAAAGTATCTGCTTTAAATCAGAATTTTCATTTCCTCTTGTTTTCAATATTATCTTCCCTGAATTTAATTTTCAAGAAACTTTCTTATTTTCTCTAACAACTGCAGTGTATTTCCAACTGTTTTTCCCTTAGTAAATAGAGCCCCATATCCTGTCTCTCAGTTTTACAATTGCCTTCCCCCTCCTTTGTCCTTACTCTCCAAAATACTCTATTTTCATGGGTAAAACTCCCCAGAGCTATACTGCTGGCTACAATGCTTTCCTTCACCATCAAGAGAGAATTGGAATGTGAAGACTGATGCCATGCTTGTATATTGAGTAGCAATTCTATTACAAATATTTTGAATCACACAAAATGCTCAGATTTGCTATTTCAACAACGATAAAGACCTGCTCGACTCGCATAGCATTTAATGAGCAAATGTGCCAGGAATGCTGATTGACACTATTTGGCTGTCTGAGTTTCCCAAGATATTTTGCACAAAGTTAGTAAACTTGCACTCTGAGATTATTTTTCTTTCATGCAGGCCAGTTGCAGCACCCTTGTCTCACTTCGGAATGAGCGTTATGTCTTATCCTGAACTATGTTATCTCTAAAGACAGGGAGAGATGAAAGAGGAGAGAATTGTTAACTGGGAAATGCAGAAGTGGAAATAAGTAGCAAGCAGAATGAGCAAAGACAACAAAGATGGCTTGCAGACTTTGATAATGAGAGGGTCCTCTGGCAGACACCCACTCTCCGCTCTGATTGGACCACCCCCAAATTCCCAGAAGACTGTGGTAGACAGAAGAGAACCACCACCTCCTGCCCCCCATCCATGTCTAGTCCCCAGAACCAGTGAATATGGTATTTTACATGGCGAAGGGGACTTTGCAGATGTCATCAAATTAAGGATCCTCAGATGGAAAAGTTTATCCTGGATAATCTTAGAGGGCCCAGTGCAATCACAAGGATCTTTTTTTAAGTCAAAGAGGAAGATAGGAGAGTCAGAAGCTGACAAGCAGAGATCAGAGTGATGCGGTTGCTGGCCGGGGGCTATAGGCCAAGGCTTGCAGATGCCTCTGAAAGCTGGAAAGGGCAAGGACACATTCTCCCTTTGAGCCTCTGGAAGGAACACAGCTCAACCAACACCTTGGTGTGAACCCTCTAACACTCTTTCCGATTTCTGATCTCTTGAACTGTAAGACAATACATTTGTATTGTGTCAAGCCAATAAATTTGTGGCTTGAACAAATTTAGAACAGCTCAGGGGAACCTGCTGAAAGACATCCCACCTAAACTTCTCCCTATAGTCCACAGGGAGGAAGTGCATGGTGAGAGATGCTGGTCAGAATTGGCTTGTGAAGATCCAAGGATGACGTTTTCTCCATTTTGGGTGCCTGGTTCTGCCTTACATGGTTAGCTTTTCTTCTGATTTTCTCTTTCCTTTTTAATAAAAGACATTAGGAAAAAACCACAGAAGATAAGAGAGAGTGTAGGTACATAAACATGTTACTTTATAGGAGAAATCTGTCATTACTTTTTAAAACATTAAAAAAATATTGAAATATAGTTGCTTTACAATGTTGTGTTTTAGGTATACAGCAAAGTGACTTGTTTATATGTATATATATTCTCTTTTTTACATTCTCTTTCATTGTAGGTTATTACACGACATTGTGTGTAGTTTCCCGTGCTATACAATAGGTTCCTGTTGCTTATATATTTTATATATAGTGGTGTGTATCTGTTAATCCCAAACTCCTAATTTACCCGCTTCCATTCTCTTTGGTAACCGTAAGTTTGTTTTCTGTGTCTGAGTCTATTTCTGTCTCATAAATAATTTCATTTGTATCATTGTTTTAGATGCCACATACAAGCGATAATGTGTGGTATCTGTCTGTCTCTGGCTTACTTCACTTAGTATGACAATCTCTAGGTGCACCCACGTTGCTGCAGATGGCATCATTTCATGCTTTGTTATGACTGAGTAATATCCCCTTGTATATATGTACCACATCGTCTTTATTCATCCCTATGCTGATGGCATGCTGCAGTCCACGGGGTTGCCAAGAGTCAGACACGACTTAGTGACTGAAGCACGGCAATGATTGTCGATGGACATTTAGGTTGCTTCCGTGTCTTGGCTAGTGTAAATAGTGCTGCTATGAGTATTGGGGTGCATTCCTCTTTTTGAATTACATTGTTCTCCAGATACACGCCCAGGAATAGGGTTGTTGGATAATATGGTAGCTCTGTGTTTTTGTTTCTTAAGGAACCTTCATACTGTTCTCCACAGTGTATCAGTTTTCATTCCCACTAACACTGTAGGAGGACTCTCTTTTCTTCACGCCCTCTCCAGCATTTTTTATTTGTGGACTTTTTGATGATGGCCATTCTGACCGGTGTGAGGTGATAGACAGCTCATTGCAATTTTGGTGTGCATTCCTCTAGTCATTAGCAATGCTGAGCATCTTTCCATGTGTCCTTTGGCATCTGTATGTCTTTTTTGGAGAACTGTCTCTTTAGATCTTCTGTTTTTGATTGGGTTGTCTTTTTTTTTTTTTGGTATTGGTCTGTAAGGAATCTAGGAGTGAGAGTTCTCTTCAGAGCTGTCACTCATTAGACTCCTGTGGTCACTCATTTGATCAAAGGATGCTCAAAGAAATTGACTCCACCCTGGTTGAACATATGGCAGAAACAGACATATGCCTAATGCCCCCCCGCCCAATCCCGCCTGTGGAAGCCTGGGGTCCAGAACTGAGGTCGGTGGGATAGGCTCCATGGGGCTAGACAAGGCTGGCCAGGTCACCTCTCAGGTCCCTGAGAATGCTGGGCCCAGTGAACTGATATCCAGTTGGGAAGCAGCTGGGGTCTACCCCCTGAACCCATTTCCGGCTCCCCTGGAATTTCTGGGCCAGGTGGCCACCCCTGCAAGGTCAGGATCTGGCAGGCAGGTGACCAGACACTGGTGACCCCCCAGCCCTCCATCCTGCTTGGGCTGGCACTGGGCTGTCTTGCAGGTCTTGCCACAGTGGAAGTTCCCCGTTGGTGTGTGATACAGCAGGACCTTTAAGATGCTCAGTACAGTGGCAGAGCTCGGAAACTGAAGCACAGCTGTATGCCCATAGAGCTGGGACAGGCTTCCAGCCAGGTGCCTGGGCTAAAACTACCATCCAATACTCCTCTTACTGGTCCTTCATCCCTCTGACATCCTATATCCCATATCCTATAACTGTGAATCAACTTCTTGTCAATTCTTCTGGCCAAAAAAAAAAAAAATTAATTCCTCATGCTTTTGTATGACATCATGCTCTTGCACGACATTGTCGGGCAGATCGTTAAATTTAGTCCTGAATAAATTGGCTCTCACTGTTTCAAAGATGCTGAGGTTTGACCTAAGGAGGAGAGGGCCTTTTCCTCTCCATGGATGCCCAGGGAAAGTACAGGGAGATTTTATGGCTACTCTGTGGCTCTCAGGAGCGCTGGAGGGATGAGCTGCCTCGTTTCCAGAGGGGAATTGAAGAAGGGACAGTGGAAGTTACACTCGAGTGCCTGCAGGGAGGAGGCAGGAAGGGAGTTCCACGATGAGTTAATGGTCATGGAGTTATTGATAATGTCTGGCCAGAGGCCAGTGGGGCTTATTAGGTTTCCAGAATTGACCCAAGCAGTAGATTTGTCTCAGGATGTCTCAAACACTGGGAAATTTAGGGGGAAGAAAAATAATCTTAGGATTTTCTTTGATTTAAGAAAAAGGCCAGCTGGAATTTTTCTCCTGGATTTGTAACTCATGTTTTCATGTCACCAAAAGCTGTTCTAGACTTTTTTTTTTCCCTTGATGCAGAAACTTTAGTTCATGGACAAGTCTTTAAGGAAGGAGATATGGAAAAGAAAGGAAGAATTTTCTTGGAAGCTCCCAAGATAGGTTTCTTATCAAAGTGTATAAATGTGTTATTATCATTTTCTTCCTTGGGGAAAACATTATTTATTTGTAGGAGAAAAGGACACATTTGTTGGTTGATGGCTCTGTTACCATGGAAACATACATTTAAAAAAATAAGAAAAATGTTTTAATACATTAATTTTTAGACCTCTGATACCAACTTGCCGTTCCCTTGAGGTATGGCACGGCAAAATGAAGACAGAGCCCTGACCCAGCTCATTGTGGCTATGCTGTCACAGAGACAAACCTGAAGCCTCCCTTTCTCTCTTGCCTCACAAATTGGCCAGAAATGCATTTTAAGCACACACTTTCAATGTGAGTAGGTTGCTGTGGGTACATGCAGAAAAATCTTTAGGCTCCACGTAAGCTTTGCAAAGGTTTTGCACATTGTCTGTGGGACTTGGCTGAATAGATTTGGAGGGAGAAGTCACTGGAACTGGTAACAGACCACCGTCAAGATTTCCAAGTGGATGCTTTACTAAGTCCCCTAGATGTTGTAATGAGCTCCGCTCTGCCTTCCTTGTGAGTGTGATATGGTGAAAATTGGGATGGTGTCAAGATATTAAAAAGCTTAATTAAAATAACCCCAGTATTATTTTGTGTTCACATTTAAACCCCACTCCCTTCACTGCTTTGGAGAGACTGTGTCCTGTGGAAAGGGGAGCCTACGAGCCACTGGAGATGAGCACGCACTTTGGAGGCAGGCACGCGTGGTTTTCAGTTCTTGCTCTCCCTCTAACTAGCTTGATACCTGGGGCAGGTGGTGATCTCTTTAAGCCTTGATTTCATCATCTGAAAAAAGCGAAGCCACTTAGCCATCTCCGACTCTTTATGGCCCTATGAACTGCAGCCCACCAGGCTCCTCTAACCATGGGAGTCTCCAGGCAAGAATACTGGAGTGGGTTGCCATTTCCTTCTCCAGAGGATCTTTCTGACCCAGGGATCGAACCCAGGTCTCCCACATTGTAGGCAGACACTTTACCATCTGAGCCACCAGGGAAGCCTTGATTTCATCATCTGAAAAAAGGGGATAGGAATTCCTGCATTGGGGTTTCCCAGGTGGCTCAGTGGTAAAGATTCCACCTGCCAATGCAGGAGGCTTGGGTTCAATCCCTGGGTTGGGAAGATACCCTGGAGGAGGAAATGGCAACCCACTATACCATCCTTGCCTCGGGAATCCCATGGACACAGGCTACAGTCCACAGGGTTACAAAGAGTTGGACATGACTGAGTGACTGAGCAGACATGCAATTCCTGCGCCACTGTGATTTTATATACGTTTAAAGAGATAATACTGTCTGCATAAAATGCTCAGCATCTCGTTGGTGCTCAGGGAGTCTGTGGTGTAGCGTGGCTGTGATTTTAACCATGGCTAAAATATACCAACTGTGTCAAGTGCTTCATAAGGCTTCACATGGAAGGGGGGCACTCTCTGTGGGTGCCCAGGGCTTGCCCATTCCTCAGAGAAGACCCCCCCAAGTCCTTGCTCACTTATTTATAGCTCTATTGGAAGCTCAACACCATCACAGTTCACTTTAATGCCAGTGTCAATTTGAAAATATTTCCCTGAATTCTCCCCGATAAATGCACTTCTCTCTTTTTTTTACTTATTCAAGCAATATTTCTTGAGGACCCATTATATGCTGGGCCCTGTACTAGTGCTGAGGATAAAATGGATAAAATAGAAATGGCTTCTACTCTCATGGATGTTATTAATGCAGTGTAGTGGGGATGAAAAAAGATCAGTGAACACAAGGTAATGTATCCAGGTCTCTGGCAAAGGAGTATGGAGCTGCTGGAGCATTCTGCTGGGGCACTGAACTGGGGTTTGGGAGGGTTGTCTTGGGAGTGGGATCGTTTTCAGAGCCATCTCAGAGTTGGTGGTCTATTCTGGGGCTTTTCTCACTCTGCCAGTGCTGCCCCGATTGCTGGAATTCACTTATTTATGCCAGCATTCGTTCACTCACTCACTCAGTGAGAGAGAGATGTGCCCGTTAGTTCTCAGTCTCTGTGCCAAGCACTGGGAAAACCACAGTGAGTAAGACAGACACGGTCCCTTCTTTTAGGAAACTGAGGGGGTAACAGAAAGTGGGATGGTCCAGAAATAAACAGAAGAACTACCTGGGATGGAGACGGGAGGGAGCTGCGAGATCATCCAGCAGGTGGACTGCATCTCTCTGGGGAGGGGTTTGGATCTGAGCTGGCGCCTGAGGGGAAATGGGGTTCAGGTGTGGGGAGAGGGCACCGCAGTGTCCCAGGTGGAGGGAGCAGTAGGGCGTGTGTGCCAAGATCCTGAGGTGAGGGAAACCCTGGCCCTGGGGGCGACAGACAGAAGGCCAGGGTGGCTGGAGGGTGGAGTGGGGATGCAGGAAGGGACGGGAGACCTGGAATTTGCTGGACGCTGCAGGGCAGCTCTGGCAGGAGGGAGGCATTCCTGTCCTTTCAAGGCTTTCAGGCTGGGTGGGCTCAAGGACCCGGGCAGCCCTCCAGGCCCCCCACCGCCTCTTCTCCTCCGCCACCTCTGGTTTTCAGTTTGGTGGGGAATGCGGGAGGCTTTCTCCAGGAATTTAGGGTTCTCTTTTGTGGGGGATGCTGTGGTGTGTTGCCCATGTGCCCCTCCAGGAATGACAGACTCATTTCCCAAACTGCCCAGGTGCCACGGACAGAGGTCTCAGCTTTCAGCTTCCTCTGGAGATTTCTAGGGGCTTCCCGGGTGGCTCAGATGGTGAAGAATCTGCCTGCAATGCAGGAGACCCAGGTGCAATGCCTGGGTCGGGAAGATCCCCTGGAGAAAGAAATGGATACTCACTCCAGCATTCTTGCCTGGAGACTCCCATGGACAGAGGAGCCTGGTGGGCTACAGTCCCTGGGGTCGCAAAGAGTGGGACACGACTGAGCAACTACCACTAGACCACACTAGGCTGTGGAGGGCCGCCTTGCCCACTTCCAGGGTCCACAGCCAGACCACCTCACCCTAACCTGAGACGCCGCTGAAGAGTCATCCCAGCTCCAGGGCTCCCGGAGGCATTGGCTGAGCACTTCCTGGGGTCATGTCGCCCAGCGTCCCCCTCCACCCACTCCTGCTTCCTCCCCCACTTCCCTTATACAGGTGGTGGTCCCAGAGGTGCCCCTTAATAGACCTCCCTGAAAGTTAGCTTCCCCCGGAGCCTAACTGAGCGCCTTGTGAGAACACTGTACAGACATGTGAGCATCACTTAATAGAGACAGACCGATTCCCAGGAAAGCAAAGATTTGCTTACAACCTGGCAGAATTTCCCCTCAAGGAGGAGGATTGTTCAGTCATGGGTGCAGAGCACAGAGGTGCTCAGAAATCTCCCCACCTCAAAATCTCGTCCATGGAAGAGGAAGCCTTAGCCACTCGAAGAAAGAGGCCTGATTCACACAGCCGTCCCTACTGCGGAGCTGGATTCGGTGATAAGCCATGGTCCAGAGAGGCCACGAAACCTGCATCTAAGGACAGGTACTCCATGTTCACCAGCCCCCTGCTGGTTACCAGCTGACTTCCCTGTGGGTCAGTCTAAGGGGAGATGGGTGGATTGTGTTGCATTGTGTTTCACATGGTGGATCAATTTTTGTTGGAATTTAATACTTCGGGATTCTGGTTTTATACATATTGCTCTCTCTTGACTGCCTCTGAGATAGACTTGGGTCTACTCTGTGCAGCAAAGAAATTAGACTCTTTGGAGAGACAGCCGACTGACCACTCCCTGGAGGCAGCGCACTGCCTGGCTGTTCTCTGAATAAGCTAGCTTTCTCCTTTAAAAATCCACACCCTTATTTCTTGATTCTGTTTGGACTGATCCATCCTTTGCCTTGTAGGCTTGAAATTCACCTGGCTGGCTTTTACTAAACTCATGAATGGAAGGCATTTTAAGTATTGTTTATGTGCAGGGGATTTGGCTGTCATAATCTAATGGATCTCTAACTTTGGGAGGGGTTGGTGTAAGAAGCAATTTGGGCTTCCCTAGTGGTTCAGTAGTAAAGAATCCACCTGCCAATGCAGGAGAGATAGGTTCAATCCCTGAGTGGGGAAGAGCCCCTGGAGAAGGAAATGGCAACCCACTCCAGTATTCTTGCTTGGGAAATCCCATGGAAAGAGGAGCCTCCTGGGCTATAGTCTGTGAAGTCCCAAAATGTGAGGTCAAAAGAATCTGACATGACTTAATGACTGAACAACAACAAAGAAGCATTTTAGAGCAGACATTGTGTCAGAGTGATGGGTGGGGGTCGAGGGCCAGTTAAGTTGGGCTTGGCTTGAGTTTGGGGTCTGCTTGAGCAGCTGTGTGGCTTGGGAAGCTTCCTTTCCTGCTCTGTGGTTCGACCTCCTCCTCGGTTGTTGGGGAAAGGAAAATGCTTAGAGTGATGCCTGGCACGTGAAAGCTACTATTATTATGGAAAAAAAGGAACCGTGGTAATCATTCGTATCACAGCCAGTTTTACAGTTCTCTAGAAGCTTTGCTTCTGGGGTCTTGTATGTTTTTTAAGTACTATAACAAATAAAACCTCGATGCTCCCATCCCATCCCAAATAGATTTCCAATATCTCTTATGATGAAAAGCAGTAAAATGGATCTTTCAATATGTCCCCAGGTCGCAGAATCAGGTCTGACCAAAGGGCTGGAGTGGTGGTGTCTATGATTGTCAGTTGCTGATGGTGAAGTGTGCAAACATGGTCTCCCCAACTGCAGTTTTTAAAGTAATGCAGTTAATTTTCATGAGTGTTTGAAGCCCAAATTAGAGATCTTATGTTGTAAATACTGCAGAAGCTGAGAAAGATCTTGTTAACAACACAGTTACCAAACTCCCAGAAATCAGAATCAGTCCCACAGAATTCAAACTTAGATGAAGTCTGTGCCCACCAAATCCATCCCGGGTGATCTCTGCAGGAGCAGAGTAAATGCAGGCGCTCGGAGCTGCATGGTACATCCGTGACCATGGTCTCTGACTGCAGCAGCCTTCAGACAGGTCAGTGGAGGTGTGATGATCTCAGGGATCATTTGTCTTTAAGGTATTTCTCTGCTGTGATATATAATCCCTCAAGGAGGGGCCTTGTCAGTGGCAGCTTCTGTTCCCAACTGTAATGGAATAGAGAACTGGTAAACAGGTGATTCTTTACATCTCTCTCCTTTGTGCTGCATAATGTGGGCCAAATGGATGGGCCCATCTTTGTGAAGGCGGCAATGGGGGCGTTCTACCCCTAAATGATTCTAGGTTTGCTGTATGCTGTGATCGGGCTCAGTTGCGTGTGCCGCTGCTCCTGGAGTCTTGCCACACTATAACACTGTGTGCAATAGTCAGAGAGCTGTTTTCCACTTTGCATCTTAAGTCCTACCTTCTCTGTCACCCTTGAGAGAGCCAAGCACCTCAAATGGGGTGGAGCAGAGCGATCTGAAGAAGTAATTGTGCTGTCTTGAGATGTAGGAGCCCGGGAGGGCGAAGAACTCATTTTCTCTGTGTCTGAACATATTAGAAGTGCTCCGCTAAAGTGCGGATGGTCTGGCAGTCAGCAGGGGTTGATAGGAAAACACAGCATAGCTGAGATGAAGCACAACCCTACTCTCAACATTTCAGGTGTGCGTTAAGAATGGACAGGTTTCTGCCCTCCACCTTTGTAGTCTGTTGCCTTAGCCTCCTCCTTGCCCCTCCATCCCTACCCCAGGCTGTTTGTAGACAGACCTGAAGCACTGACGATTGGGATGTTTCCAATAGGGAGAGTGTGGGGAGCCTTGGTCACATGGAGCCGTGGTTTGGAGCGGTTTTGGGAGGAATCTCTCCTTAAGCGAGGGACTTCTCCCCTCTCCCTGCCCAGTACACAGGACTGCATCACTGTATGTTCATCCATGGCAACTCTGTGCTGGGATACAACAGAACCAGGCAGAGTGAGCCCTCCATGTGTGAATATGTGTCTGTGTGTCCCAGCTCCTTCCTCCCCATGGGGAGAAGGCGCTCTCCGGACCCCAGCTGCCCTCTCTTCTCAGCATCCTTTATCTCTCTCAAGGCTGCATTGCACAAATATCTCCTTCTGTTCCGAAATCCATTTACCTCCATTTTCGCTTCCTGACCTCCCTCCTTCCAGTTTCTTTTCTTTTCTAATCATTATATAACTCAGGTAGACAAATAGCCCACATGTAAGCTATTATGTAAGTAAAGATGAGAGTCTACTGAGAAGGTCAGCAATTGTAGAGAAATTAATGGGCAAAGCTTCAAGGAGGAGGTGGACCTTGAGCTTCTTTAATTTATTTATTTTTACTTATTTTTAAGGTGAAAGTGAAGTCTCTCAGAAGTCGCTCAGTCGTGTCTGACTCTTTGCGACCCCATGGACTGTAGCCTATCAGGCTCCTCCGTCCATGGGATTTTCCAGCAAGAGTGCTGGAGTGAATTGCCATTTCCTTCTCCAGGGGATCTTCCCGACCCAGGAATCAAACCTGGGTCTCCCACATTGCAGGCAGATTCTTTACCGTCTGAGCCACCAGGGGTGACTCTTATTTTTAAGGTTACCTTCATTTTATTTTTAAAAATTTTACTTTGTTCTTTAAAACTGAAATTTACAGTTGTGTGTAACACAACCTACAGTGTTGTGTTAGGTTCAGGTACAGCAAAGTGACTCAGAACATATCTATCTATCTATCTATCTATNCACATCCGTGACCATGGTCTCTGACTGCAGCAGCCTTCAGACAGGTCAGTGGAGGTGTGATGGTCTCAGGGATCATTTGTCTTTAAGGTATTTCTCTGCTGTGATATATAATCCCTCAAGGAGGGGCCTTGTCAGTGGCAGCTTCTGTTCCCAACTGTAATGGAATAGAGAACTGGTAAACAGGTGATTCTTTACATCTCTCTCCTTTGTGCTGCATAATGTGGGCCAAATGGATGGGCCCATCTTTGTGAAGGCGGCAATGGGGGCGTTCTACCCCTAAATAATTCTAGGTTTGCTGTATGCTGTGATCGGGCTCAGTTGCGTGTGCCGCTGCTCCTGGAGTCTTGCCACACTATAACACTGTGTGCAATAGTCAGAGAGCTGTTTTCCACTTTGCATCTTAAGTCCTACCTTCTCTGTCACCCTTGAGAGAGCCAAGCACCTCAAATGGGGTGGAGCAGAGCGATCTGAAGAAGTAATTGTGCTGTCTTGAGATGTAGGAGCCCGGGAGGGCGAAGAACTCATTTTCTCTGTGTCTGAACATATTAGAAGTGCTCCGCTAAAGTGCGGATGGTCTGGCAGTCAGCAGGGGTTGATAGGAAAACACAGCATAGCTGAGATGAAGCACAACCCTACTCTCAACATTTCAGGTGTGCGTTAAGAATGGACAGGTTTCTGCCCTCCACCTTTGTAGTCTGTTGCCTTAGCCTCCTCCTTGCCCCTCCATCCCTACCCCAGGCTGTTTGTAGACAGACCTGAAGCACTGACGATTGGGATGTTTCCAATAGGGAGAGTGTGGGGAGCCTTGGTCACATGGAGCCGTGGTTTGGAGCGGTTTTGGGAGGAATCTCTCCTTAAGCGAGGGACTTCTCCCCTCTCCCTGCCCAGTACACAGGACTGCATCACTGTATGTTCATCCATGGCAACTCTGTGCTGGGATACAACAGAACCAGGCAGAGTGAGCCCTCCATGTGTGAATATGTGTCTGTGTGTCCCAGCTCCTTCCTCCCCATGGGGAGAAGGCGCTCTCCGGACCCCAGCTGCCCTCTCTTCTCAGCATCCTTTATCTCTCTCAAGGCTGCATTGCACAAATATCTCCTTCTGTTCCGAAATCCATTTACCTCCATTTTCGCTTCCTGACCTCCCTCCTTCCAGTTTCTTTTCTTTTCTAATCATTATATAACTCAGGTAGACAAATAGCCCACATGTAAGCTATTATGTAAGTAAAGATGAGAGTCTACTGAGAAGGTCAGCAATTGTAGAGAAATTAATGGGCAAAGCTTCAAGGAGGAGGTGGACCTTGAGCTTCTTTAATTTATTTATTTTTACTTATTTTTAAGGTGAAAGTGAAGTCGCTCAGAAGTCGCTCAGTCGTGTCTGACTCTTTGCGACCCCATGGACTGTAGCCTATCAGGCTCCTCCGTCCATGGGATTTTCCAGCAAGAGTGCTGGAGTGAATTGCCATTTCCTTCTCCAGGGGATCTTCCCGACCCAGGAATCAAACCTGGGTCTCCCACATTGCAGGCAGATTCTTTACCGTCTGAGCCACCAGGGGTGACTCTTATTTTTAAGGTTACCTTCATTTTATTTTTAAAAATTTTACTTTGTTCTTTAAAACTGAAATTTACAGTTGTGTGTAACACAACCTACAGTGTTGTGTTAGGTTCAGGTACAGCAAAGTGACTCAGAACATATCTATCTATCTATCTATCTATATATCCCAGGAGGGATGGGGTTGCTGATGGAAAGCAGATGAACATCCTGTCATGACAAAGATGGTCGAGGCTTACAGTGCCAGAGGTCTGGGGTTGTATCCTGGCCTCCACAGTTATTTAGCTCCATGGCTTTGGCAAAATCACTCTAGTTCTCTGAGACTCAGTCTTCTCTCCTGTAAGATGGGTAAAATCATATCTGGCTTCTGCTTTTGCGAGAATGACAAAGACGTGAACAAGCATATAATTAAAACGATATTATGAACCCTGACGGATGCAAACAGAATAGTGTCAGTGAAGGTTCCTGAGAATGTGGGAATGTCATCAGAGCTCCTGGCACAGAGTGAAGCAAGCTCTTAGTTGATTTTTTCTGAGTGGCACTTGCAAGAGGATGGGAGACTTGGAGAAGGGCTGTGGGAGAAAAGCACGTGTGTTGTTAACACGAGGGATTATTGTAGCGGTGGCCTTTCCTGCTTCTCCATCATGCCATTTTTCTTTGGAAAAAGGTAGATTCACATGTAGCTTCAGGAGGAGGAGGAAGAATCTGCTCTGGAATTTACTGGTTCGCCCTGTGTCCTTGGCCGGCGCGCTCTCTGTAGCCCGTCAGCCTGCCGTCACCGTCAGGACAAGGTGGCAAGGGTGTCCGTCAAACATCTCGACCCTGGGAAGAATGCATCCAGCGTGGTGGAAATATTAGTGACATGGTTGCTGGACTTTGGATTCACAGAGTGTTTTCTCTCAAGCGCTCGGAGGAGAGGTGGTCACAGGGTTTGTCGTTATCGTATCTTGGGAGAGAAAGAACACCAAGGCATGAAGGCATCTGCTAGAAATGTCACGGCTGGAATCAGTCAGGCCTTTTGTGTGGATCCTCGTTGCCCGTTCAGGACCTGAAACACCGGCTGTTTGCTTCCGGTGGATATTTGGATGTCTCCCCCTCCGCCTCTGGCTACTTGTCCTCATCCTGTTCTTTCCAGGCTCAGCCAGCCAGTGCCCTTGGAGGTCTTCTCTGGGCTTGTCAGGTCCCCACCAGGGCTAGACAGGGCTGCACTTTCTTCTTATGATAGAAGACTGGGAAGCAAGATGGAGAGATTTTCTTGGCAACTGCAGATTTTTAATCACGAAAGTAATTTAATATGAGGTGGTCAGAGGTCAGATATTTTATTGTATTATTTTTTTAATTTTATTTTTTAGTTTGTTTTGCTTTACAATACTGTATTTGTTTTGCCATACATTGACATNTGAGTTGGTGATGGACAGGGAAGCCTGGAGTGCTGCGATTCATGGGGTCACAAAGAGTCAGACACGACTGAGAGACTGAACTGAACTGAACTGAATGATTAAATCAGACAACGTGTGTATATGTGTATATATATAGTATATATATTGCCTAGGAAGTTGAAGACAAGAGAAACAGGGTCGGACACAAAAGAAAAATTCCCCCTAAAAGGTATAGAGATGATATCATATCCATGAAATAAGAATAACCACAGAATAAGAAAGAACTCTTGGAAATTATAAAAATGAATGTCAAAAGTAAAATTAAATTTTCAAAAAGACTCCAAGAAATTTTAACTAAAACAAATAAGAAAAAACAATATGAAAATTAAAGTATCAATTTAGAAGGTCTATATCAGATTAGGTTTGACTCCATATAACAGAAAATCTAAAATAATAGTGGCTTAAATATGCAAGGGTTTATTCCCTGATAGCTCATTTGGTAAAGAATCCAGCCACAATGCAGGAAACCTGGGTTCAATCCCTGGACTGGGATGATCCCCTGGAGAAGGGAAAGGCTACCCACTCCAGTATTCTGGCCTGGAGAATTCAATGGACTGCGTAGTCCACGGAGTTGTAAAGAGTCAGACAGGACTAAGCGACTTTCACTTTCACTCTCAAATGGATGTAGGCATGGTGAGGTTGGTATGTCAGCTCCAGAGAGACACCTTTTTACTCTGTATTTTAGATCATGTGGCTTCTTATTCTCAAATTCATATCATGGTTCAAGCTAACTGCTAAAGCTCTGGCCGTCACATCTGCCCTCCAGTATCAGGAAAGAGGAATCCAGGAAGGACAGAGAGCAATTTTTCCAGCTAAGTCAGCTCCAAGAGCCATTTTCCAAGAAATCCTATACCAATTTCCACTTATATCTCATTGGCTAGAACTTAGTAATGTGGTACCATCTAGCTACAAATGAGTTTGGAAAATGTGTTCTTTCCTCTAGGAAATTTATCACAAGCAACAAATAAGTATTTTCCTACTAAGGAAAAAGGGGAGGATGTAAATATTTAGGTAGGAACTAGCAGTCTTTATTGCAGGGTCCTATTTCTGACTAATAGGAAGTCTATGAAGTGTGAACAGAAAAATGATAGGAAGAAATTACCGAATCAGTACAAATCATATTTATCCATTGATGAGCTATCAATTATCAATCATGACAAATGATGCATTGAAAAAGACCCTGATGCTGGGAAACATTGAAGGCAAAAGGAGAAAGGGCCACAGCAGAGGATGTGATGGTGGGATGGCATTACTGACACAATGAACAGAATTTGAACAAACTCTAGGAGAGAGTGGAGGACAGGAAGCCTGGTGTGCTGCAGTCCAGTCCTCAGTGCTGCAGAGTCAGACAGTGATTCAGTAACTGAACAACAACAAATGAAGGATGCACCGAGAAAAAGGATAGGAAGAAGCTACAGAATCAGTACAAAGAAATCATATCTATCCCCTGATGAACTGTCAATTATCAATCATAATGACTGAGAAAGGATCCCTCCAAAGCCCAACTTAAAAGATTTCAGATTACCCAATATAAAGAGAAGATCTGAAAGAATTCCCTAGCTGTCCGGTTGCTAGGACTCTGGGCTTCTACTGCAGGAGACCCAGGTTTGATTGCTGGTCAGGGAACTAAGATGCCCAAAGGGCAGCATGGCCAAAAAATAGAAGAAGATTTGAGGCAAGTTCCCAAAAAAGAACAAGGGCTACGAACAGCAATGAATTCGCCTATAGCACCATTGTTAGCTGGAAGACAGTGACTCGGTACCATCAACATTTAAAGAACACATCCTAGAGATCCATACCTGGGAAAACTAACAACTAAGCGCATAAAGTCTCAACCACTGAAGGATGCGCTGGGAAGAAAGAAGGAAGAAAATGTGGATCTCAGGAAACAGGAGATCTGGTATGGGAGGAAGGGTGAAAGATTTCCCAAGATGGTGGTTGCTTAGCAGGCCCAGGAAGCAACCGGCCCAGTGTGGAGGAGGAGGATGGAATGCCTAGATGATCTGAAACTTGTACTGAGAAACTAGAGAAGGGAATACGATTAACAATAAATACAAAAAAATGAATTAAAATATGAACAATGCAAAAGCTAAGTCCTCATCTACCGTGACAGAAGTTAGAAGAAAATGTCTAAAACAATAAATCAAGCAATGGTATTTTATGTATATTATTTAAAATGTGGAAGTAGATACTAAAAGAAAAAGCTAAAATATTTGAGAGTGGTTGCTTCTGCAGAAGAGGAAAGTGGCAGCTGGAGTAAGGAAATTCCATTTTTTCATATAAGCTTTTTAGCACTATTTCTAAACTTGTCCACATCATCACTTTGATTTAAAAAACTGATTTCTAAAATATGAAAACAAATAACATGTTGTTGTCCTTTCACTGAATTATCCAAACTACTTTAGTCATGTCCCACATTGAAATTACTGAGAGATAAATGAATAAATGAAATAAACTAACATTATTCTGGATTAATTTTATCCATATTAGGAATTCAATACTGCTATCAACTGAATCTGTGGCTTCCAGAAATCAAAGTTTCTATTTTCAAAGACTATCTCAATCTCAGCACCAACAAAAAAATGTCATTTTAACTCAGGAAAGTAGACACCAGAGAGAAGACACACACACACACACACACACACACACACAGGACATTGCTGTCCCTGTTTCACTGATTCAGTTTGAAGGCTTTAGAACAAAAGTTTCACTGAAATGGTTTATGAAGTACTGAACTATTAAATTCCTGGGTCCTTAGAAACCCAGCTTAACTGTTCATGAAAAAAAAAAAAAGCAGCCAAAAGCCATTAATGAGATAAATCATGAAGGGAAAGAATCTGTCAAACTGAATCAGAGAAGGAGACAATTAACAGAACATCTCTCCAAAGATAAGTAGTATTTGAACACTCACTGGGCAAGTTTGTCACCAAGAAATCCAGCTACGGATGCATTTTCCTGGGCTGATAAAGAGAGCGGAGTGTGTGTGTACTGTGTTGTTTTACGTGTGCCAAAGTACCCAGACTTCCCTTTATGTTCTTTCTCTCTGAAAGAGTTGATTGAGGAACCCCAGAAAGTTTTTTCTCTCTTTGTGGATAACTACCGCACAACAGTTAAAGGGTGTTTCAAGTATGTGTGTGACATGCCTGCTTGCTTAGTCGCTTCAGTCATGGCTGACTCTGCGATACCATGGATGGTAGCCCGCCAGCCTCCTCCATCCATGGGATTCTCCAGGCAAGAATATTGGAGTGGGTTTCCATTTCCTTCTCTGGGGGATCTTCCCGACCCGCAATTTTTACGTCTCCTGCATTGGCAGGCAGGTTCTTTACCACTAGCACCACCTGGGAGGCCCCATGTGTGTGCAGAGGTGAGCAAAATAAGAGCCACAACAAGTCTTTCTCCTTCATTTCACTGGCTAAGCCAGAGTCCTGCGATGACTCCCAAGAAGGAGANAAAAAAAAAAAAGCAGCCAAAAGCCATTAATGAGATAAATCATGAAGGGAAAGAATCTGTCAAACTGAATCAGAGAAGGAGACAATTAACAGAACATCTCTCCAAAGATAAGTAGTATTTGAACACTCACTGGGCAAGTTTGTCACCAAGAAATCCAGCTACGGATGCATTTTCCTGGGCTGATAAAGAGAGCGGAGTGTGTGTGTACTGTGTTGTTTTACGTGTGCCAAAGTACCCAGACTTCCCTTTATGTTCTTTCTCTCTGAAAGAGTTGATTGAGGAACCCCAGAAAGTTTTTTCTCTCTTTGTGGATAACTACCGCACAACAGTTAAAGGGTGTTTCAAGTATGTGTGTGACATGCCTGCTTGCTTAGTCGCTTCAGTCATGGCTGACTCTGCGATACCATGGATGGTAGCCCGCCAGCCTCCTCCATCCATGGGATTCTCCAGGCAAGAATATTGGAGTGGGTTTCCATTTCCTTCTCTGGGGGATCTTCCCGACCCGCAATTTTTACGTCTCCTGCATTGGCAGGCAGGTTCTTTACCACTAGCACCACCTGGGAGGCCCCATGTGTGTGCAGAGGTGAGCAAAATAAGAGCCACAACAAGTCTTTCTCCTTCATTTCACTGGCTAAGCCAGAGTCCTGCGATGACTCCCAAGAAGGAGAAAGAATAAGTGGGCTTACATTCTGCCGGACCTGCGCTCCATCTGTCTCTTCTCTTTGCTCAGCTGTGATGTGACACCGAGTGACATGTTTCTTCATTGTACAGATACACATTTTCCACACACGAGCGGCTGCTACTTCTCAGTCTTCTTCCAAACAAAAGCTAGACTTTGAGACTCAGTTGCCCTTAAGAGTAATGTCACTCACAGGCTGACTTTTAAAATAAGGAGTGAATCACAGCCAAGTGTCAGTTGCCTGGGTCCCTCCATTTTACTACTGGAGTATGTAATGACGAGGAAATTTGCTCATGATGTACTGTTAAGTGAAAAAAGCAGAACATGGGTGTATACATATGTGATGTATATGGATGGGTGTGTATGTGTTTCAGGAAAGTGCATTAAAACATTATCTGTGCTTATTTGTGTTGTAGAATAATTATAGGTTATTTGCAAATTTTCTTCTTTGTAATTTTCTGTTTTCTGAATTCTCTCTACGGGGAACCAAGAAAATATATTATTTTATCATTAAAAGCAAACTTCAAAAAATTCAAATAGAACTTTTTTTAATAATTAAAGAAAAAGAAGTATATCTGCCTGCCTGGGAGAGAGGGAGGAAGGGGAGGACACTAATGGTCTTTGCCCACATGTGTGACATCCAGTGAGCTCTGATCTCAGAGCCCGTGTAGGGCGGTGGCTAGAGCAGAGGTCACAGGGTGGAACCCATCTTTCTTGTGAGGATGAGTGAACTGACACTTAGACACAGAAAAGCACTTAGAATGGTGCTTGTTTAACCAATGTTAGTTATTTTTTTTCCCTCAGAGAATTTGGCTTCCCCATCACCCCTCCAGTTCCTCTTCTCAAGACAATGAACAATTATTTATTACCCTGAAGGAATTTCCAGCCTATCTTCCACCTGTTCACATCTTCTGTGTTATAATGTGAATTTTGGGTACATGGAGTTACACCCTGAAACTCCTATTCCTATGCATTTTTTTTCCTGAGCTGTATCACATGGCCTTTGGTATCATAATTGGGCTTTCCTGCTGGGGTTTTATTCCTCAGCAGACTTTTCCAGCGTCATTCCTCCCCCATCTTCACTAAGTGCTTTCTTATTATTCGCTTGAATAGCCAAGAAGGATAAACTCTTTCAGCTGATTAAGACGTACTTTGATTCATGATCACCTCTTTCCAAGTGATTTCAAGACTGTCTTTTTATTCTTATTAAGCTATGGCGACTTGGTAGGCAATGCTATTAGACAAGTATGTGATTTTTTTTTCTACACGAGTCAGTATCTTTCTTCAACCTTATGTTGTCTCTGATTAAGAAATACCAGCATTGGCGGGGGGTGGNTACTAATTTGCATTCCCACCAACAGTGTAAGAGGGTTCCCTTTTCTCCACACCCTCTCCAGCATTTATTGCTTGTTGACTTTTGGATCGCAGCCATTCTAGAGGTCAGATATTTTAAAAGGCCAGTCTCTGGTTTAGCCTCAGCTAAAACCAAGGATGATGAGGGGTTCAAAAGATAGGCAAAATGTATTTTTGGAAGGTTTAGGGGACCCAGAGTAGGAAGGGGTGAAAGGCCATAATTTTCCACTGGATTTCCTTTAAAAATCATTCTTAAAAATTGAAGCGTAATTTGCAATACAGTTATATATGTTGTTAGTCCCTCAGTTGTGATCCCATGGACTGTAGCCCATTTGAGGAATTCTCCAGGCAAGAATACTGGAGTGGGTAGCCATTCCCTTCTGTAGGGGATCTTTCTAACCCAGGATTTGAAGAACCCAGTCTTCTGCATTGCAGGCAGATTCTTTACCATCTGGGCCACCATGGAAGCCTCTTATATACATGTGTGTGTGTGTGTGTGTGTGTATGTATTACTTTTTAGATTATTTTCCATTATTGATTATTACAAGACACTGAATGTAGTTCCTTGTGCTATGCAGCAGGTCCTTGTTGTTTATCTGTTTTGTATGTAGTAGTGTGTATCTGTTAATCTCAAACTCTTAATTTGTCCCTCCCCTTTTCCCCTTTGGTAACTATAAACTTGTTTTCTCTGTGAGTCTTTTTCTGCTTTTTGCTGGATTTCCAGAGAGACCTTGGGAAGGAGGTGGATGAGTTCCTTGGTCAGAAGTGGGTGTGGCAGACGCCAAAAGACCAATGCAGGGTGCCTGGAGCCTCCAGGGCCTCAGGTGAAAGGTGGAAGGGCCGGTCAGAAGTTCCCGCAGAGGATAATTATTATTTTTGCATTTGGTTAAAAATTGACAAACTAATTGCTGAGCCCATTGTCAGAAAACTGGCAATGCATTAGAGATGATTGTCAGCAATTTCTATTATTCCTAATGAGCCAGACGTGGCCTTCTCTTTTGTCCTTACTGCTGGGAGAGAAGGGAGGGTTTTCTTCATGCTCTCCCTCAGAGCTGGAGAGGGCCTGCTGCACCCGCCTGCTCTGGGCTTCGGGCAGGATGCTCTCCTTCCCTCGCCGCCGCCTGAGCTGGAAGACAGATGATTTGTTTGTCTGATTGCTCGAGTGAGTCCCTCGCTGCCTCTTCACTTTCCACTTTCTCTCCCTTCCAAACCCCCTTCTTACTCCTGGCCAGCTCTCAAGACACCATTAATTTAAAAGCCAAGNGATGCTCTCCTTCCCTCGCCGCCGCCTGAGCCGGAAGACAGATGATTTGTTTGTCTGATTGCTCGAGTGAGTCCCTCGCTGCCTCTTCACTTTCCACTTTCTCTCCCTTCCAAACCCCCTTCTTACTCCTGGCCAGCTCTCAAGACACCATTAATTTAAAAGCCAAGAAGACAGAACTGGATAGAAAAACAAAACCCAGACTCTTTGGGATGTGAAACGTCACTGAAAGTGAAAGCTTCTAGGGGTTCAATGTTTCAGTGGGGCTTGGGAAAGACCAAAATAGTCTTATTGAAAAAAAAAAAAACCACTTAAGAGTATTTCCCACATCCAGGTATCAGAGTAAGTATTTGCACAACAGTGGAATATCCAGGGTCTTGATTATAAAAGAGAAAAATGTCCGAGAGCCCTTCACTTTGGGGCATTGCATCCCAGTGTATTCTTCCTAGAAGGAGTTCATGTTTGGAGTCCATGTTTAGTGTCCAGGTCAAAGGCAGCATTTCCGAAGCTACGTCAGACCCTGGGTTTCCCTCTTGGTGAGGGTGTGGCCATCACCTTCCCTCTGTGATGGGGAGCTGGGGCTCCGGGAAGCCTTCCCCTTGCACTCATCCCTTCCATGGTCTTCCATGACTGGGAGGCACGTTTCCCTTCTGTTTTTAGCAGCAAAATGAGTTCTGGTTCATCTGGTAGAGAGGCAGGTCAGGAAGTCCATTTTAGTGGGGCTCTCTGGCTCACGTAAGAAGACCTGTTTCTGCAGACTCACAGTTTTAGAAAAACAGACATGGTTACCAAGGGGGAAAAGTTGGGGGCGGGGAATAGAGTTTTGAGACGAACAGACATATGCTACTATATATAAAATAGGTAACTAACAAGGACCTGTTGTATAGAGGGGGAAGTATGTTTAATATCCTATAATGGCCTTTGATGGAATATATGTGTGTGTGTATAACTGAATCATTTTGCCGTACACCTAAAACTAACACAGCATTGTAAATGGACTATACTCCAATAAAATTTTTTGAAAGAGTAGGCGATGTGGAAAGATAAATTGGGAGATTGGGACTGACATACACACACTACTATATATAAAACAGGCAATTACTGCTAATAAGGACCTGCTGAACAGCACAGAGATCTCTTCTCAATACGCTGCGATGACCTATGTGGGAAAAGAATGTAAACAAGAGTGGATATATGTGTGTCACTGATTCACTTTGCTCTACACCTGGAACTAACACAATGCCATAAACCAACTGTGCTCCAGCAAAACAAACACCAGCCGTTTCTGTGTTAGTTGCCCACTCTTTGTTAATCACGAGGATCAGAGGAAATGGTAAAATCACCCACAGGGCTTCCAGGTCAGTTTTCGTGAGTAGATTTCATCATCCCGGTGTCCTCTGGGATGAGTCCTCGAAAATTTTGACTAAGAGAATGTTCAGTGGTGATCTGCTTTTGCATTGGGAGTTGGCACCCAAGGCTGTAAGGTATGTGTGGGATTGTAATTATGCCCAGGAATATCACTGACTTGGAATGTTTGGCCACTGCTGTGTTGTCCATTTTTGAGACGTAGAGACTGGCTGTCATCACTCCTTTCAGAAAGAACTTGGAGACTATTCTTGTTGCTGCTGAAACAAATGTCTGCTAGTTTAGCAGCTTAGAGCATCACAGACTGTATGCTACGAGTCTGAAGTCTAAAATGGGTCTCATGGGGCAGAACGCAAGTGTCAGCAGGGCTAAGTTCCCGGAGGCCACCCGGATGCCTTGGACAGGGGCCCCCTTCCATCTTCAAAGCCAACAGTCACGTCATGCCTCCCTCTGCTTCTAGCACGGCAAGTCCTTCTTTGAACAACTCCCCTGCTTCCTTCTTAGAGGGATCCTTGTGATTACATTGAATCCACCAGATAATCCAAGATAATCTTCCCAACTCAAGTTCCTTGACTTAATTGCATCTGCAGAGTCCCTTTGCCATTTAAGATAACATATTCACGGATTCCAGGGTTTAGGCTGTGGATATTTGCCAATGGAAGGACCAAAACACAGTAGAAAATCTGTTTTTATAAACAAGCAATATCAATACATTTTTGGATTCCCTTTTTTCCCCGTTTGCTTGAAACAGTTGTTTTCAGCCTCATACAGGGTTGAAAATGGCAAAAACATTAATCGAATTTCTGTTCGACTGTGTTCTTTGCGATTTATTTCATGTGTACGGAAGTATAGTAGTTTTGTAGGATGAAAAATTTACTTTCTAATCTTCTTCTAAAGGTCAGGTGGCAAAGAGAACTAGTTTTAAATGCAAGTTACCCACATGGAGCAATTAAGGAGAGAGATAAAGTGGTATGGATTTTAAGATGTGACATAGGCCAGATACAAATGGAGAATTGACAAAGACATTAGCTGATTTAGGAAAATTCAAATCCTACCTCTGGGAAAGTACATGGATTCATATATATTTATTGTAATACATTAAAAAAAAAAACCCTTCTGTCTTCTAAACTGTTTCATCATTAAATTTGCAATTTGCTTCTCTTTGCGGCCGGATATAAACACTAACAGCGAGCCTCCAAGGTAAATTCTTGTCCTAGGCCTCTCTTTGCTGTCACTGGCTGGTAGTAACTTAGAAACCACTTCAGCAGATGTATTGACATTCTATAGCAAATTAAAGGATGCTCTGTAATATTCGATCTCTTTTCCCGAACAAACAGACCTGACATGGCCCTCATATCCCTCCTCAGAATAAACCAAAAGGCTCTTTTCTTCTTCTTTTTTTTAATCAAATGAAAGATTCTTTAAGTTCTATAGTGTTTACAGTTTTCAGAAGTTTCACACACACGATTTCATATAATCCTGTAATAACCCTTCCCCCCGCCACCCCTGTATTGCCCCTCCCAGCTTCCCTCTCTCCACTGGTAAGCACCAGTTCGTTCTTTATTTCTGCAAACTTGCTTCCGTTTTGTTTCATTCACTCCTTTGTTGTATTTTTTTAGATGCCACATTTAAGTGCTATCATATGGTATTTGTCTTTCTTGTCTGACTTCTTTCACTGAGTATAATATTCTCCAAGTCCGTCTATGATGCAACGGCAAAATTTCATTCCTCCTTATGTCTGAGTAGTATTCCATCTTCTTTATCCGCCCATCTGTTGGTGGACACTTAGGTTGTGCTTCCGTACCTTGGCTATTGTAAACAGTACTGCTGGGAACACTGGGGTACATGGGGTACTCTGTGTACACTGGGGTACACAGAGTTTTCCTCTTTTCCAGATACATATGCCCAGAAGTGGCATTGCTGGATTATATGATAACTCTATTTTTAGTTTTTTTGGTGAAACCTTCCTACCATCTTCCACAGTGGCTGCACCAACTTACATTCCCACCAACAGCGTTTGAGGGTTCCCTTTTCTCCACACCCTCCAACAGGCTCTTTTCTTAATGTCATTCATGCTTCTAGAACTTCCTCTGCTGTGGTTGTTCTTGAGCATTGGCTTAACCACTGGGACCTTCCTCGATCGCACCATCAGCCTGGTCTCCCTTTGGGGTGAGTCCTTTTCATGACTGCCTTCTCCGGTGAGCCCAGCCTGGTGGAGCTGAGGTCCTGCCCTCCTGGCACACGGGCTATGGAACTTGGAGGATCTGTTTCTTCCTGCTGGTGACTGAGGGGATGGTCTGCAGAGCTGACAGACCCCCTTTAATCCTCACAGGTTCCCTGAGGCAGACACAGCCCACTTCCATCTCTTGCTGTGCCTCCCTGGGACTCATCCAGCAAACAAGGGGAAATGAAATACAGCCCATCGGTCCTGGCCCCCAGCCGCGTGCTGCAGCATGCATAGAGACAGTCTGGCTGGGCNGGTAAACTCTAGTTTGTTCTCTGTATCTGTGAGTCTGCTTTTTTTTGTCTGTTTGCTTTATTCACTAGTTTGTTCTATTCTTTTAGATTACACATATAAATGATGCCATATGGTAGTTGTCTTTCTCTGTCTGACTTTCATTGAGCACAATATCCTCTAAGTCCATCCCTGGTGCAGCAAATAGCAAAATTTTGTTCTTTTTAATAGCTGAATAGTATTCCATTATGTGTATATGTGTGTGTGTGTGTGTGTGTATACATGCAAATATATATTACATCTTATTTATCCATTTATCTATTAATGGACACTCAGTTGTAAAGCAATCTGCTGCTGCTGCTGCTAAGTCGCTTCAGTCGTGTCCAACCCTGTGCGACCCTATAGACAGCAGCCCACCAGGCTCCCCCATCCCTGGGATTCTCTAAGCAAGAGTAATACTGGAGTAGGTTGCCATTTTGATCGTATTTTAAAAATTCCCCCCAAAAAAGGTTCCTGGAATGACTTCAGTATCAGTTCAGTTGCTCAGTTGTGTCTAACCCTTTGTGACTTCATGAACTGCAGCACGCCAGGCCTTCCTGTCCATCACCAACTCCCAGAGTCCACCCAAACTTATGTCCATTGAGTCAGTGATGCCATCCAGCCATCTCATCCTCTGTCATCCCCCTTTTCCTCCTGCTCTCAATCTTTCCCAGCATCAGGGTCTTTTCCAATGAAGCTCTTCACATCAGGTGGCCAAAGTATTGGAGTTTCAGCTTCAATGTCAGTCCTTCTGGTGATTGGAAATTAAGGACAAAGCAGTAGAGGGTGATTTATTTCTCTCCCACCATAGTTTTTGGTCTAGTAAAATCCTCTTTTTTCCTTACAGTTAATTACTGAAAGTAGACCAAATTATGAACCTGTGTTATGGAGGGTTCGGGTGGGGAGAGTATTTGTGCTCAGAGATCTCCCCATCTTGGCCTCTGGTTCGTGGTTCTATCCATCCTGTTAGTGGGATGCTTTCTGAGACCCCAGCCCCCCAAGTCAGCTCCTACCACCTTCCATTTGTCTGGAGGGCTGGCCTCTGCCCAGGGCCACTATAGGTTGGGAGCTGCAATATTAGACTCTCCATCCTGCTAGGCCACTTACTTTCTCTGGGACTGTGGGAAAATGACTCTCTGAGCCCCAGTTCCCTCCACTGAAATAGTGAGTGTAATCATCATCTACCGAGTTGTAATTTTTTTTTACTTTTTAAAAATGTTTTTGATGTGAATCATTTTTAAAGTCTTCATTGACTTTGTTACAGTATTGCTTCTGTTTATGTTCTGGCATTTTGGCTGTGGGGGCTATGGGATCTCAGCTCCCTGACCACGGATTGAGCCTGCACCCCCTGCATTGGAAGGCAAAGGCTTGACCACTGGGCTTCCCTCCTCCTACCCAGCAGAGAACTCCCTACCCTCCACGATGCGCAGGTTTTCTCTGTGTCGTCTGCTGGGTTCTTAGAAATAACCCTTACCTCAAACCTGGGCTTCTCTGGTGGCTCAGACAGAAAAGAATCCGCCTGCAATGTGGGAGACCTGGGTTTGATCCCTGGGTTGAGAAGATCCCCTGGAGGAGGACATGGCAACCCACTCTGGTATTCTTGCTCGGAGAATCCGCATGAACATAGGAGCCTGGTGGGCTACAGTCCATGGGGTTGCAAAGCGTCAGACACGACTGAGTGACGAAGCACAGCACAGCACAAATCTGACACAAGCAAGGCGGCTCTCAGTGGTCGTAAGCCTTGTCAGCCTTCAGATACAGTGTGCACGTGTGTGTGTGTGTTAGTTGCTCAGTTGTGTCCGACTCCTTGCAACCCCATGGACTGTAGCCTACCGGGCTTCTCTGTTGATGGGATTCTCCAGGCCAGAATACTGGAGTGGGTTGCCATGCCCTTCTCCAGGGGATTCCTAACTTAGGGACTGAACCCTGGTCTCCCATATTGCAGGCAGATTCCTTAACATCTGAGCCACCAGGGAAGCCCTTGGGTACTCGAGTTATTATTGTTGTCAGTTGTTCCAAGAAGACCCAAGAAGCTAGCATAGGTTCTTCCTACAAGGGGAGGAAGCTAGCCTAGTTTCCTTGTACAAGACAAGGTCAGCCTGGTTATTTCAGGACCCTCCAAGTTGTGAGTGCCTAAGATCAGAAGAACCCAAGAGTTCTCCAGTGGCATTGAGAAGCACAGGTACTTATGGGAGAAGTGGGATTTGCCGTGTGTTTTCAAGGACTGATGTGTGAAATTTTGACTGCACCTTGTCCTTGATCCTACCTGAGCAGTAGACAAGGTGGAGAGTCTGACACTCTCGTGGGAATTCAAACACGTCAGACTCACTGACAGGCAATCATGATTCTAATGAGGGCAGAAGAATTTAACTCCATAAAAAACCTATTAGAATTGACAGTGCAAATGTAAACAGGTCCCTGGTGAATAATTTTGTGGGGCCTTCTTTCTTTGCTGTTGTGTTTGTTGATAGAGACCATATCCAAGCATGGAAGGCAGACGCTCAAGTCTGTTCCAGCAGGATGGGATGGATGTGTGCCTCCAACTGAAGATATGCCATGACACACCATTTGCATCAAATCCATAGACACAGTACCTGGGAATGGTCCCGTGAAAATGGCATTTTTTGTCTCTTTTTGGAGGCAAGTGTTTGATCCTGTGATGACTTGGTGTGGATGTTACTGGAGATCATTTTTTTTTTTTTTTGGTCATTTTCAAGAGATTCAGGCAGTAAAAGGAAGTCTTTGATCCCATGTTTTGATTTCCCCTGAGATTCTTGGCCAATCACACTGAGTAATTGTGTGAATGTTTGGGGTTTTCCTTCTGTTTTAACAACTGGATTTTAAGGACTTTCCTTTGGGTTAGTTTATGAGTTGTCCCCTTTTATGGGGAATTGGGATTTCATCTAGCAATACAGAGTTCCATTATTAAAAGTTGTAATTAATCAGTATTCTTTTACTCAGAGTCTCTCTCAGTCAAGAGACTCTGAGATAAAGCTATGTCATTGTGCCAACAAGTCATTGTGAAGACAGTGGTCTTCTCTTCATTGCTGTCTTTCTTCTAATGCTTCAGAATACACATATTAGGATGCTCGATCTCTTCTTTAAAGATTATAATCCTAAATCTTGGTCTTACAAAAAACTCTTTAGTTTATTAATAACATCAGGGATAAATATCCTCTCAGTAGCTGAATGCTGTCTTCATTTTCCTACTTAAAATTTTTTATTTTATATTGGAGTATAGTTGATTCACAAGGTTTGTGTTAGTTTCAGGTACACAGCAAAGTGACTCAGGTGTACATATCTGTATCTCCATTCTTATTCAGATTCTTTTCCCATTTATGTTATTACACACTGTTGAGTAGAGTTCCCTGTACTATACAGTAGGTCCTTGTTAATTATCTATTTTTACATATCGTAGTCTGTATATATTAACTCCAAACTCCTAACTTATCCCTCCCCCCCTACTTCCTCTTTGGCACCCAGCCATAAGTTTGTTTTTGAAGTCTATGAGTCCGTTTTGCAAATAAGTTCAGTTGCATTGTTTTTCTAGATTTCACATAAAAGTGATATCGTATGATATTTGTTCTTTCTCTGACTTACCTCGCCCAGTGCAATAATCTCTAGATCCATTCTCATTTTCTTATTTTAAAATCTTTGCTTCAAAACTACACAAATCATTATTCATCCTCAGCTTCTTTTGATGGAGATTTTATATAAAAGCAACCAGAGACTCAGTGCCCCAGTGAGTGGCTCTTCATCTGTGCTCTCTGGACCTCTAGGAGAAGGGAGTTTGTTTACAACACTGCTGTGATGGGTCCAGAAAGCTGTTTTTGCTCTGTGTCTTTTGTTGGTGAGATAAATAATATTTTACACACATATGTCATGATTATTTTTCAATGTATGTGGGTACTGTGTTGTTTGTTTGCTAAGTCGTGTCCTACTCTTTGTGACCCCATGAACTGTAGCATGCCAGACTTCCCTGTCCTTCACTGTCTCCCAGGGTTAGCTCAAACTCACGTCCATTGCAGTCATGATGCCATTCAACCATCTCATCCTCTGTCGTCCCTTTCTCTTCCTGCCCTCAATCTTTCCCTGCATTAGGGTCTTTCCCTAATGAAAGTCAGTTCTTCGCATGAGGTGGCCAGAGTATTGGAGCTTTGGTTTCAGCATCAGTTCTTCCAATGAATATTCAGGGTTGATTTCCTTTAGGATTGACTGGTTTGACCTCCTTGCTGTGCAAGGGACTCTTGAGCATCTTCTCCAGCATCACAGTTAGAAATGGGAATTCAGTTTTTTTCTATGATATGGGTTTTCCTAATTGATAGGTACTGAAAGGGCAGCTCTTAACATGTGGGCAGTTGGCATGGCAAAAAAGACATCTCATATTTTTAAATATTGGGAACACCTGTCCTAAACTGAAACTGGATGTCCAAGTGTTTTGAATCTATACCCTTACTTATATCATGAATGTGTTGGTTATTTTTAAGATGTCTCTGCTTCAGTTTCTACTCTGAAAGGAAGATGGCTCACTGGTCAGCTGCTTCTGAGCAGAGGTGAACACTGAGAAGGGGGTGCCTTCTGTCACAATTCAGTGGTGCCGAAAGGCCCTCTTTAGTAAGCTATCAGTGCATTTGTGGGCATTTTGCTCTGCCTGCTAGGAGACATTAGCAGTAAATATTCTATTTTTGCAGTGACTGAGAACAGTTTTTCATTTCTGAGGATTGCTTTCCTCATGCTTCATTTTTACTCGTTAGTTCATTTCTCTTTCCTGGCTCGTGACTGCTCTGCCTCCACAGATGGAAGTTCAGGACCTTATAAAAGAATCCAATATTGCTTACCCAAAGCTGTTCTGCAGGAATAAAGGAGGGAAATCATCTTCCCTGAGTGCCTGCTCCATGCTCCATGCAAATCTTACCTTCTTAGCTGTCGTGATTGCCATTGTCATGGAAGCTGTTCTGCAGGAAGAAAGGAGGGAAATCATCTTCCCTGAGTGCCTGCTCCATGCTCCATGCAAACCTTACCTTCTTAGATGTCGTGATTGCCATTGTCGCGGAGAGGGATGTGGCGCTTGGAGAGGGTCAGTGTCATGCTGATGGTGGCTGCAAAGGAGATGGGGAGTTTGGGGATCAGCCTTGGGTCTGGGGATTTCTAAAATCTGTGCTTTCCCTCCCTCCCTTCCTTCCATCTCTGTAATCCTTAAGGACTTATCAACCACTTTGGATTTGAGGGTGAATTTACATTTTTCATGGATACCTGAGCTTTATTTTGCACTCCAGACTTCACTTAAATTCTCAAATAAGTCCCAGCCTCTCCTCTGGGATTCTCATTTAATTTATTTATTTTCAACTGAAGGACCATTGCGTTGCAGTATTGGTTTCATTTCTATCATATATCCACGTGAATTAACCATAAGGGTACCTGTGTCCCTTCCCTCTTGACCGCTCCCTCCCTCCTCCCACTCTTTCCCACCCCTCTAGGTTGTTATAGAGCCCTGGTTTGCTTTCCTCGCATGGCAAACTTCGGCTAGCTCTCTATTTTACATATGGTAGTGTATATGATTCCATGCTACTCTATCCATTTGCCTGGGATTTTTTTTTATGTTTAGGAAAATGCAAACATAAATTTATATTTTCAGGTTAATAACTTGAAAACTTACTACCAAACAGTTCTAATTATACGTTAGAAAGTGAAGTGTTTTGCCTTGTGCTTTCAGACAAGAGAGTGCTCACAGGAACAATAGAAACAAATTCCAAATGTGGACTCTCTCAAGCAACAACTAACCTTTTGCTAAAAACATTCACCTGTGTTGTAATGTTATTGTCCCAAGAGATCAAAGTACTGGGATGCGTTTACCCCAAGGGTCTTTCCTGTGTGCTGGTATCTATCATTTTGCCCTCCTCTGTGTTGAGAGGCAGTGAATATAGTATCTAAACATACTGTCAAACCTTGCTGGTTTGTCATTTCCCCTTTGTTCAGTCTCCCATTTCATCATTAATTCTGTCATTTTCCTATTTCTTGTCAAGACTTTGAGCCATGAGCTGTGATGGACAGCTCACAATTCTGACCTTTCCTGCCTCTCACATTCTTTGGCAGAAGCACTTACAGTAGTAAACAGCCGACTGGAAAATTGCCGTTGGTGGGACAACCAGCCTCCGGCCTCCTTTCCCAGGCCAGAGTCCTGTTCCCAGGCAGCTCTGGCTTGGGGACGTGTGGGTGCCCCAGGCCGAGCTATGGCCCTGACACTGAAGCTGGGTCCCAGCCGTCTTTCTGAGTGCCCAGTGTGCCTGGGCCTCCTATGTGGGCTGTGAATTCCCCTGGGATTTCTTTGGAAGGAATGATGCTAAAGCTGAAACTCCAGTACTTTGGCCACCTCATGCGAAGAGCTGACTCTGGAAAAGACTCTGATGCTGGGAGGGGCTGGGGGCAGGAGGAGAAGGGGACGACAGAGGATGAGATGGCTGGATGGCGTCACTGACTCGATGGGCGTGAGTCTGAGTGAACTCCAGGAGTTGGTGATGGACAGGGAGGCCTGGCATGCTGCGATTCATGGGGTCGCCAAGAGTCGGACATGACTGAGCGACTGAACTGAATTGAACCTTCTCAGCCACTTCGGAGAGGGTGGAGCTTTGGGGCTTCCTAAGACACAATGTAGTGCCTTCCAAAGAGCTGCTCCCCAGCACTGTTACTGACCTCAGGCTCCTGAGACCTCTGGTCTGGAAGCACTCCAGCCCAGCTCTCCTTCTCTGAGGCCTCTCAGAATATACAGGATGCCCCTCTCTTCAGGGCTGCTTTCTGTTTCTTGGTCCCCATGGCATGCAGAAATTAGACCTTCAGGCTCTCAGCATTATTCTAGTGGTCCAGGGAAGTGAGAACTGGGAACACACTGGATGCTGCCTCTGAAAAAATGACCTGCTTCATCTGCTCCTGCTGTGGAGGTGAGGCTGGCTGGCGGCTCGGGTGAGAGGGAGCGCACCTTGGAGTCTAGATGAGCTGTTACACGTCTTGTATTAATTAGTCTGTCATTCCGCTCTGTCTTAACCAAGGCTATCACCCTGGACTTGTCACTGGGGGATCTGTTCTCTTTGTTTACAGTCTCCAGTTCCCTTAAGGCCTTAGGAACAAAGTAACAAGATGAAAGAAACGTGATGGGCCTGTCAGGAAGAGCAAATGCTTGAGGCTGTATTGAAGCAAAACTTCCATTCCTTCATCATCCATTCGTCCATCCATCTATCCATCAATCCATCCACTTGTCAAAATTTTTTTTAAAGTGTCTTCAGTGTGTCCCCAGATCATGTGAACTGCTCAAAATATAATGTAACTCAAGTGTATAAAAAGTTTTCCGCCTTCCAGGACCACTCTTCACTTTGTGAGCCTAAGTGACCCGCACCGTTATTCTGCAAACCGCAGAAATCCAGCCACCCTTTCTACGGGCTGTGTGAGGATACACCTGTGCCTGCTGGGGTCACCTCCTTCTCTGGGTGCTGCTCTGTCTTGGGATTCTCTGTCACCTCTTCTCTGCCTCTGCTTCTGCACCAGCTGTCTGTGCTCTGGTTTGTTTCAAAACATAAACACACTTTCTTCCTTCATTGCCTAAGGCTGCTATTAGGGGGTAGGGGTGAACAGGTCACAGTGGTACCTTAGAANGCTGCTCTGTCTTGGGATTCTCTGTCACCTCTTCTCTGCCTCTGCTTCTGCACCAGCTGTCTGTGCTCTGGTTTGTTTCAAAACATAAACACACTTTCTTCCTTCATTGCCTAAGGCTGCTATTAGGGGGTAGGGGTGAACAGGTCACAGTGGTACCTTAGAAGTCCTTGTGAGAGAATTGTAACCTAGACAAGGAAAGCCTGAGGAATATATTGGCCTTCATGCTCCAAAATCATCTCCCATCACCCACCTCCCATCTCCCTGGCCAGCCATCATCTTGCTAGTGAGTCAGTTGCCACTCATCCGGGCTTTCCCTTTCTCTAGCCTCAGGCTCTTCACTTGAGAAGAGCAGGGAGGACTGTCTTAGCAGCTGGATAATGTCCCCTTAGGGGTGCCCCAGGCCCCCCAAGGGCTTGGTTTTTGACATTGATTGGTTTCTAATTGTCTTCCTCTTTTCATATGTGACCTCAGGCACATTCTTTGCAAATTAAAAAGCATGCCATAGTGTTTTCCCCAATTAAAAAAACAACCACCACCAAGTTTTCTCCAAAGATAAATCAGTCACACCACCTAGAATGTAGAGATAGCTATAGGCAGCTTTTGCAGTTGCATTTTGTTTCATAATTAAGATGGCAGCGTCCCTGCTGGCAACCTGGGCATAGCAGGAGAGACAGTGCATGAAGCAACCTTGCAGCAAAATATTATGAGCGATGGGGCAGGGGTGTGCAATGGCTGCTGTAGGACCACACAGGAGGAAGCAGTTAAGTTCCACCTGCTGCTTCCTGGAAGGCTTTGTAGACTGACTTGAGTTAGGAGTTTTCCAGAAAGATAATGAGGAAACGGCATTCTAAACAGCTAGAACAGTGTGTGCAAGTCACAGAGGTGTTCAGAGGCCTGGAAGCTTGGAGGAACAATGAGTGTTGGTATGTTAGGAGCATGGGATGAAAGGATGGGCCAAGGACTCCCTCGCATGCTCAGGATTGACAATTCTCCCTGTATCAGCCATGCCACTGTGAACTCTGTGCTTTCAAGGTGGCTGCAGCAGAGGATGTACAGAGGATGAAGTGGGGAGGTGCCAGGTAGGGGCCTTCTACTCACGAAGGCCCGAATTCCAGCAGGGCATGGGGATCAGATACACGTGTGAGCGTGCTTAGTCACTTTGCTCATGTCCGAATCTATGGACTGCAGCCCGTCAGGCTCCTCTGACCATGGGATTCTTGAGGCAAAAATACTGTAGGCAGTTGCCATGCCCTCCTCCAGGGGATCTTCCCAACCCAGAGACTGAACCTGTGTCTCTTATGTCTCCTGAACTGGCAGGCAGGTTCTTCACCACTAGCACTACTTAGGGAGCCCAGAGATCAGATACATGGCAGGCCAAATGACTTCATCGCCACCACGGGTTTGCTGGGGCTGCCCGGCTAGTGCATTGTGCCCACCAGTATGCCTGAATTTGTGTCTGATTCATCACACAGAAAGTCAACCAATAAATGTGGGTTGGAAGAATGAACGGGGAGTTGGACATAGTGTCCAAAGATGTATTCAGTGACAGTCATTTCATGTCATACATCTAAATGTGACTGACAAGTCCTGTACTGACATGCACAATATGAGTTCGCAAATAATCAGGGCACTTACTTGCTACCATTTTAAAGGATAACTTTGGGATGGTTTAATAAAGAGATAAACTACAAAGGCGTAGGCAGGTTACAGGGAATCTACAAGAGATGGTAAAGTGCCCGAGGGCAGTCTTCACCTCTATAAATCCCCAAGGTGAGAGGAGGGATGTTCCTGGAGCCTGGAAGGAGAAAGTTATGTAGGGTGGGCCACCCTGACAGGCCTTTAGTGGAGGTTCATAGTCAGCTGGAAGAAGCCAAGGGGGTGCTACCTTGCCATGACTTCCCTCTCTCCCTCCGTCTTCCAGCAGGCCACCCAGTTGGCTAAATTCCACCAGAAGCTGAAGGGCAAGGGGGGCTGTGGTCCCTCCCAGGCAGAGGGGCAGGGTGTGTCTATCACTTTTGGTGGTTCTGCCCTTTTAACTTGAGATCAGAAGGCAGAAGGCGTGTGGAGGCAAACAGAATTCTTCCTCCCTGGAATGTCATCTGCCTGAGTCTTCTGCTTTGGCTGCTGTCTCAAGGCAACACAGGCTTCACATTAGACTCAGGCAGTTCTGTGTCACTGCTCTGCATAACTTCAGTGTGCTCTCTGATCTCTACAAAACCGACTGACAAGCCCAGCTCGGTGGCTAAGAGTGAATTCAGTTGGGCGCTTAATTCCTACAGTAGCAAAGCAGAAGGACCTCCTTAAAGACGTGAACTTTGATCAGGAAACATATAGTCTCAGACAGAAGTTAGGGCTACTATTTAAATATTTGTGCTATGATTGAATAGAAGCCTGCACGTTGGTAGCCTTGATGGGAAGGGAAGTGGCACTTGTTACACTCTATCAAGTTCTATGTTGCATGCTTTGCAAGACTGAAGCTCTCAGGTCATTGAAATTGGGGGTCCATATCCGTCACCACCAATCAGGCATAGGTCTGTTAAAAACGTGATAAAACTTGCCATCTCTATGTAGTACTTCTGTAAGAGTAAAGCATTTTTGCAAAGCTTTGAAAAATTAAACTAATGTAAAACCTCTGTGGGGAATTGTTTTCATAGCTGGCTTGAAAGCATCAACGATTAAATAACAATGCTTCACGAGGCAGTCGAGCATGGTGCCCTGCTGAAGCCGCAGAGAAATCTGAATAAACAGAATGCAGAAGCTCAGTAGGAATTTGACCAGGCTAATAATATTTCATGGGTCTGTAAACCTGTAATTTAGCCTCAGGATTTCTGCCCTTTGTTTCCCTTCTCAACTTGGTTTTCCCTTGTACTTTGTGACAAGGAAAATAAGGTTGTCATAAACCTTCCACCTTAGATGGTGGATTCATTGCAAGCAGCACTGGTTTTTACTACCGACCACAAATAAGAGACAATGGGGCTCGATGATACTATTGGATTTTATGCAGTTGGACTTGGTGCTGCTGGATCTGTTGGAAGTCTCCTGAGGCTCATGTGCCCCTTCTGGGAATTTTATTTTTCTAAATGAAGCTAACTGAAGAGGTTTCAACTTTGATCACTTTTCTTTAATGACATCATAATAACAGGGGTGGGTGAAATCACATATCTCTTCGCCAGATTTCCCTAACACCCAGTTCTGTTGCCCAAATGAAGATGACAACCGACTGTGCTCAAGGAGACAGAAGGATGCAAGTCTTTAACAAGGTGTTACTGGAAGAAATATATTGACCAGATGCTAACATTAAATCATAATCTATTTGACTTCGCTACAGCCAAATTGAAATGGCATTACCGTCAATCAGGAGCTCCTCTTTGAAAAATCTCACCGTTATAGAAATCTTTTCTTGAACTGTGACTTCGGTAGCCCTAGCTATCTAGCTAGGCACACAAAAAAGTCTTTTTTTGAGATAATTCACATTTTGTTCACTCTTGCTCTTACCTGCTAAGATATGAACTCTAGCACCTTGCAGAATGACCTCCACCTCCTCCAATAATTTCTGGAAGTTTCTATGGCGCGACTTATGTGTGCTTATGAGCCAGGAAGGTCATCTCCCACGAGGTGTCTGGTAGGTTCCCCACTCCTCGCTCCTGCTTCTGCTGGCTATTGCTGCAGCCACTCGATGCACCAGAATGCCGTGTCATCAGAGCTTTACTGTGTGCTCTGAGCCATCGGTGGAGCTGGCTATGCTATTTTAAGCACAGAAATAAGGATACTGTTATTCTCTATCAGCCAGGTAGCAAGGCAGTACCGCTTATGCTTCAAAAACTAAAAACATTAAAAAATAAAATAAAAATAGCTTCTTTAGTTTTAATTTGAAGTCCATTTCCCTCCCCTTCCTCCCAAAATATGGAAGTTGGAAGAAATACCCAGGTGACAGACAGTCTTCCAGGCCTCTTTTGGGTCAGTTTACTCCAGGAAATTAGTCTGTCGGGTGACAGTAGGGCCCTGGCCATCCTGCCTCACCAGACAGTTAGACACGCTCATATTGGAGGCCTGGAACTGAACACCATTTAGTTTAAGCTGGGATTTCTTCATCATGGAGTGCGGCTGACTTGAAAATCAGTGCTTTGAGACCCTCTCAAGCTCAGGCCTAAGTGGACAGTGGGGTGAAGCGAACCAGGGGGCTGGCTTCTGTTACAGGATGCTGTGTGCACCCCTCATTCATATACTGGGGTCCTCACCCTCAGTTTCTTAGAGTGTGACTACATTTGAGATGGGGTCTTTACAGAGGTGATTAAATGAAAACTGGTCATTTAATGTGGGCTCTAATCCAGTATGGTTGGTATCCTTAGAAAAAGAGGAAGTTAGGGCAGAGAGACACCACATAGAGGGAGAGGAGGTGGAGACCCAGAGAGAAGATGACCGTCTACAAGCCTAGGAGAGAGTCCTGGGACAGTCCTTTCCTCCCTGTCCTCAGAAGGAGCCAGTCCTGCCAGTACCTTGGTCTTATCATCTTGATCTTTTAAAAAAAATTAATTGTAAAGGATTAGTTGCTTTAAATGTTGTATTAGTTTCTGCGTGTGCAGCAAAGTAAATCAGTCACATCTATACATATATCCACTCGTTTTTAGATTTTCGTCCCATGTAGGTCACCACTGAGCATTGAGTAGGGTTCCCTGAGCTATCCAGTGTTTTCTCATTAGTTATCTGTCTTATACATGGTCGTGTGTATGTGTCAGTTGACATCTTGATCACTAGCCTCCAGAGCTGGGAGATGGTGCACTTCTGTTGTTTAGGCCACCTGATCTCTCCGTGGGCTTCCCTGGTAGCTCAGACGGTAAAGCGTCTGCCTACAGTGCGGGAGACCCGGGTTCGATCTGCCTGTGGTCCTTCGTTACGGCAGCCCTCGTAGCCCCACAGTGTCCCAGGAACAGTTCTCAGGTGGGGCCTGAGAGGCTGACTGTGCCTGCAGAGATGGAGCAAGCCGCCCTGCGTGCTGTGGGCCGTTCCGAGAAGCACCAGTGTGAAGGCCAACCAGCAAGAGGTGATCAGTGCTGTTCTTGCGAGGAGGTGCAGCCCAGGAGTGAGGAGTCTGGAAGAGGCGAGATGGGCCTTCCCTGGTGGTCCAGTGGTTAGGACTCTGGGCTCTTCCTGCAGGGGGTGCGGATTCGATCCCTGGTTGAGGAACTAAGATCCTGCATGTCACATAGCGTGGCCAAAAAAAAAAAAGTGATAAAGACTGGAAGAGCCAAGATGCCTAGACTCAGGAAGATGTCCATCATTCTCAAGAAGTCTGGCAGAGCCCAGAGTCAATGACAAAGAAAATGACAGGGCTCTGGTTTGGGAAAAAACCGAGGATGAGCGAGGCTAGGACTTAGTGTCTGGACACTGTGGGGGAACGTGGGTACCTGGTTATGGGAGGAGGGTCAGGTCCTGTCACTAGAATCTGACCCTAAGATCAGATGGGACTACCAAGGTCACTTTCCATCCCAAACACTTACATTTCTGACCTGTCTGTCCTTAAATCACCCCTGACTGGTGGTATATAGGGTCCTCGTGTCTAAAGCAAGCTAAACCTATAAGAAATAATGTGAAATGCCTTCAGTGCTGAAGTGGAGGCAGTGAGGTCATTGCACAGCCACTGCGATTCTGCTGCATGAACAAGGGTACATCTTCCACAGGAGCCATTCGCTTGGTATGCGTAATAATTTCCAATGTGCCATTCTGGGATCTTTCCCAGAAATGTCATCCGTGACTCCTGGGAGGGATTGTTCCAAGCAGGTGTCCCTGTTTTGCTGCTAGTAGTGGGAGCTTCTGAAGCAACATGAGTTGCCTTTCACGTACCATGTACCCCAGGCAGAAGCAAAAATGCCCAGCGCAGGAGAGACTAGACAGTGTAACTAGGGTTTCAGTTTAGTTTTGCCTGCAAATGGAAAACAATTTAAGCTGTTGCTCTACCGGTTCGTGAAAGTGGTCAGAGCTACTAGCACAGAACATAGTCTCAGATTTGCTGGGTCTAATATTTTAGAACAGCATTTTTCAGACATTTTATAATAAAATCCTTTGTTCAGATGGATTCTTAAGGAGAGCTCATGACAACAGAGGGAAGAGGAGCAGCTTTAATTGAAACAGAGAGAGGAGGTCTGCCTGCTGCTCATCCCCCAACCAGAGTTTTTGATGAGGGGCAGTTTAAAAGCCAACCTCAGATTTTAATTCATGCAGAAAGAGTAGCTCATTCATTAACTGGCCAGGCTGATATATTATGAATATATTACGAATATTGAAAAACCTAAGAAACTTAGATTTTCAAAATATGAGACTACGACCTTAAAAAAGATGAAAAGAAAGTTAGCTAAGCAGTTGTCCCAATTATTTGCTGTTCTTTTAACAAGCGATCCCAATACTTTAATGGCTTGAGATAACAACATGCATTTAATTTGTTCCTGAACTGCAATTTGGATGGGGACAGCTCTGCTCCAGTGGCCTCAGGCTGGGGCAACTTAACAAAGACTGGAACATTCATTTCCAAGATGGCTTACTCAGATGGCTGGCAGGTTGGAGCGCTGTTAGCTGGGGGCTCAGTTGGGGCTGTTGGGTTGGAGCCTTGATTAGTTTTCACAGAAGTCTCTCCTTGGGCTGCTGGAGATTCCACAGCATGGCAACTGCCTTCCAACAAAGTAGAGATCCAGACAGGCAGTGAAAGCTGCCAGTCTTGTGAGAGTTTCCCTTGGAAACTGAGATGGTGTCATTTTCCCTTCATTTCATTGGTCAAAGCAGCTACAGAGCCCATCCACATTCGGGGCCATAGACAACACCTCTTCATGGGAGGAGCATCAGAGAATTTATGGCTGTCTTTAAACCAGGGCAGTGGTTTCTTTCTTTCTTTTTCCTTCTCTTTATTCTGTCATCATCCTGTTCTTTCTCCTCCAATGATAAAAATGTATGGAATCATTACTGTGCACCAGACACTTTGCTTAGTGTTCCAGCAGCATGTAAGAGAGAAGAGACAATCCCATATTCACAAGAGATTTGTTTCCTCCACAAACTATCACTAAAGAGAAGCATTCACAANGCTTGGTATGCGTAATAATTTCCAATGTGCCATTCTGGGATCTTTCCCAGAAATGTCATCCGTGACTCCTGGGAGGGATTGTTCCAAGCAGGTGTCCCTGTTTTGCCACTAGTAGTGGGAGCTTCTGAAGCAACATGAGTTGCCTTTCACGTACCATGTACCCCAGGCAGAAGCAAAAATGCCCAGCGCAGGAGAGACTAGACAGTGTAACTAGGGTTTCAGTTTAGTTTTGCCTGCAAATGGAAAACAATTTAAGCTGCTGCTCTACCGGTTCGTGAAAGTGGTCAGAGCTACTAGCACAGAACATAGTCTCAGATTTGCTGGGTCTAATATTTTAGAACAGCATTTTTCAGACATTTTATAATAAAATCCTTTGTTCAGATGGATTCTTAAGGAGAGCTCATGACAACAGAGGGAAGAGGAGCAGCTTTAATTGAAACAGAGAGAGGAGGTCTGCCTGCTGCTCATCCCCCAACCAGAGTTTTTGATGAGGGGCAGTTTAAAAGCCAACCTCAGATTTTAATTCATGCAGAAAGAGTAGCTCATTCATTAACTGGCCAGGCTGATATATTATGAATATATTACGAATATTGAAAAACCTAAGAAACTTAGATTTTCAAAATATGAGACTACGACCTTAAAAAAGATGAAAAGAAAGTTAGCTAAGCAGTTGTCCCAATTATTTGCTGTTCTTTTAACAAGCGATCCCAATACTTTAATGGCTTGAGATAACAACATGCATTTAATTTGTTCCTGAACTGCAATTTGGATGGGGACAGCTCTGCTCCAGTGGCCTCAGGCTGGGGCAACTTAACAAAGGCTGGAACATTCATTTCCAAGATGGTTTACTCAGATGGCTGGCAGGTTGGAGCACTGTTAGCTGGGGGCTCAGTTGGGGCTGTTGGATTGGAGCCTTGATTAGTTTTCACAGAAGTCTCTCCTTGGGCTGCTGGAGATTCCACAGCATGGCAACTGCCTTCCAACAAAGTAGAGATCCAGACAGGCAGTGAAAGCTGCCAGTCTTGTGAGAGTTTCCCTTGGAAACTGAGATGGTGTCATTTTCCCTTCATTTCATTGGTCAAAGCAGCTACAGAGCCCATCCACATTCGGGGCCATAGACAACACCTCTTCATGGGAGGAGCATCAGAGAATTTATGGCTGTCTTTAAACCAGGGCAGTGGTTTCTTTCTTTCTTTTTCCTTCTCTTTATTCTGTCATCATCCTGTTCTTTCTCCTCCAATGATAAAAATGTATGGAATCATTACTGTGCACCAGACACTTTGCTTAGTGTTCCAGCAGCATGTAAGAGAGAAGAGACAATCCCATATTCACAAGAGATTTGTTTCCTCCACAAACTATCACTAAAGAGAAGCATTCACAATTTATGATCACTTACATGTAACAACTGTTTAGAGATTGCCTGCTGTATGTGCCAGATGCTGGAGGGACTACCAGAATCATGAAGACCCAGGACTTACCTTCATTGAGTTTACAGTCAACAGCGATCAGACAAGACAGCAAATGGCCATTTTTACTATAGACCTATAAGCAACGTGCTGGGAGAGCACAGGGCCGGGGAGACTGATTTTGGCTGACGGGTGGGGAATGATTCATGGTGGAGGCAGCAGTTGAAGACACTTCAGATGGAGGCTGAGAATGAGGCATATTCCAAGACAGGAATCCGATGAGAAGAGGCCCAGAGGTTGGAAAATGCTGGTTTGATTAGGAAACNTATAGACCTATAAGCAACGTGCTGGGAGAGCACAGGGCCGGGGAGACTGATTTTGGCTGACGGGTGGGGAATGATTCATGGTGGAGGCAGCAGTTGAAGACACTTCAGATGGAGGCTGAGAATGAGGCATATTCCAAGACAGGAATCCGATGAGAAGAGGCCCAGAGGTTGGAAAATGCTGGTTTGATTAGGAAACGATGCTTCAGGTGTTTTGGTAGAAGTTTGATGTCTGCATAGGGGAGCTTAGGGGAGATAATGCTGGGAAAGTGGCTTGGGGGCCTTGCTGGGAAGGCCCCGGAACTGTATTTTTAAAGCTTTGGTTTGGAGTACTTAAAAGTTCTCATGTTTTATTTGAGAATAAAAATTTTTTTTTTTAGTTCACAAAGATGCACAGTTCTGAAGTGCCAACCACAGCTGCTGTAAAAGGAGATATGGCCTCACAGCAGAGGATGGCTAGAGACATGGGCCGTTTCTTCCTACCATCCTTAATTCAGCATCAGCATAGTCATCTGCTTTTGGAGATACTCTATTTCCTGTTGAACACTTTTGAGTGAGGATCGTCACCTTTTCCTGGGATTTCCTTTTGGAGTCTCAAAGGCCTGGCTGCTGGTGTGGAAAGCTTTCCAGAATAGCTGTTGCTTCCTTTGGGTGAGATGCCTATGGTCAGCTGGAGAAGAGCAAGCAGGATATGGAGCTGCGGACCTGGGAAAGTGGCTGCTGCTGCCGGTTCTGTTGCCAGTGGACAGCAGGACCTTGGAGAAGAACAAAGAAACAGATATATTCTATTCTGGGGATAACAGAGAAAAGCAGTTTTCAAATTAGAGGTCAGGGTAGTGGGGGGTTTCTTTGTGGTTTAGGGGCTGTGGGTAGAGGAAGAGTGTTAGTGATTATTTCTTATTTCAAGTGAGAAGATAATGCCACAACCAGAGGAATTGTGGTAAAGAATGTAGGAAAATCACTTCAAAGAGAAATAAGAGGGTCAGAGTTAGCTCGTTTGTGGATGATAGCAAGGCCTGGAAACATTTTGAAGGAAGAGATAAAATGCTTTGAGAGTTATAAAGACATAGAAAACTAAGGAAAATAGAAACAACTCTTCAGATTTTTATTTTGATATCCCTGAAGTCTGATAGAAAAGCTGGGAAGATCTTTAGGAATGAGGATAGAATCGTGAAAGTAGGAGAAAGAATGGATTTTTAAATTGTTATGAGTTTCTTGGTCCATATGCTTGTGGGTGAACACAAATATAATTAAAAGAATATGCTACCCCCTATTTGGGGGCATTCTGCATACAAGGAGAGAGGTCACTTCATTAGCCAGGGTAGCTCCCAGCCTACTGGCTGATGGAATCACAAGCAGGACATTCCTCTGCCTATCACAAAAGAACCCACACAGTCACTTTTTGAGAAGTGGAAGGGTTACTGCACATTAACCGTAGATTCTGTTGCCCTCTCCCCAAAGCGGTGTCAGATTTGGGGCTTGTGTTGGAAGTCTACTTTGAGGGCCCATCACAGTGTGTAGTCATCCAGTTTATTTTTATTTCCTTTTCAACCCTCTGTTTGTCCTCTGGCCTCCCCTCAATTAGGAGGTATGTTGCATGAGAGTGGGACCTTGCCCGTTGTCCACTGCTGTATTTCTAGTACAGCTCAGTGTGGTAGAGAGTGGTTTAATGAGTGAACAGAGCTGCTGTCCCTTGGAGCTGTCTTTTCGTAAATTTTGGAGGAAACATTTTCCCTCTTGCTAGTTATGCGACATCACTTTTTTAAAGAAATTGTGTCTCAATTTAGAGGAGTATCCAAGTCCAGAGAATGAAAAGACAGGAGAGTATTGTGGCAGCAGAGCCTCAAGCATCCAGTAGCAAGTGGTAGTTGGACACTAAGAACTGTGACCAGTCTGAGTGGACCAGAGGGTGGGAAACACCACACGTTTGCACGATGCTGCCCATGCTTCAGAGTCCGCAGGAGGAGACAGGAGGACAGGTGGGCAACGGTTCCAGCTGGTGTGGGAGGCCAGGTTGCTAAGCATTGTGAGGAGCTGTTGGTGGAGCTGGAGTCAGGGTTATACTCACCAACTGTGGGGCTGCCGGGGGTCAACATTCATTCCCGGGATATGATAACCTTGTGTCTGCAAGATGAACAGTGAGAATTTGAAAGGATGGTTTTGTGGAAGATGGGAGGATGTTCCAGTGGGAACATGATGGCACATGTTGTGTGTGATGGGACAGTTTGTGCTCTCTCTCAAGAGAGAGAGCCGAAAGGGTGAATAACTAGAGTTTCAAGGCAACTTCTGGCTTTCACGTTGAGCTCAATTCAGACAAATGAGTAGATGCCATAGAAATATGGACCACTTCTTTTCACTTTAAAAAATGTATCCAAGGAGCTGAGCGCCTGAGAGGTAGGAGGCCATTTGGTTTGTTGTCATTTGAGGCAGGGGTCTGCACCCCCCTGGCGGAGGTCCAGCACCCAGTTCAGAACTGGGCCGCACAGCAGGAGGTGAGCGGCTGGCACGCGAGTGAAGCTTCATCTACCACTCCCCATCACTCGCATTGCCTGAACCATCGCTAACATTACCACCTGCACCATCTCCCCCACTCCATTCACAGAAAAATTTGTCTCCATGAAATTGGTCCCTGGTACCAAAAAGGTTGAGGATCAATGATTTGAAGGCCATTTCCTTTACAAACATGAAACATGCAAGCATGTGATGCACTCAAGGTCATGATGTCTGGGGATGGGAGAGAAATGTTTCTCTCAGTTAAGCCAAATACACACCCAGAAAGTATGTCTGAATATTGTTTCTCTTCCCTTCTAGTCACTAGCAGCCTAGAAGAATCCTTGGCAGGAACATAGGGGTATCTAATTTATGTGAAGAAATTTTATACAACGGTGCCCTTGTAGCTAGTGGGACTATTATTCTGAGAAGTTGTGTTCTATTTTAACTTTTGAACAAAAACAATTTCAGTTAAGATGAGGTCTATTGTGTATTGTTGGTTTGCATGGTCACTTTGTGCCTTGTCCCCATAGGAAATATGGTAGGGCATTCTCTGCCCCACATTTCAATTAATCTTTCAACTCTATCTGTTAAAGAGCAGAGATTTGCAATTGCTTTGAGTAGAAGGCAACATTAAAACCCTGAGTAGGTCAGCAAAGTCCAGCATAAGTGTCTGTTTCACCTCGAATGAGGTTTTTTAGGATTTTAAAGCCCTCTAACTTCTCATCTACTGATATCTTTTGAAGATGAAATATGGGATGCCAGTGTAATAGGGTCAGTACTCAACTCTCCATGGGTAATTGAAGTTCACAGACAATAGTTCCATTTCCTCTGTATCTAGAAGTTGTAATCCCTCCATCCACCCCTCCTCCCCACCTAACATTTGTGTGAACTCCTTAACAGGAAGCAAAATAAGCTTTTTTGAGTTTCCTGATTAGGTTGTCTTGAGTCTGCTCAGGTTGTGAAAACAGAACAGCATAGACCAGTGACTTGTAAACAACTTAAACTGATTTCTCATAGGAGGCTGGGAAGCTCAAGATCAAGATGTGGGCAGATTCAGTGTTCCGTGAGAGCCCACTTCCTGGTGCATAGACACCCAGGCAGCCTCGGTGGGGCACTCGAGGCTTGCCCCTGCTAGAATGAGCAGAAGTCAAGGTTGGCACATGGCAGAAGGTGTGAGGGAGCCTAGTAGAGTCTCTCTTATAAGGGCACTAATTCTGCTCATGTGAGCTTCACCCTCATGACCTAATTACCTCCCTGGAAGCCCCACCTTCTAATACCCTTACATTGGACCTTAGTTTCCACGTATGAATTTGGGGGAGGACAGACTTAGTCTGTAGCAAGAATTGTTCTCAAATGTGCAATGAAAAAAGGGGTAAATGATAGAAAGGAGGAGAGAAAAGAGGGATGATGAGACATAATATAAGTGGTTGTGTTACAGGAAGGCAGAAATGATTTGTCTGAGAGGACATAATGTGGTGCTGGGGTGGAGAGCAGCAGGGTAAGGGAACCCAGGAGAAGCGCCCTGCCACGTGGCTCACAGTCTCAGCTTTTATGGTAATGGGGTGAGTTTCTGGATTGTCTCTGGCCGATCATTCTGACAGAGCATCCTTCCTGGTGGTGCATGCATTAGGGTTCTAGCGTTAGGGTTTCTGGAAGATTGTCAGGACCTATTCTGTCGTCTCTCTTCCTTTTGGCCCTTCCCAAACTCTCCTGGTTAGTTTCCTTGGGGACAGCACTGAGCTCTTTACTGGGACCTCCTGTTGCGAGCCGTTTTCATCATGCCTGGCCAAGGTGAGCAGTTTTGGTTACCTAGTTCCCTGACAGTTGAACTGACTACACTGCCCCAGTCACTCCAGTGTTCTATCCTGATTAGAACTCCCTAGGCCCTGGGGCTTTTCCTGCTTTGTCCACAGATCTCCTCAACTGAGAGGGAAGTCTGCTTGTTCTAGCAGGGTCAGCCCTTGAGTGCCCCACCTATGGTGACTGGTTCTCAGATGGACTCACGGATTCTGGATGCTCTCAGCTCAAGGCCTTTGATATGTGGAACTTTTGTGGAATCTGATGAATCAATCAACCTTCACCTTGGTGCCTGCCGAGCCCATCTCTGCGCTGTTGCCTTCTCTGGTAGGAAAGATAAACGAAAATCCCATTATTCAACCCACGGTATTGCAATGGCAGTTTCCTTTGAGCCTCTTGGCAAAACCCTGCCTGCTTTAGAACTGTACATCATATTGGATCCATTGAGAGCCATTATTTATCTGACAGGATATTTATAAAAGCCAGCATTAGCTGCAGCTCCGAGTCAATATGTTTCTTTCTTGCTGACACACATCACACCAACAGGCTTGAAATATTTAAATACAATAGTCCCTTCAAGAAATCATTAATTTTTCTATCACTGCTTGAAGTGATAATTTGATGGATATGGATTTAGTTGGAATAGCTGAGCTGACTAGAATGGATACTTTCAAGTGTCTGGACTTGAGAGAAGCCTGTGTAGGATCCAGTGAGGGGCCAGTGAGAACCGGATCCCAGTGCCCTTTGCTCAACCCCCGGTGCCATCCCACCCACTTCAGCCAGGAAGGCGAGGGCTCTGGGGGAAAATGCTTAAATATCAAGAGGAGGAAATGAGACAGGACAAACCATCTCATTACTGGTCTGTCTCTTTCTGTCCCAGCCTGTCTCCTTCCTCTTTCTTTCCCTGGCTCTCCTTTGCCCTCATTTCTCTCTTATCCCCCTCTCTCCTTTTCTCTGCCTCTTCCCCTGGTTTCATCTCCTGCTCTTTGATCTTCGCTTTCTCATTCACATTCCCTGCTTCATGTGGCTCTGCTGAAATTGACGACAGTCTTAAGTGCCTCCCCTAGGGTCACTGCTCCAGAGAGGGAGGGATGGGGAGGGGCCAAGAAATAGCACGTGTTTATTTGGCTGTTGGCTCAGTGTTTCCCCAGGGTTCCTCATGCATAATTAATGTAGAAAGTTCCCCTGGCCCTTCACAGTGCAGATCAGGGAGTCTAAAGTGCGAGACTTTTTGGATGGATGAAGGACTTGGACCTTTTCAGAATGTACGGTACCTTGTGTTCCTGAGTCTGTTTCTTGACCAGACGAAAGAGGTCTGTGCAACTGTGTGATCATCGGCCTAGCATTATGTTACGTTCTTCACAATAGCAGCTTCGTAGGCTTTCTGTCCCAGAAACGGCTCATCTGCTTTGAAGATGAGGAAGACTGTAAGGTAGGAGACACATTTTCCTGTGTGGTTCTTGATGACAAATCATGAATCAACCAGGAAAAAGAAAAAGGCCAAACATTTCAGCGCAGCCTTAGATTGTCGCCTTGGGACAAGCTTGGCCTTTCCTCTCAGCCAAACTTGCAGGGAATAAGGAAGTCAGAAGCTCAGAGAGCTGCTGGCAGGATGGTGAGGGGGGTTCCTTGTTGCCTTCTGTAGTTCCGTCCACCCTGGTGGCAGTGCTACCAGGACCACCCAGCTCTGCTTCTCCCTGTTTGCTCCCTTATCAAAACAGTCATCTCTTGTGTCGCATTTCTTCTGTTGGCACTTTTGACCTAACATCTGAAAAAGTTATGATTAACTTTTAGCTCTAGGACAGTCGGGAAAAAAAAAAAAAAGAATAATGATTTAAACTCTGAATTTGAAGACCTTACAGTGTATTTGAGATTCCGCTGGAGAGAGGGCGAAAAGTTAACAACTATAAACAGTGTGTGATTAAAAGTATAAGAAGTAAGCCAAGAGGGAGGTTCCCTCTCAAATGCAGTGGGAAAGGTCCTGATAGGAGGTGAGCATCTAAACAGAACCCCGGAGGGCCTACTGGAAGAAATTCAGGGCACAGGAGAGTGCAGGGCATTGTGGGAATGATGTGGTGAAGCAGCACAGCACCGCCAATGGCTTGACGATGGGGATGGGAAGTGGCTAATATTTTGTGGAAGTGTCATCCCTCCACAGGGTATTTGTTTGCAAGGAAGAACTGGAAATGGAATAATCAATTTTTTTTATGGTGTGAATTTCAGGCTCTAGGACAGGTGGGTGGGAGCTATTTGCATGGGCATCTGTCCTCGTTTCCATGGCAGATTCTCCCCTAGTGTCTGCAGTGAGTCCTGCAGAAAAGCCTGATAGGTCAGCCGGTTCCCAGGGCCCCCTAAGAACAAAGTCTTATATGTGGAAGCGTCCCTCCCTCTCATCGCCCTAGAAACATGTCATTGTGAAATGCCATGGAGTTCACTTAGTGCCAGTTGTGAGATGTATCTCCTGTTATTTCTGCTGAGAAAGCTGTTTAATCTTTGGATTCAGCCTCAGAGTCCGTGAAGAAAAGTGATTTAAAGTTTAAGAGAGTCGACAGTGGCGTTCAGGCATCAAACCACCTTTCTGGGTTGACTTACTTCAGTTCACTGGGAGGTGAAGAATGTCTGAGCAGGCAAGGACCTCAGAGACCCTCTAACTCATAATTTCTCAAGTTAAACGCACAGTCTTGAGAATTTGTGAGTGATACAGTCGAAGTTTTTGAATTTTGATTTTTTACTTAGATAATAACCTAAAAAGAGAGTCAGGCTGCATTCTGAGTGATCACCTTATTACCAAATCCCGCTCTTTCAGTGCCTGATAGTATTGATGACCAAGTGGACAGTAAGCATTATGACTTTAATTATGCAGGCTGGGGAATAAAGAAGAGAGGTAGCTTTCATGTGGAAAAGATGCCCTTGGAGCACTTGAAGCCTGGATGGTATTACAAAGCCATATGTGAACAAGATTTCATGAAATTTCAATAAATATGCCCCTCCCCAAATCCCCAGGTAAACTTTGGAGATGTCTGTTTAGTATTGCACACTGCCTTCTATTGCATAGGTTGAGCTTAACAGCTGGGTGAAGTGAAGAAAACAGATTCCAAAATGGCAGACTTGTGTTGGAAAGTGCTCATTGCACTTGACTGGTCCAGTTGGGAAGAAAAGAGGAGAGGGTGGAAGGAGCAGGGAGAAAATAAAGGAGTCTTCATAATCTCTGGGAGAGTTTAGGTAGGAAATTATGGATGAAGATGAGAGAAAGAGAGGACTTAAACCAGTCTTGGTATGAAAAAAATAAATAAAAATAAAAGGAAGAAAGGAAATGGGATTTTACACAGAGCTGTTCACCGTTAAAAATGGGATCTTCTTGTGCCTCCTGGGACCCCAGATGAATTGAAACTCACAGCTAGAAATTTAGCTCCACCAGAGGGATTGGGAGCAGGAGGAGAAGGGGACGACAGAGGATGAGCTGACTGGATGGCATCACTGACTCGATGGACGTGAGTCTGAGTGAACTCTGGGAGTTGGTGATGGACAGGGAGGCCTGGTGTGCTGTGATTCATGGGGTCACAGAGAGTCGGACATGACTGAGCAACTGAAATGAACTGAACTGAGAAGTTAAGTAGTGACTGTGTTGGTTAACATCTTTTTCTCATACTATCCATGTGACATTTTCATTAAGGCTGAGTGTTTACAGTTTCTAAATGGCTTTGAGTAGTTTGCTTGCATGACAGAAGAATAGGGGTGAGGTGAGAAAGGGTAAGGCTGTATACCAAAGAAACCTGTTGTTGTTCAATTACTTAGTCATGTCTGACTCTTTGTGACCCCATGCATTGCAGCACACCAGGCTTTTCTGTCCTTCACCATCTCCCGGAGTTTGCTCAAACTCATGTCCATTGAGTCAGGGATACCATCCAACCATCTCATCCTCTGTCGTCCCCTTCTCCTCCTGCCTTCAATCTTTCCCAGCATCAGGGTCTTTTCTATGAGTCAGGTCTTTGCATCAGGTGGCCAAAGTATTGGAGCTTCAGCTTCCGCATCAGTCCTGCCAATGAATACAGGACTGATTTCCTTTTGGAATGACTGGTTTGATTTCCTTGCAGTCCAAGGAACTCTCAAGAGTCTTCTCCAATACCACAGTTCAAAAGCATTAATTCTTTGATGCTCAGCCTTCCTCATGGTCCAACTCTCACATCTGTACATCATTATTGGAAAAACCATAGCTTGGACTAGACGGACCTTTGTCAGCAAAGTAACGTCTCTGCTTCTTAATACACTCTCTAGGTTTGTCATAGCTTTTCTTCCAAGGAAGAAATTCATGGCTGCACTCACCATCTGCAGTGATTTGGGAGCCAAAGAAAATAAAGGCTGTTAATGTTTCCATTGTTTCCCTATCTGTTTGCCATGAAGTGATGGGACCAGATGCCATGATCTTAGTTTTTTGAATGTTGAGTTTTAAGCCAGCTTTTCCACTCTCCTCTTTCACTTTCATCAAGAGGCACTTTAGTTCCTCTTTGCTTTCTGCCATTAGGGTAGTGTCAAGTGGTGTCATCTGCATATCTGAGGTTATTGTTATTTCTCCTGGCAATCTTGATTCCAGCTTGTGCTTCATCCAGCCTGGCATTTCACATCATGTACTCTGCATATCAGTTAAATAAGCAGGGTGACAATTATACAGCCTTGATGTACTCCTTTCCCAATTTTGAACCAGTCTGTTGTACCATGTCTGGTTTTAACTGTTGCTTCTTGACCTCCAAACAGGTTTCTCAGGAAGGAGGTAAGGTGGCTTAGTATTCCTATGTCTTTAAGAATTTTCCACAGTTTTTTGTGATCCACACAGTCAAAAACTTTAGTATGGTCAATGAAGCAGAAAAAGCCTGTGGCAGGGCACAACTCACGAACATTTATCCGAGAAAAAGATAAACATGTAACTCAAATGGACTTCCCCGATGGCTCAGTGATAAAGAATCTGCCTGCAATGCAGGAAACTCAAGAGATGCGGATTCGATACCTGGGTCAGAAAAATCCTCTGGAGGAGGAGATAGCAACCCATTCCAGAATTCCTGCCTGAAAAATCCCATGGACAGAGGAGCCTGGTGGGCGGTAGTCCAAAGGGTTTCAAGGAGTCAAGCATGACCGAATGACTGAGCACACGTGGCTTCAGTGGAAAGAAAAGTCTGACTGGCTTGGGGGGATTTTGAACGTGCTTTGGGCCTCATTAAGTAGAGGACCCTTAAATGGAAAAATCTGCCATTTCATGTTCATTTTGAAACCTCGTGCTTGTCACGATCCCACTGGTGGTAGCTAGTTCTTTATATAATGGCATTTTCCCATTTTCGAGGCTTTAAAGAGGAGAGAAGAATGTTCAAAAGCACTGAAACTGCTCCAGAAGGCTGTAGAGCTTTCAAAGAATGGCCTTCTCCAAAGGAAGGAAATAAAAGGATGCCCTTCCTTTCCTAGATTTTAAAAATTGAAGCCAATGTGCTTTGTATTATACTTTTGGAAACTCTTGTCAGTGTCCATTGTTATCTGATTGTTTAGCAATCCAGGCAGGTTGACACGGTTAGTTTGATTCCACAGGCCATCTTTGTCAGAGTAATAAAGTGCTTGGCACTGATGTCTGTAGCAGTTCTGTTTACCATGGAAGGGAAAATGCTTTGAGATTGGGCAAGATCTCAGTAACAACACAATGCCATCCTTCTTGGCCAGCAAGATGGAAGCTCATCAGATTTCTCAGCCATATTTGAAGTGACTTTAAAGCCAGTGATTTTTTTTTTCTTTTTATTTATGGTTGATAATTTTTTTTTTCTAAGAAGTGATTATGAGATTATGTTAAGAAGCTACAGAAGAAAGTTGTTCTTGCTAGACACAATAATGTGCCTATGCCTGCTTTTTTCTTTCCTTTTTTTTTTTTTTTTTTTTTTATAGCTTCTGTGTTGTTGTGGTTTGGAACAGTAACATACCCATTTGTTAATCAAATGCCTAAGTTAGGGGGCTAGTGTCATTTTTAGTGCATGGTCCTTCTGTCTTCCTAGATTCCAAACACTGGAAGCAATAATAAAATGGTTCCAAATACCCTTGTGTCTTTGCTTGGAAATATACATTTTCAAGAGATTCACCAAAGGCCAAGTCTTGTCTAATGATGTTGCAGACTGCTTTATCTACTTTTTCTAACAGTGTAGCATGCCCTAATGTCCTTTAATCTTATTTTGTCCAACCACATCACTTATGTATTGTTCACCTCCTATTTTTTGACTTTTCTCATTCAGTTCAGTTTAGTTCAGTCGCTCAGTCGTGTCTGACTCTTTGCAACCCCATGAATCGCAGCACTCCAGGCCTCCCTGTCCATCACCAACTCCTGGAGTTCACTCAGACTCACGTCCATCGAGTCAGTGATGCCATCCAGCCATCTCATCCTCTGTCGTCCCCGTCTCCTCCTGCCCCCAACCCTCCCAGCATCAGAGTCTTTTCCAATGAGTCAACTCTTCGCATGAGGTGGCCAAAGTACTGGAGCTTCAGCTTTAGCATCATTCCTTCCAAAGAAATCCAGGGCTGATCTCCTTCAGAATGGGCTGGTTGGACCTCCTTGCAGTCCAAGGGACTTCTCCAACACCACAGTTCAAAAGCATCAATTCTTTGGCGCTCAGCCTTCTTTACAGTCCAACTCTCACATCCATATATGACCACAGGAAAAACCATAGCCTTGACTAGACGGATCTTAGTCGGCAGAGTAATGTCTCTGCTTTTGAATGTGCTATCTAGGTTGGTCATAACTTTTCTTCCAAGGAGTAAGCGTCTTTTAATTTCATGGCTGCAGTCACCATCTGCAGTGATTTTGGAGCCCCCCAAAATAAAGTCTGACACTGTTTCCACTGTTTCCCCATCTATTTCCCATGAAGTGATAGGATCGGATGCAATGATCTTCGTTTTCTTAATGTTGAGCTTTAAGCCAACTTTTTCACTCTCCTGTTTCACTTTCATGAAGAGGCTCTTTAGTTCTTCTTCACTTTCTGCCATAAGGGTGGTGTCATCTGCATATCTGAGGTGGTTGATATTTCTCCCAGCAATCTTGATTCCAGCTTGTGTTTCTTGCAGTCCAGCATTTCTCATGATGTATTCTGCATAGAAGTTAAATAAGCAGGGTGACAATATACAGCCTTGACGTACTCCTTTTTCTATTTGAAACCAGTCTGTTGTTCCATGTCCAGTTCTAATTGTTGCTTCCTGACCTGCATACAGATTTCTCAAGAGGCAGGTCCGGTGGTCTGGTATTCCCATCTCTTTTCTCATTAGATCATGATGATTAAAATAATGATATTTGGCATAGTTCTGCCATATATACAGATTTAAACATGGGTAAAATCACACTTCAGTTCTGGCTCAAATAACTGCAAGATGGTCTTCTAGCTTAATATTTAAAGTAGTAAGTTATAATCAATATGAAAACCTAAAAAGTAAAGTGTAAAAGTTCTTGTGGAAAAATTGCAAACCACTGAGAATGAATTTGTAAAATCCAATGCTAGTTGCCTACCCAATATCTATCTATCTTTCTTCCATGAGGACTTAAAAAAAAATTTACCCTCCCATAGTACTTTACATTAAGGGGTACCTATTGGTGTAATTTTGACTAATAAGATGCAAGCAGAAACCTATTAGAGATTTCAGAGAAAGTTTTACAGTTCTTTCATCCTTCACTCCATGTTTTTCTTGTTTGGAACTTGAATATGATGCCTGGGGGCCATTTTGTGACCATGAGGCAACAACCTCATGAATCTGTGTACATTTATTCTTTCATAAACCATGAAAATAATTGATGAGCAGCTTCTATGTTTGGCCTTTCTATAAAATTATATACTTGTAACAGCTACTCCCAGCACCGTTTCTCTGAGTTAACTGATCTCAGTATCCCTTTGATTTCCTGTTCTTCAAATCAGCCAAGAATTTTGACTAGTAAGAATTAGGCAAAATTATGCCACCTGAAGTGTTCAGACTACATGGAACAAGAATCAGGATTCAGGTTGGGGCTCTCTAAAGTTAAGCATAATGGATGGTTGTAATTTTAACATGTTAACAGTCTAGTTAGACACCTGGAATCATTGCTATTTTATTAAAAGAAGCATTTTGTGACTGCTTGTATGTAGTCAGCTAAATGATTTTATGGCATGTCCACATGCCATGCTCCATTTGATTTGTATAGAACAGTTTTCCTCTCTCATGTAGTCATTATTTATACATTTAATATTTTATTAACATGTCTTCAAAATAACCTGAATGGGCATAAATACTGATGAGTTAAATGAGATTTAATCATAGTGATTTAAGGCTGTAGTTGTTCATTTTGAATGAACTATTATTGTCTTCCTTTGATTATATTATTATCCTATGTATTAAGCACCCCTGTAACTATTGCATGATAATCTTTCATGTTTTGAACTTTAAAAAAATCGAAGATAAACTTATTGGACATGCATGCCTTGAAACTACAACAGACACACTTCATTTTAATATGAAAATTTTGCTGTTGAGTTAAAAAACCCACAAGACTTAGATGTGAAATCTAACAATTTTTATTTCCTATTTTTAAAAGGGGGACATATTAGTGACTGTTGGGTATAAAGAAGTTTCCAGCAGAACCTTTGTAACCAGAATGCATTGATGAGCACAGCTCAGGGCTGAGGCAGGAACTGTAGGCAGTGGGTCTGCTCTCCCTGGCGAAGTGAGGGTAATTATTTTTTTATTGCTGTGGAGGAAGAAGAGAGGGAAAGAGGGGACTGAGCAAATTAATACATGTCTGGGACCTCACTTGTGGAAACATCTGAGAATTTTTTTTTTATCTAATGGTCTTATTGAGGTATAATTCACATATCGTAAGATTCACTTTTTTTTTTAAAAAAAGCATTCAATTCAGGGTTTTTAGTATATTTATAGTGTTAGGCAACGGTCACCACTTTGTAATCTTAGAGCATTTTCAGTACCCTCAAAGAAACCCTGAACCCACCACCAGTGACTCCACACTCTCCCTTCCTCCTGAGACTGACAATCACTCATTTAGTTTTTGTTTCTATGGAGTTGCCTTTCCCGCCCATCTCATATAAATGGGAACATACAATATGTGGTCTTTTGTAACTGGCTTCTTAGCATCATGTTTCAAGGTTCACCAATGTTGTCACACATATTAATACTTCATTTTTTAAAAAATTGTGGAATAGCATTCCATTGTGTGAATTAAACCACATTTTGTTTGTCCGTTCATCAGTTGATGGACACTTGGGTTGTTTCTGCTTTTTGGCCAGAATAAATAATGCTCATATGAACACTAGTGTACAAGTTTTTGTGTGTACTGACAAAGGTTCTCTCCTTGACCAAACTTTAGCCAAGCTCCTCTGATCCCCTTCTTAACTAAGCCTTGACCTTAGCCCTGTCCTTGCCAGACCTGCATAGCCCAGTTTTAGCAAGTATCTTGCTAAGTCGAGTCCTCTAACCCTTGATAGCTGATAACCCTAGGATCTGATCAAGTTCCTCAGCCTCCCTTTTGATGGATAAATCCTTGATCTGCTTGCCGCAAGAAATCCTGCTAAGTTGGTTTAGCAAGATTCCCTCTTTTCTTCATGTCTTCTTTTAATAATTTTCCATCCACTGACCCTTCACTTTGGTTTTCCTGTTCTCAAAGGACAAAGAAGGAAATAAGAGAACAAAGCCCGTAAGAATGAGTGTCTTCCCTTCCAAATACTCTAATGCTTTACCAAACGTGTTTATATGTGTATGCATGTGTGTGCAGACACTGGAATGTGTTCTCTAAGCAGGGTGAGTACAGTATTATAAAAACTCTTCATAGCCTCCACTATGTTCTCTGCCACAGTGGGGTTGGACACACAGCAAACACAGTGGATTGATTTTCCCAGCTTCTGCTTGCTCAGTTATTAAAAGCCTCGATAACTAAACAGCTTTCCTTCTGTGACAGTACAAGTCACTCAGTTGTGTCCAACTCTTTGTGACCCCATGGACTATACAGTCCATGGAATTCTCCAGACCAGAATACTGGAGTGGGTAGCCTTTCCCTTCTTCAGGGGGATTTCCCAACCCAGGAATTGAACCCAGGTCTCCTGCATTGAAGGCAGATTCTTTACCAGCTGAGCCACAAGGGAAGCCCTTCCTTCTGTAATAAGTATTTTTTTTAGAAGCCAGACATGGAACATTCATTTTCTTTTGAAATAGGCTCTTTTACAGGCAAAATGTTGTAGGTCAATTGCTTCATTTAAAAGATTTGGCTTGCCAGAAGTGAAACAACAACAACAGCAAAAGAACCTATAATCCCATTGATTAGAAATTTTAACTGAAGTAAATTTTTTATAGTGTTGTAACTCAGTGCCTTTGAAGTAGGAAGTAGATGGTTTTCCATGAAGACAAAGAGCTGTTAATTAATATTCTTAGCAATTGATGTATAATTTTGGTCACTGGAGGACTACTACGGTTTTCCATTGATGCAATAGAAATATCTTGAGGCCAACAGAAAAGTAATTAACAATTGAATACGAGAATCATACAGTTAAATTATTCCCTATTTCATAGTAAGCTCTACATGCATACATAATTATTTTCTGAAAGTCAGACACTACA
>SJYA01002426.1:1129123-1197000 GCA_006410615.1 Neotragus moschatus | reverse complement strand
ACAGTCCAACTCTCACATCCATATATGACCACAGGAAAAACCATAGCCTTGACTAGACGGATCTTAGTCGGCAGAGTAATGTCTCTGCTTTTGAATGTGCTATCTAGGTTGGTCATAACTTTTCTTCCAAGGAGTAAGCGTCTTTTAATTTCATGGCTGCAGTCACCATCTGCAGTGATTTTGGAGCCCCCCAAAATAAAGTCTGACACTGTTTCCACTGTTTCCCCATCTATTTCCCATGAAGTGATAGGATCGGATGCAATGATCTTCGTTTTCTTAATGTTGAGCTTTAAGCCAAATCTTTCACTCTCCTGTTTCACTTTCATGAAGAGGCTCTTTAGTTCTTCTTCACTTTCTGCCATAAGGGTGGTGTCATCTGCATATCTGAGGTGGTTGATATTTCTCCCAGCAATCTTGATTCCAGCTTGTGTTTCTTGCAGTCCAGCATTTCTCATGATGTATTCTGCATAGAAGTTAAATAAGCAGGGTGACAATATACAGCCTTGACGTACTCCTTTTTCTATTTGAAACCAGTCTGTTGTTCCATGTCCAGTTCTAATTGTTGCTTCCTGACCTGCATACAGATTTCTCAAGAGGCAGGTCCGGTGGTCTGGTATTCCCATCTCTTTTCTCATTAGATCATGATGATTAAAATAATGATATTTGGCATAGTTCTGCCATATATACAGATTTAAACATGGGTAAAATCACACTTCAGTTCTGGCTCAAATAACTGCAAGATGGTCTTCTAGCTTAATATTTAAAGTAGTAAGTTATAATCAATATGAAAACCTAAAAAGTAAAGTGTAAAAGTTCTTGTGGAAAAATTGCAAACCACTGAGAATGAATTTGTAAAATCCAATGCTAGTTGCCTACCCAATATCTATCTATCTTTCTTCCATGAGGACTTAAAAAAAAATTTACCCTCCCATAGTACTTTACATTAAGGGGTACCTATTGGTGTAATTTTGACTAATAAGATGCAAGCAGAAACCTATTAGAGATTTCAGAGAAAGTTTTACAGTTCTTTCATCCTTCACTCCATGTTTTTCTTGTTTGGAACTTGAATATGATGCCTGGGGGCCATTTTGTGACCATGAGGCAACAACCTCATGAATCTGTGTACATTTATTCTTTCATAAACCATGAAAATAATTGATGAGCAGCTTCTATGTTTGGCCTTTCTATAAAATTATATACTTGTAACAGCTACTCCCAGCACCGTTTCTCTGAGTTAACTGATCTCAGTATCCCTTTGATTTCCTGTTCTTCAAATCAGCCAAGAATTTTGACTAGTAAGAATTAGGCAAAATTATGCCACCTGAAGTGTTCAGACTACATGGAACAAGAATCAGGATTCAGGTTGGGGCTCTCTAAAGTTAAGCATAATGGATGGTTGTAATTTTAACATGTTAACAGTCTAGTTAGACACCTGGAATCATTGCTATTTTATTAAAAGAAGCATTTTGTGACTGCTTGTATGTAGTCAGCTAAATGATTTTATGGCATGTCCACATGCCATGCTCCATTTGATTTGTATAGAACAGTTTTCCTCTCTCATGTAGTCATTATTTATACATTTAATATTTTATTAACATGTCTTCAAAATAACCTGAATGGGCATAAATACTGATGAGTTAAATGAGATTTAATCATAGTGATTTAAGGCTGTAGTTGTTCATTTTGAATGAACTATTATTGTCTTCCTTTGATTATATTATTATCCTATGTATTAAGCACCCCTGTAACTATTGCATGATAATCTTTCATGTTTTGAACTTTAAAAAAATCGAAGATAAACTTATTGGACATGCATGCCTTGAAACTACAACAGACACACTTCATTTTAATATGAAAATTTTGCTGTTGAGTTAAAAAACCCACAAGACTTAGATGTGAAATCTAACAATTTTTATTTACTATTTTTAAAAGGGGGACATATTAGTGACTGTTGGGTATAAAGAAGTTTCCAGCAGAACCTTTGTAACCAGAATGCATTGATGAGCACAGCTCAGGGCTGAGGCAGGAACTGTAGGCAGTGGGTCTGCTCTCCCTGGCGAAGTGAGGGTAATTATTTTTTTATTGCTGTGGAGGAAGAAGAGAGGGAAAGAGGGGACTGAGCAAATTAATACATGTCTGGGACCTCACTTGTGGAAACATCTGAGAATTTTTTTTTTATCTAATGGTCTTATTGAGGTATAATTCACATATCGTAAGATTCACTTTTTTTTTTAAAAAAAGCATTCAATTCAGGGTTTTTAGTATATTTATAGTGTTAGGCAACGGTCACCACTTTGTAATCTTAGAGCATTTTCAGCTCCCTCAAAGAAACCCTGAACCCACCACCAGTGACTCCACACTCTCCCTTCCTCCTGAGACTGACAATCACTCATTTAGTTTTTGTTTCTATGGAGTTGCCTTTCCCGCCCATCTCATATAAATGGGAACATACAATATGTGGTCTTTTGTAACTGGCTTCTTAGCATCATGTTTCAAGGTTCACCAATGTTGTCACACATATTAATACTTCATTTTTTAAAAAATTGTGGAATAGCATTCCATTGTGTGAATTAAACCACATTTTGTTTGTCCGTTCATCAGTTGATGGACACTTGGGTTGTTTCTGCTTTTTGGCCAGAATAAATAATGCTCATATGAACACTAGTGTACAAGTTTTTGTGTGTACTGACAAAGGTTCTCTCCTTGACCAAACTTTAGCCAAGCTCCTCTGATCCCCTTCTTAACTAAGCCTTGACCTTAGCCCTGTCCTTGCCAGACCTGCATAGCCCAGTTTTAGCAAGTATCTTGCTAAGTCGAGTCCTCTAACCCTTGATAGCTGATAACCCTAGGATCTGATCAAGTTCCTCAGCCTCCCTTTTGATGCATAAATCCTTGATCTTCTTGCCGCAAGAAATCCTGCTAAGTTGGTTTAGCAAGATTCCCTCTTTTCTTCATGTCTTCTTTTAATAATTTTCCATCCACTGACCCTTCACTTTGGTTTTCCTGTTCTCAAAGGACAAAGAAGGAAATAAGAGAACAAAGCCCGTAAGAATGAGTGTCTTCCCTTCCAAATACTCTAATGCTTTACCAAACGTGTTTATATGTGTATGCATGTGTGTGCAGACACTGGAATGTGTTCTCTAAGCAGGGTGAGTACAGTATTATAAAAACTCTTCATAGCCTCCACTATGTTCTCTGCCACAGTGGGGTTGGACACACAGCAAACACAGTGGATTGATTTTCCCAGCTTCTGCTTGCTCAGTTATTAAAAGCCTCGATAACTAAACAGCTTTCCTTCTGTGACAGTACAAGTCACTCAGTTGTGTCCAACTCTTTGTGACCCCATGGACTATACAGTCCATGGAATTCTCCAGACCAGAATACTGGAGTGGGTAGCCTTTCCCTTCTTCAGGGGGATTTCCCAACCCAGGAATTGAACCCAGGTCTCCTGCATTGAAGGCAGATTCTTTACCAGCTGAGCCACAAGGGAAGCCCTTCCTTCTGTAATAAGTATTTTTTTTAGAAGCCAGACATGGAACATTCATTTTCTTTTGAAATAGGCTCTTTTACAGGCAAAATGTTGTAGGTCAATTGCTTCATTTAAAAGATTTGTCTTGCCAGAAGTGAAACAACAACAACAGCAAAAGAACCTATAATCCCATTGATTAGAAATTTTAACTGAAGTAAATTTTTTATAGTGTTGTAACTCAGTGCCTTTGAAGTAGGAAGTAGATGGTTTTCCATGAAGACAAAGAGCTGTTAATTAATATTCTTAGCAATTGATGTATAATTTTGGTCACTGGAGGACTACTACGGTTTTCCATTGATGCAATAGAAATATCTTGAGGCCAACAGAAAAGTAATTAACAATTGAATACGAGAATCATACAGTTAAATTATTCCCTATTTCATAGTAAGCTCTACATGCATACATAATTATTTTCTGAAAGTCAGACACTACAGAATGTCATAGTTTTCTTCTTCTCTAAATTGTGTGTTTTTTGTCTTTTCTTAGGCACAGATAACTTTCGGTGCAATTTGGATAATTAAATGCTGAGCAGATCAAACTTGAGTGTGGAGAAGAATTTAGGAATAACAATAAGAGATATAATAATAGAGAAAAGAAAACTTCTGCTGTATTTAAATTTCTTATGTCTGAAATGTGGAAAGTGTTATTTAAACTCAGAAATTTGGAGGGTTTTAGTGTTTGAAATAGTCACATGGAAATCTGTGTTCTGATCTTCTTTCTAACACTGAATTAACTGGTGAAGATCGATAAGCTATTTATGTGTTTATTGGCCAGCAAATGCTCATTCCATTCAGTTTAGTTCAGACCCATGTAGCTACCTAGCACCTTGTTTTGCCAAGGTTTCTGGTGGTACCAAAAGACAGTCCTTTCCCTCAGGAAGCTTCAGAAGAAAACTGCATATACAATTGTGGAAAGCTATGGTTTATGGCTCAAAAGTACTTGGGATTTTTTTTTTTTTTTTCTCCGTTGTTTTTCATGATTTTAATACATTTTTCAGAATAGTTTTTCTGGATAACAGTAAAGCTGACAGATAAAATATAATGTGACATATGTAGCAATGTCCATTCAGGAATGTGTTCCTTTTAGATGCAGTCCCAACTTTTCTGTCCCTATAGTTGGCTAATTACATAATCAAAAAAAGGCATGATCACCCTACACATTAGGTGCCACACTGGCATTAGGCTGGCTGGACAGAGAGGTTATTATATTAATTCCAATGTGCTTTTGGTCAAACTGTAGCTTTGGAAGATTACAGTCTAAGAAAACTCAAAAATATGGAAACTTTTGTTTTGCAATGTAATTCTATAACAATCCTAATATGTCTCTCTGAGAGATGACATGCCGTGTTTTACTGAACTCCATGTCTACTGCCTGGGAGAGGGGTGATGTAGGCTTTGAGTGGAGACAGAGGAAATGTGCTGTTGAAAGAAGTCTCTGTATTTTAATCTTGCAAACTCTGGGTGCTTGTTGGGGAATGGGATGAGCAGCAAGGGGATGCTGGTGGGATTAAGTAGAAGGGACAGAAGGTGCCTGAAAGACCTATACTTCTCACCCTCATCCCTATCATCTGTATGTTCTCCTAGTGCATCATTGTAGTTATCCAGCTTCTCTTAAGTGCTGTTTATTCTGGGTGAGTAAGGCTGGTTACTCCAATAATCCTATCAGCAAGACAAAGAACATGGGTTTGGGTAAGCGAGATGTTCCAGGTGTGGAAAGTGGATGGTGAACTTTAGAACTGGAGGAGAGGAGAGGGTGCTGGCTTGGGTGCCTTGGGGTCAGAGTGTGGGTGCTGGAGTCTAAATAGTATCCGCCCAGATTCATATATTGAAGTCCTAACCAGGATCTCACCAGGTGACTGTATTTGGAGATGGAGCTTTAAAAGAAGTAATTAAGGTTAAATGAGATCATATGGATGGGCCCTAACTGTTATCCTTATAAGAGGCAGAAGTTAGGATGCATACACGCGTGCACGCGTGGACACACACACACACACACAGGGAGGACCATGTGAAGACAGAGGGGGAAACAGTCATCTGTGATCTAGGGAGAGAAGCCTCAGAAGAAACACCCTGTTAACACCTGGATCTCGGACTTCTAGACTCCAGAAGTGGGAGAGAATGAATTTCTGTTGTTTGAGCCACCTGTCCTGGGTATTATATTATGGCACTCCTAGCAAATTGATACAGTAGGACCTCGGGAGACAAATTCATAAGGAAGTAGGGGGTTGATAGGGTTGGCCTTCTTTGAAGTTTGTCCAAGGCCCTTGCCGCAGGCGGCCTGCAGTCTGGACACGAAGGCTGTCAGGCTCATTTGGAAGGCTGCACAAACTCCTCTCTGACTCCGCAGGCCGGGCTACTCTGGCTCTGTTCTCCAGGAGAGCCTTGGTCCTTCCTGTCCTCTGCCTGCTCCCCGCTATGCTCAGAAGGAAGTGGGGAGAGGCCATAATGCCCTGGGGCACGGGGGAAGGAGATATTTCCTGTAGTCTTCCTAGGGGGGAGGCAATAAAAGGATGTTTTGCTACTGAGAATTGAAAAGCAGTAATAAAACTGTGAGTTGGTGTGCTTCTCATTGTCACCAAGCTCCAGCAATTTTAAACAATGCCAGGCCCCGGCACTACATCCTCTACCCTCAGCCAAATCATACGTTTTGTTGGCCTAAATACTCACAAATTGCTGGGGTTACTGTTGAGTTTTATGGATATATATCTAAGCTTCCCATTACACTTGTTTTTATTCCCGTTCCTTTAATAAAAATTGCATTCTGTGTGGAAGTAAATTTGGAGAAGTCCAGATTATACAGTTGGTCCTGACATAGGCCAAGTCAGTGATATGCATTGATTTGGAGAGTAAGTTGTCTAGGGTTGGGAATTGTTCGAGCTCCCGTGGAACACAACTTCTGTCTCCCAGCCCCATGGTACGTCATATTCTTGCTTTTAACCCATAGGTTAGACTCAGACATAGAGAACAAATGTATGGTTACCAAAGGGGAAAGATGGGGGAGGGATAAATTAGGAGATTGGGATTAACAGATACACACTAATATATATATATAATTAACAACAAGGACCTGCTGTATAGCTCAGGGGACTATACTCAATATCTTATAATAACCTATAATGGAAAAGAAGCTGAAAAAGAACATTATATATTATATATATATATATATGTATATGTGTACACACACACACACACGCACACCTGAATCACTTTGCTGTACACCTGAAACTCACATAGCATTGTAAATCAGCTATTTATATTGTAAATCAGTCAATTTTTTCTTTAATGAAAAAACAAAACCAAAAATCCAGTAGGTTGGAAATTAACGATGGAAACATGTGACCATAAAAATAGAAGAAGGGAACTTGAGTTACTTCAATTCTGTCATACTTTGTGACTATTTGGAGTTTCTGTTTGTGTTTCATATTTTAAAGAGAAAACTGAGCATAAATGGGGTTGCAAGGTGTAAGCTTTTGTTTGGCAAGTGTATCTTCTAGTTCATTCTCATTCATGAGATATTTTACTGAATTTGAATCCTACCAGGAAAATTAAAAGTAAGATTTATTCATTTTAAATTGCTAATTAGAGCACTTCAAGAAAATAATGCTTAGGACAGAAAATAATTTTGTTGTATGAAAGAGAGGGGTATTAAGAAATGACTGGCTCCAAGTGATACATGGACTAGCTTCACCATTGTTATATTCTTTCTTCTCTCTTATCTCTAAGGGGAGAAGAGTATTAATATGGTTCCAGTGTTTGAGGGGATACTTAGACCTCATGCCCTGGGAACTTAGATGTTAGCCTGTGTAAACTGGGGAATGTAAATCATAGTTTCTCACATTGGCATTATATAGACATTCAAATATAAGGTGTAAACAAGGCCCAGATTAATGTGAAATTAATTCACTTCCTGCTGGTATATTCCACCAGCTCCCCCTGAGGGTTAACTGTGTGTCTGGCACTTTGCTTGGTACTGAGGATACAAAGATGATTAAATCTGATCTCTGCTCTTCAGAACTCCTAGTCTAGGACAGGAGACAGATATTGAAGTGAACAATTGCAACACAAGGTATGTGTGTGTGTGTGTTTAGTTGCTCAGTCATGTCCTACTCTTTGTGACCACATAGACTGCAGCCCTCCAGACTCCTCTGTCCATGGGGATTCTCCAGGCAAGAATACTGGAGTGGTTTACCATGCCCTTCTCCATGGAATCTTCCCAACCCAGGGATCAAACCCAAGTCTTCTGCACTGCAGGTGGATTCTTTACCGTCTGAGCCACCAGTGAAGTGGGTAGCCTACCCCTTCTCTGGGGGATCTTCCTGACCAAGAATTGAAGTGGGGTCTCCTACATTGCAGGTGGATTCTTTACCAGCTGAAGTACCAGGGAAGCCCAACTCAGGGTATAAAAGTAGTGAATATAGAATAATGAGCAAGTATTTTGCTCTGTTGGGTTGAAACTGGATGATGATTTTTAAATTGTTTTCAAGAAGTGAGTCTTTGCCAGGAAAGACAGAGCAGAACACTGCAGAGAGGGGAAGAGCTTCCATGAGGCAGGGAGACATGAAAACACATGGAAAGCTGAGGGGGCAGTGAGTAGTTTCTGATAAGTGTGCACAGTGGGTGAGGAGGTTGGTGACTGGCTGGATGGGCAGGACCATCAAAGGATTTATAGAAGAAGAGTGACTCCATCAGACCCACACTTTGGAAATAGCTGGGTAGGATGAATCAGGAGGAGAGGCAGGAGGAAGGGGATAAAGATAATGGGCAGGTTCTCTGTAAACAAGGCAGTTTAGATAGCTGGCACCAGGGCCATCTGGAGGTGGGCCCCAGAATACCCACGTGTGCCTGCGTGCTCAGTTGCTTCAGCTGTGTTCAGCTCTTTGCGACCCCATGGACCACAGCCCACCAGGCTCCTCTGTCCATGGGACTTCCCTGGCAAGAATATTGGACTAGGTTGCCATTTCCTTTCCCAGGGAATCTTCCTGACCCAGGGATTTAACCCATGTCTCTGACATCTTCTGCATTGGCAGGTGGGTTCTTTACCACTCATGCCACCTGGGAAGCCCAGAATACCCATGACTCTGCCTCTAAGACACTCTTTCTACAAGTAATAGACTATCAAGCAAATGGTCTCAAGCACACATGACTCTGCTCTGACTGGGCTGACTCAGCCTAACAAATTTCTAACTTGCATGTGTCATTTTGTGTAATTTTATTATAGTCCCCATCTGTTAGATTTAATCATGTTTTGCTAATAAGATCAAAAGTGGGGAATATATCAACTCCTAGTAGCCTATACTTTGGTCTCTTTGAAAGGTAAATCTTTAAAAAAGTATTTAAAGAAAGTTCAAAGTAATACATTTTCTGTAATTTATTAGGATTCAAGAATTTTACTGTCAGTATAGGGGTTCCCAGTCCTGTTAGGCAATCACTTTTCATGCTTTTGGCTATTCTTTTGGTATTTATCACCATATTTTTGAACCACCAGTTAAATACATCAGTAGGATATGTTTTATGCTTGTATTCATATAATATGTCAGGTGGTTGAGAATTTTTGGAATGAAGCAGAAGGGTGAATCTCAATGTTCAGTACTTGTTGTTCAGTCTCTAAGTAGTATCTGACTTTTTTGTGACCCCATGGAGTGCAGCATGCCAGGCTTCCCTGTCTTTTATTATCACCTGAAGTTTGCTCAAACTCATGTCCATTGAGTTGATGATGCCATCCAACTATCTCATCCTCTGTCAATCCCTTCTCTTCCTGCCTTCTACCCTTTCCTAGCATTAGGGTCTTTTCTAATGAGTCAGCTCTTCCCATCAGGTGGCCAAAGTATTGGAGTTTCAGTTTCAGCATCGGTCCTTCCAATGAATATTCAGGGTTGACTTTCCTTAGGATAGACTGGTCTGATCTCCTTTCAGTCCAAGAGACTCTCAAGAATCTTCTCCAGCACCACAGTTCAAAAGCATCAATTCTTTGGACTAAGCCTTCTTTATGGTCCAACTCTCACATACATACAGGACTACTGGAAAAACCGTAACTTAGGCTGTCCAGACCTTTGTTGACAAATTACGTCTCTGCTTTTTAATATGCTGTCTGGGTTTGTTAAAGCTTTTCTTCCAAGGAGCAAGTGTCTTAATTTCATGGCTGCAGTCAACATTGACAGAAATTCTTCACAGCCCAAGAAAATGAAGTCTGTCCCTGTTTCTATTTTTTCCCCATCTATTTGCCATGAAGTGATGGGACCAGATGCCATGATCTTTATTTTTCGAATGTTGAACTTTAAGCCAGCTTTTTCATTCTCCTCTTTCACACTTATCAAGAGACTCTTTAGTTTCTTTTCAACTTCTGCCATTAGACTGGTATCATATGCATATCTGAGGCTGTTGATATTTCTCCTGGTAATCTTGATTCCAGCTTGTGATTCATCCAACTGGGCATTTTGCCTGATATACTCTGCATATAAGTTAAATAAGCAGGGTGATAATATACAGCCTTGATGTATTCCTTTCCCAATTTTGAACCAGTCCATTGTTCCATGTTTGGTTTTAACTTTTGCTTCTTCACCTGCATACAGATTTCTCAGGAGGTAGGTAAGATGGTCTGGTATTCCCATGTCTTTAAGAATTTCCACAGTTTGTTGTGATCCACGCAGTCAAAGTCTCTAGTGTAGTCAATGAAACATAGTAGATGTTTTTCTGGAATTCCCTTGCTTTCTCTCTGATCCAATGGATGTTGGCAATTTGATCTCTGGTTCCTCTGCCTTTTCTAAATCCAACTTGTTCATTACTTAGACCTACATTTAACTCTCTTGATTTCTGTGTAATGTTTCTCTCTGTGTTGTTCCTATTACCACGAAACAGAATCTTCTCCAAACATAGAAGAAGTGACTGTAGAAGTTCTAACTATTCTTGATCCTCAGATTTCCTTTTAATTTTTTAAATTGAAATATAGCTGATTTAGAATGTTGTAATAGTTTTCAGGGGACTTCCCAGGTGGTGCTAGTGGTTAAGAAACCAGTTACCAATACAGAAGACATAAGAGATGTGGGTTCAATCCCTTAATTGGGAAGATCCCCTGGAGGAGAACATGGGAATCCACTCCAATATTCTTGCCTAGGGAATCCCCATGGACAAAGGAGCCATGGGGCTCCTTTTAATTTCATGGCTGCAGTCACCATTGACAGCAATTCTTCACAGCCCAAGAAAATTAAGTCTGTCCCTGTTTCTATTTTTTCCCCATCTATTTGCCATGAAGTGATGGGACCAGATGACTTCTGGCAGGCTGTAGTCCATGGGGTCACAAAGAGTTGGATTCAACTGAAGTGACTTAACACACTCATACACATTAGATTCAAGAGGTATACAGCAAAATGTTTTAGTTATACACACACAGACATACACACATTCTTTTTCAGATTATTTTCCCTTATAAGTGGTTACAAGGTATTGATTATAGTTCCCTGTTCTATGCAATAGATCCTTGTTATTTGTTTATTTTATATGTAATAATGTGTATCTGTTAATCCCCAAATCCTAATTTATCCTTCCCCTCATTTTCCCTTTTGGTAACCATAAGTTTGTTTTCTATATCTGAGTCTCTCTGTTTTGTAAATATTTTGTATCATTAAAATGTTTTTATATCAATTTTTTAAGATTCTGCATATAATTGATATCATATTCAACTCCCTTAGTAGAGTCCCCACCTCACGCACACCTCCTGAAATGACTGATGCCTCTAACTTCTGAGCATTTCCTAGTGTGGGGGTATGAATCGATTCTGTCTCTAGCCACACGGCACTCGGCTTTCTCCTCACTCTTTTTCTTTGATTCGTTTTACCTTTTCCAAACATGTTAATTATTTCTCATCTCCTGTTTGTGCTTTGTGGATTTGTGTCTGTTAAACAGTTTCATTCATATTTTGCTTCCCTTTTAGGGAGCAAAGGGAAATGTGTGTGTGGTTTCACCATGGTGAACTAAAAAGCAAATGGTATAATGGTAACAACCACCATCTCAGCCAATTACTGTTTTAAGCTAATGAGTACACTTTAACATTTCATTTGTTGCTTAGAAATCCCTCTGAGGTGGTATGAAGGATTTAGTATGCCTGTTACATGGATACCCACAAACAGGTAAAGTAACTGGTCCAGTTTCATAGGATGTATTGGTAGAAGCATTAGGATTAGAACCTGGTTTTCTGACTCCCAGCCAAGGTTCCTTCCATTAACCTGTGAGGTTTTCTGGAGGCTAATATTAGGAATAAAGCACTTTTATCTATTTTAGATATGAAACTGCAGATAATTTTAATAAGAAATGTCAGTCCTTTTCCTCCATGATTTTTATAATTTTACAAGATTGCATATTTCTAAAGATAAGCATTTTTTTTTTTTTACATGTGTAATATACTACTTGCCTAATGGATCTTGAAAGCACAAATTCTCCTTTATGGGCTTATGATCTAATGAGACATATAAGACATAAGGGCAGAACACGAATAAGAAGTGGGGTAATTCTCCTTTGGTAGACATATTTGGCATCTGGCTTTGTGTTCAGAGGGACTTTTCTCGGTGGAATCTTCAGGCACCCCCAACCCCAGCCCCATTTAAGAAGGGGGCAGGACTTCTGAGGAGAAATTTAAAGAAAAGAAACCAAAGTAATCACTATAGATTGTGGATATCGAGCAGAGTCTTCGGCTTACAGTATGTGAAATAAAGCATAACATTTTCCTGGTTTATGCACAACAAAATAGCCTGCCTGGAAATGAAAGCTCAGTGAACACAGAGCAAGTGATAGCAAATGTTTTATAAATGTTTTTTCCCAGATAGTTCTTCTCTTTCTATTTGTTATCTCTAGAGTGTTAGTCTGAAGACATCTCCTATCTAGCCCAAGGACATTTTCAAACAAGGTTGGAAAACATTACAAACCTGATTGCCTGGTTGAGAGACTCACAAAGTAATCACAGTAATCTTACATTAAGATTTTAATTTTGTCTTCCTAGTTCCTCCTTTGATCTGCAGTTTAGTACAAGGATAAAAAAAGACCAAGGTGGGTATAGGCTCCAGTGGCATTTTCAGGGTGGTTTTTGAGTTTTTTTTCCTCAAGGAAAGGGATAGGGAAGGTGGCTGGGGCTTAAACCAGGGGATCCTAGAGAAGAAGGAGCAGATTTCATCACACCTGGTGTTCCAAACCATGAATCTGAAAAGGACAAAGGATTTCTTGTATTACCAAACACCTGGATACATAAAGACTGTCCCCCAAATTTCCCCCTGCCTTTATTCCATTTTTCTAATCAATAAGAGATATTTTTCTTGGGACATTCTGGGGCACAGCCTGTGATGTCAGCCCACTCCAGTCTACTTTCTTTTGTGGAGTCTCCACCCAGCCATCATAATTCTCCCTCGAAAGCAGTTGATGAGGTTACAGTGGGACAGAGTTGAGAGAGTATGGGTACCAGTATCAGATTACTTTGGTTTGATGCCTGACAGTTCAGCATAGCCAGCCCTATGATTTGGGACTGATTACTTTTCTGAGACTCAGTTTCTTTATATGTAAAATGGATATAAAATTGTATTTACTGTACTCCACAGGCTTCTTTAGCAGATGAAATGATATAATGAATGCATGATGCTAAATCAGTACCTGGCATACAGTTGGTGCTGCTGCTAAGTCGCTTCAGTCATGTCCAACTCTGTGCAACCCCACGGATGGCCTCCTACCAGGCTCCTCTGTCCCTGGGATTCTCCAGGTAAGAACACTGGAGTGGGTTGCCATTTCCTTCTCCAATGCATGAAAGTGAAAAGTGAAAGTGAAGTCTCTCAGTCATGTCCAGCTCTTAGCTACCTCATGGACTGCAGCCTACCAAGCTCCTCTGTCCACAGGATTTTCCAGGCAAGAGTACTGGAGTGGGGTGCCATCGCCTTCTCCGTGGCATACAGTAGATACTCAATAAAAGGCAGCTTGAGTCAAATTTATGAGTAAAATGCTCACAAATTCTGCTCCTTTTCCTTTCAAATTAAGAATAAAACTAAAAAATGCACTTTAAATTTTAATTGTAACATTTTTATGTAAAGCTTAGAAATTAAAGCAGTCAAAATAGAAAATAATACTAACAATATCAGATAACTAACTTTGATGCTGATATAAGTGATTGTATCAAGCTCATCAGAATAAACATTGATTCAACAACTAGTATATGCCACATATTATTTATGTGAAAAGAATGCACACATAAATAAACTTAGTTCTGGATTCAAAAAGCTCAGTCTTGAGGGAAGTAAGGCTTAAACCTAAGTATGCTGTACAGTATGATAAGTTCAGTGTTGGAGACAGGATGCCATTGGAGAACAAAGAAGCAATGACTGATTCTAGTGAGTGGGTGGCATGAGTGTAGCTTCACAGGGTGATGGGTGTGGTTTGGATGAGTAGGATTTGGATGTAGTCAGAAGTGAAGAGGAAGGGAGCTCTAGATTAGGAAGAAACTCTAGCAAACGATTAAGTGGTAGAAGCTCATGTTCAACAGTGAGCTCTAGTCTTGCTACCCATGAAGTATTATAAAAGGAGATAAATGGAGATGAAAAGATGTTTGGGGTATATTTTCAAGGCTTTGTATACCTTGTAAGAAGTCTCTGTTTTAGTTAGGAGGTATTGGGAAACCAGTGAAGGTACTGGAGCCTAAACAGTGACATGGTCCAGTTAGAATGTTGGAAGAGATAGCTTGGTGGAAGGAGAATTGCAAAGGGTGGAAATAGAGTCAGGAAGCTCAATCAAGCAGTGAGCTCCTGGGCTATTATGTTAATACCTGAGACACTCAGAGAATTGGCAGGGGTGAGGACAATGTGAGGGAATGGTTAGATTTGAATATCATCTCAAAAGTAGTGTCTGTAGCATTGGATGATGCAGGTGAAGAGTTGTTGGTCCTCAAAAAATCCATACTGGTTCTCTTAAAGAAGTAATAAGTCCTGGATGTAAAAATTCAAATACCATCAAATAAAATGAGAGATGTTAGAGTCCCTCAGAGATAACAGCTGTGTGCTTGGTACAGCACACAGTTGTACACATTTTTGGGGAGAAACTCTGGAAAAAAGGTTTGTGGATTATGCATTTGTATATTGTATGATGGTTGCTCAAAGATATGTTTACAGCAATGGAACTGTTGGGCTAAGGAGTTACTTCCATTTTGTGAAGAAGTAGGAAAAGGAGGAGGCAGAGAGGGCAATGGCAACCCACTCCAGTCCTCTTGCCTGGAAAATCCCATGGACAGAGGAGCCTGGTAGGCTGCGGTCCATGGGTTGCAAAGAGTCGGACATGACTGAGCGACTTCCCTTTCCATTTTTTCCCTTTCTCCAATTTCATGCATTGGAGAAGGAAATGACAACCCACTCCAGTGTTCTTGCTTGGAGAATCCTAGGGACAGGGGAGCCTGGTGGGCTGCTGTCTATGGGGTCACCACGACTGAAGTGACTTAGCAGCAGCAGCAGCAGGAAAAGGAGGATCTGCCTCAGAGAGAGAGAGAGTATGGAAAAGAAAAGTGGATTGATTGATGGCACCTTATCCTGGGTGAGCCAGGAAAGCTAGGACTGCCATGCGGAGGGTGGAGTTAGCTAGGAAAGGGGTTGGCCCCTGTTTCCTCTGAAGTCAGTGAGGAGGAGGAGGAAATGATGGATGCAGGAAGGGGATGCGAGGCTAGAAGGTGAGTGATTCTGATATTCTCATTATTTCAGTGAATTAATCATCAAAAGAGTCATTAGCAGGGTCATAAATGTGGAAAAAAGGGAAAAGGATCTAAAAACACTTTTTGGAAGATAGGAGAATCCATTGGGAGAAAAGTGAAATGTTTTCAAGCAGCAGTTAGCTGGGACCCAACTGAGGTTGTGGTTCATGAATTTGTATTAGAACATCCAACATGCATGTAAAATTGCATCAAAATGGGCTATCATTCTCAACCTTATCCCATAAAACCTTGGAGAGTAATGCAAGCTTATCCTGAAGGTCTCTTGCAAATGCAGAAAGGAAGCAATTATATCATATTATATAATAAAACTTCTTGAAAGTAAATTTTAGTGTTTCTCCTCCATCGTGTCACTTATCGTGGCAGCTGTTACCACACATCTCTCTTTTCTCTTTCATAAAGCTCTAGCCAGTGTTGCCTTACCCTCATTCTCTGTCCCTTCTTTCCCCACTGCCTCCTCGAGGCTCTTAGTTTTTTCACTTTACTTTTGAGGATAATTCCATGGCCTATTTTATATAAATCAATTTTACCTTTCTGGACTTTCTCCAATCCCTGCTCTATTCAGTTTCTTGATCATTTCTTCAAATGGCCAGGACTTGAGTGTCACCAGCAGATAATTCTCTTGAGAAGACAGGACAGAGGGAAAGATAGCAGATACATATTTTCCCCTGTCAGACAGCAGTTCTCAGCAACTCTGGAGCAGCAGCAGAGAAAACTGGTGTTTGAGTCGGTCCAATGATCTATCAACCCAACTATTAAACATGTAATTATCAAAGATCGATTTGAAGTTGTAGAGTCATGTGTGAATACCATTTATTGGTATGCAAGTTGTTATAGTTTTTTTTTTTTTTGCAAATTGTTATAGTTAATGTATATATGGATGATTCTGATATAACATAATTCTCATATATTTCTTTCACTGTGCTTTGATTTTATATCAACTTCCTTGGTATATTTTGAGGCTTACTTACAGGTGTTTCTAATATTTTGAATTCCTGAATTTTTAGTTTATTTTCTGAACAGGTTTACACAGGTTTACTTTGACTGATGCCTCTTGTTCCTTTTGAACATCTTTGGGATGTTGCGTAAGACTGTTCCTTTCCCTGAATTGCTTTTTTCCCTAGATCTTTGTATAAGTAGACCATCCTCATGCTTTAGGTTCTAATTCAAATATCAGTTTTCTGGAAGGTCTTCCTTGACTGGTTATCTAAAAGAATACTATCTTTATTCTCAATCTGTTTCATTTGATGGCTTATTTATTTACTTATTCTTGCATATCTTTTCTCTAGATAAATTCCATTTGGAAAGGTTTTTCTTTTTCTGTCTCATTTACCATTGTAATCCCTACGGGGTGAAGGACACATATATTACCATTTCACTTTGAATATGATTTCAATTTGATAGATTCTTTCTGGATGCTGAGGTTGTTTATTTGGCAATTAGGATTTTCCTAGGGTGATACTTTCTACATTAATATGTACATATACTTATGATCTTTTTATTCTCCTTCTTAATTAAGTGCCAGTGGATTTATAGTTGATAATAACTTATAATAATATTTGAAATTACTTTTATATTACTGCTATTAGATTTTTTCCCTGAATTCTGTGACCCTTTGATAGTATTCTCTAGTAAGGAAAAAAGCTCAGGCATGATGTCAAGCAGGTAATTGTTTTACAAGAGAAAGGTGACTCCGAAAGGGAAGAAAGTTCAAGAGGGATGGGGGCTCTTGGGATGAAATTTGGAATGCTCAATTATGGAAAGTGTGGGTGAATATCAGTTCTTTGAATGTAGATTTTAAAGGAGCAGATATAGGTGGAAAAGAGGAAAATATGAGACAAATACAAACACCCTCGCAAGGTTTATGAAAAATGTGAAAGACAACAAAGGGATGCTTTTAGAGTTATAATAATAAAAGGATGATCAAGAATTTTCTGCTAGTTGTAGGTGGTGTGATGCAAACAGAAGGGAGACGGCAGAGAATGTTCAAATTCAATTCTGATTTTGTTTCTTCAAGGAGAATGGTGCTCAGACTGGGCAGATGAGAGCACAAGTATGTGATATGTGATTGAAACATGAGATGAATAGTCTCACTCATTGGGTAGTCTCTGACTATTAAAAAACAAACAAAACCTCAAGTTTTTTGATGGATGGCATGATCCCAGGCCACTAAAGGACCCAGTGCATGTAATAGTGGATTTTTGTTTTGGGCAATTATTTTAAAATCATGGAAAAATGAAGATCTAAAAGATCAAACATGAGAAAATGGTGTCTGTATTATGAAAATGGGAAAACCTGTCAGACATGTGGAAGTTCAGCACAGTGCTAGAAATATACCAGGAACATAAGGAGGGAGATTCATGGCTAGTTCATAGCCATTCCCAAAGAATTTTGTCTAATGAGTGACTTTTCCACCTGGAAAGCAGTATTTAGACACTTTTTAAACAGGGGTTTAAATCTAGTTAAATTTGCTCAAAACCTGTCTTGGATTTTTTTTTTTTAACCCATGATTTGTATAAAGACATAAAAGTTGTGCTTATCAAATTTGTGGATGACAGAACCTGGGAGAGAAAGATAATATGATGGATGAGAATCATCATTCAAAATGACTTCAGCAGATTGGAAAGATAGGTAGAACTCAAAAAAATCATATTTCAGGTGGATAAAAGTGACATCCTGTATTTAGGATTAAAAAAAGGGTTTTTGCAAGTGTTATTAAGCAAATATATATGATGAAGACACCTGGGATGTTCAGTTCATTCCAACAAAAAGCAATGAAAGTTTGCATTTTATGAAAGTATATAACCTAGATCAAAGTTGGCAGTAATTCTTATGCTCTTCTGACTGTGTCTGGAACATTATATTCACTGTAAGTAGGGCACTGACAAAACTCAGTAAAAAGACAAAGATGATAAAGGTCTTGTGAATTCTATTCCATGAGGAATAATTGGGAAAACTCTAGACATTCAACCGAGAGAAGACAAGACTTAGGAGAACTTGAAGGATGTGAGAGGATGTTACATGAAAGATGTGAAACAGGAAACCAGAAGTCTACAAACCTTTTTTCGGCTGCACTGCAGGGCTTGCAGGATCTTCCCTGATCGGAGATTGAAAATGCCTACTGTGCAGTGGAAGTGCTGTCTTTTTTCAAAACTTTTTTATTTTGTGTTGGGGTATAGCCGATTAACAATGTTGTGATAGTTTCAGGTGAACTGTAAAGGGACTCAGCAATACATGTATCCATTCATGAATCCACCCGCCAGTGCAGGAGATGCAGGAGCTGAGGGTTTAATGCCTGGGTTGGGAAGATCCCCTGGAGTAGGAAATGGCAACCCACTCCAGTATTCTTGCCTGGAAAATTCCATGGACCAGAATACAGTCCATGGCATCTGGAAGCACAGAGTCCTAATCGCTGGACCACCAGGGTAGTCCAAGAAGGTTGTTACATGTAAGACTGAGTAGTAGGTATGATTCTACAGAGTAATAGTTTATGGCTATCACTAATATTTTACTTTCCCAGGAGAGATGTGTTATAATTGGTTATGACTCTTTTCCTGCATTTTCACCCCATTTTTACTTCTTATACTTTTCAGTATATCATCATTATAGTACTGTCTTACATTGTATAGGTAGTTATACTTTATATTTTATAGATATGGTTCACATTGCACTGGTTAGATCTTTGTAACAAGTGTGGAAGATAGTGAGGGGATTATTATCCTTCCCATTCTGTAGAGGAGGAAGTTGAGTCTCAAGAAGAGGAAGCTGAGTCTAAAGAAGATGGTGACAAATTTTCACCAAGGTGTGCTGTCTTTTGACTGGTGGCAATGCGCTTGCCTGGGCAATCCCATGGACAGAGGAACCTGGCAGTCTATAGTCCATGGGGTCTCAAAGGAGTCAGACACAACAGCATCTGAACAACTCTAGACACAATTTTAGATTTTTAGGGCTTGTGCTATTTCCACTAATACTTGCTTCTTTTAAAGGTAAAACCTTTCCAATTAATTAGGACTCAAAACAGTGTGTGTGTGTGTGTATGTGTGTGTGTGTGTGTGTGTGTATTTTATTTTACAAGAAAAATGATCGGTTCATGCTTTTTCCAACAAGTCCTTCAGTTCATTACCTTGGGCATGTGGCATGGCACAAACCCTAACAGTACTTATCAACTGAAGTGACACAAGGCCTTGGGTGAAATGTACAAGAAAAACAATGAGACAGTATAGATTTTAAGGGAATGGGAAAGAGTTCCTCTTTAAAAAATTGGGTCAATTTTGAGGGCAGAAAGAGCTTGTGAATGATTAGTTTGCATGTTTTTCCTATTATACAATTTTGTTTTTGGTTTCAGCACCTTTTCCCTTCTTTCAGCAAAATTTTAAAGTGATTAATCTTTAGATTAATCACTTTAGAGCATGTAAAGACTCTTAGAGCATATAAATATTCTAGCAAAGATGGAGATAAATGTTTAAATTGCTGCTAGTTGCCTATGTTTATAAATTATAACAGGCTATCGTACAGCTTCCAAAACAATCACATTCACTAATATTATAGTGGTTAGGAGGGAGGCCTCTGGCATATTGTTGTATGACTCCTCCATTTTTGGCCTGTGTGGCCTTAAGCAAGCTATTCAACTCCTCCAAGTCACAGTGTCCTCATCTGCAAATGGATACAATAATATTGATAGAATAGAGATGTTGTGACAATTAAATGAGATAATCCTTTCAAAAATGCCTAGAACAGAATAAATGATCTATACATAGTAGCCATTTCTACTGTTTGCTATGTAGTTCTTAATTAAGGTTGGGATGACGCTAAGGGAGAAGAATGATTAAAAAATTTGCTCCTTCTCTCTTTGTGTATGGGGATGGGGAGAATTAGTGATACTAGACCTGTGTCTGGATCTGTCAGCTGATGTTTGTTTTTCTCTGGCAGAGGCAAAATATGTGATGTGCAATGTTGGCTTTTTGCATACTGGAGTTTGTGCAGTTTTTGGCAGAAGCTGGGTCACCAAGGCAAATGCATATTTCTGACTCATTTTGAAGCAAAGGGGTGGATTCTCCCATTCCGAGGTTCCACAGAAACTTCTTTTTCCAGAATGCACTGATATCATTTATGGTTTTATTTGATCTTCATAAAGCATGGGCTGCTTCAGTGCCTTAGATTTATATGAAGGGAAAGAGCTGAAGACCTCTGTTAGGTGACTTGCTAAGATTATCTAGAAAATCAAATTTTAGAGCTTTTCCCAGGAACTTTTCAGTAAAGTTCAGCATTCTAATCATCAGAGGGACTATGAAAATCAGAGCTACTCTGAGTGTGATTAGTAAAAACAGAGCAAGGACCATCCTGAAATGTCAGGCATTAGTGATGAACTTAAACAGTTTTTTCATAATAGAGTTATATTTTCAACATGACATTTGCAAATGAGCTCCCAGGCCAAGATGACTGCTTGAATCTCTTTGCCTTAACTATGATTTTTCTAATAGCAGACATTGATATTCTGGGTATCCTTGTTGCCTGGCTTCTGACACAGTGACATATTTAATATGTTTTAGTGCTGGAATAAATCTTCTTTATCCATTTGCATGGACCCACTGCCCATGCTACTTAGCTCTCCGTGACCCATGGGCTCACTGTACTGAAACGTTTTCCTGCAAAAAGCCCAACAATTTAAAATATTTTAACATTTGAATATCCTGTTTTATAAACTTAGTTTTCTACTTTATGATTTTTATATAATTCACATTTTCCTAGAAAATTATTCATATCATACAGTCTTTCAAATATACTATTGTAAAATTTGACATATGTTCTAACATTTACTCTCTTCTCAGTTGGTATTTGTGACTCTACCTCTTTTCTAATGACGTTTCAATTGTCTTTTTATTCTTGGTAAGATTTTCTAAAAGGTTATAGTAATTATTGTTTTCAAATAAACAACATTTATTTGGATTAGAAAAAATTTTTAGCAAATTCTGATGTAGTTTTGGTAAAAGTGGTTGCCTACTTCCTTGCTTTCCTAAATAGAATATGCAGAACAGAATCTGAACATTTGCTTAGAATCCCTGGAAACTCAGTCACTGTGTGGTACATATGAATGGGATGGTGTTAGGGTTTATTCCCTCGTGCAGGCTGTATGACTATAACATAATTGCCCCCACTCTGAGAACATTTGCTTTTGTTTACTTACATATATATATATTTTTTATTGAAGTATAGTTGATTTATTATATTGTGAGTTTTAGGTATACAGCAAAGTGATTCAGTTATATAAATTTTTTCAGATTAATTTCCATTATGGTTAATTACAAAATTAAAAATAATTATTGGAATCTAGTTGGTTTAAAATATTGTGCTAGTTTCAGGTGTACAACAAAGTGAATCAGTTAATATTCAAGAGGACAGCAAGGTGGTGATTTCTTTCTCGTAGCAATAATGAAGACAAGACAGTGAGTTTCCAGGTGGTAGCAACAGTCAAAGTCTTACAAATGGTTCCAAAAAACACTGTGATTCAATATGGTCTACCCATTTGAGTAAGAATCCAGCTAGAAGTAGATGGTATGAAAAAATCCAGCTACTGAATGGAAAGAAGGGATTATAAATAAGAACCAGACAGGCTCTCAGAGTACCACTCAAGTGGCCTGGAGACCAGATTAGGGTCTTTTTAAACTTTTCTGATTTTAAAAACAGAGGGTGAAAGTCCAGTCATAAGAGAAAGGATTAGTCCAGGGTACTCCAAAAAGCAAAAAGCATATACCAAGACAGGACTAAAAGAAAAACTTTGTTCCAAACTAAGTAGATGATTTACATTTCACTCTCTGAATAAACCCATCTTCATGCCTATGGTGTGTTCTAAGTCACTTCAGTCATGTCTGACTCTTTGCAACCCTATGGACTATAGCTCACCAGATTCCTCTGCCCATGGGGACTCTCCAGGCAAGAATACTGGTGTGCATTGCCACACCTTCCTCCAGGGGATCTTCCCAGCCCAGGGATCAAACGTGCATCTCTTATGTCTCCTGCATTGGAAGGCAGGTTCTTTAACACTAGCGCCACCTGGGAAGCCCCCTTCATGCCTACAGACACAGTTATCTTTCTGCTTGGAGTCTAAGCATCTTTCAAACCCATCTTAAATCTAAACTTTTTCCTCCTGAGTCAGACTTTTTACCTGTTCCCCTGGAACAGGCTGAGGTCTAACTCTGATTATAAATTTAAAGGCAACAAAGGATAGATAGGGGTAGATCTTGAGGATAATAGCCATCCTTTTACAGGATCTTTAAGCATCCTCAGATATGGAAGGTAGGCTGCTTCCAGGAGTAGAGTGACTCACAAGTATAAGATTCTNATATATATCTCCACTCCTTTAAAAATTCTTTTTCCATATAGGTCATTACAGAGTGTTGAATAGAGTTCCCTGTGCATACAGTAGTTCCTTATTAATTATCTCTTTTATATTTAATAGTGTGGAAAGGGTACAAATGAATTTGTCTACAAAACAGAAATAGAGTTATAGATGTAGAAAACAAACTTATGCTGACCAGGGGTAAGAGGGGGAGGGATAAATTGGGAGTTTAAGAGTGTTTGCTTTTGATTGTTTTGATTCTGTTCCTTCTGCTCTTGCCAAACAAATATACTATTTATTTTTGTTATTGGTGTGACTGTCTTAGCAGTTTCTTCCCATTTTCTCTCGATAAAATGTAGGTGGTGGTACACAGAATATGGGAAAATGGGTCCTGAGTTAAGGTGTATGAGACATACTTGACATACAAAATACTTGAGTGTCAATGTTTGGAATTTGCTTTGTATCTTTCGACCGTGAGCTATGTTCTCCTTTTTCTATTTTAATTTCTCATTCTTGTCTGTGTTTGGAATAGTAGGCACCCGGGTTTTGGAGCAGTGGCCTGTTTTGTTTCCCTGTGACTTTGAGAACTGTCTTTTCAGTCTCACTGTTGATTGTAGCTCTTTTATAGAACTCTTGTCTCTGTCTTGCACTCGAGTTAAGTGCATGTCCCATGTAAGCTACATGTTCAGTAAATATTTGTGGAATAAATGAATGTTCCTATTTTATGTCATATTAAAGTGTGAACTTTGAGATTTGTCTGTGCTTCCACCCAGCACCGTGTATATGTTTGAAGTTTGCCAAGTGACTGAGTAAAGTTATTAAACTACACAGCGTTGTTGGTAATAAAGAACTCCTGAGGATTCTGAAACATATTTTTATTATAGAACTTGAATACTAGGGGTAGAAACATATAGGAGAGAGGAATCCATGGGGAACATGATAAACGAGAGAGTTTACAGTGAAATAAATGTTAAATGCTTACTAAATTCTGTTTTATATTCTAGAAATGTGTTTCACTTTTTCTTGGGTCAAAGAATGATTGGGAATGTGTGAATGGCTGGAGGTACTGAGGAACAGAGGGAGCCTGAACTTAAAGGGAGTATGGAGAGGAAGTGGATTTGCCAGGTGGAACCATCCTAGGACAGGGTAGACTCCAGGTCCTGAAAAGGTTGCTTTTGATGTCATTCTAATTCATTCCTTCTTAACTGTTAGGAAATCAGAGAGCTGTCACAAATCATTTTTTTAAATGTCTGTATAGTTAATTACTGTTTTCAGAAGTAACATCACTGTATTAGTTTACTGAAGCTGCTGTAACAAATGAGCACAGATGGCTTAAAATGACAATGTTATTATCTTATAGTTCTGCAGGTTACAGGAATACTACAGGTTTCGGTGGGCTACAAATCAGGAAGTGGGCAGGACTACATTCCTTTCTGTGGTCTCTTGGGACAAGTGTATTTCCTTGTGCTTTCTAGTTTCTCGATGTTGCCTGTGTTCCTTGTCTTGTGGCCTCCTCCTGTTTTCTAAGCCAGCAAAGGTGGGTCAATTCTTTCTCACATTGTATCATTCAGACACTGAGTCTTTTGTCTTTCATACCCACATTTAAGGGACTCTTGGGATTACATTGGTCTCCTCTAGCAAGTCCAGGATAATATCCTTGCTTTAAGGTCAGCTGATTAGCAACCTTAATTCCATTTTACCACACAGCCTAACAGATGGGTTCTGGGAATTGGGATGTGGACATCGTTGTTGTTTAGTTGCTAAATTGTGTCTGACTCTCTTGTGACACCATGGACTGCAGCCCACCAGGTTCATCTGAAGTGGAATAAGAGAAGAAAATTAGTGGTGAATTGAGATATAGAACCTAAGAATCATGTTTTCCATATACCATCCAGGTCTCTTTCCATGGTAAGTGGAAAGAATGAGTCACTTATCCACAGGCTTGATTCAAATAGAAGGATGAATTGTGGTACAGATAATAGCTAATGTAATGCCAGACGTCTCTCAGGAACTGTGGAGCTTTCAGATCGATATGTAGTCAAAGAGTACATGGTGATGACTTTCTGAAAACTTGATCAATAAGTATACATCACCAAGATCAGAATTTATTTAAAATTACGAACAGCCTGGAAGACCGCCAGTGCCTGAGTAATAACTCCAGGCAGTCCAAATCCATGCCAGCTTCCTCCGTTTATATAAATTGTTGGAATCTCTCATGCCTGACCCCTCTGATGTATCAGCTTTGTTATGTCAGTTTAGATATAGGTAAATTTCCTATGGGCATTTATTAGCTTTATTAAAAAAGAGGCAATTGTCCAAAGGCCTCTAGGCATATGCACCCAAAACATAAAATAAAAGAATGAAATTAAATACACAGGCTGCCAAACAACTCATAAAAAAAGTCAGGCCGGTTTAGCCTACTGAGCCTGTCATGCTGGCAGGCTCAGGCTTGTGTTTTACCCCTGAAGGTTCATACACACTTCTACTGACTGGTTGGATGGAGAAATAAATTGCAAAGGCAAAGGCCATCAGCAACTGTGTTTGGGGGATTCAGATCTGGAGTCCTTTATTAGAAGTAGGATGGCTGATTTTAATATATTTGAATGAACCAGTGGATGGGAGAAACCCTCACAGGAAATCGCTTTCTTTATTACAACATACCTACCCAACATTCTCTGACTTCCTGTACCAGTTTGATTGATGGCTTTCAACCCCCAGAATTCTTCACCTTGTCACTTCCACAAAGCCCAACATTATTCCCTATCTGCCTTCTAGCTAAAACAATTATTCAGAAACCTTATTGCTCTAATCAGTGATTTTCCACCCATAGCAATTCTGCCTCCGGGGGGACATTTGGGATCATCTGGAGACATTTTTGGTGTGACGACAGTGAAAGGAGGGAAGCTTTGGCTTCCAGTGGATGGAGGCCAGTGAGCATGGTACCATTTCTACGATTTTCACTACTTTTGTCAAATCCACATACAACCTGCATTGTTTTTTGCATAGGTTTTCTCCCAAATGGAACTTACTCAAAAAAAATTAAGTATATTTATTTTAAGTTGAACTGTTGTATTACTATCATAAACAGAACAACAATCATAGCTTTCATAAAAGTAAAGCCATTGTAAAAAAGTACATCCAATCAAGACAAAACAGTATCATTAAAAGTTGATACCTGATGGCTGCTGTCTTTTTGATGAAATGAGAAGGTAGCAAGTTTTAGAGACGTGCTAAAGAGAAGCATCAAATTTAAATAAAGTTAAATGAAACGGGTTGATGGATTGAAAAGAGAATAGCTTTCTCATCCTGCACTTCATTGGTAGTTAAGTCTGTGTCTTATATTCATTTAATACTGAAAAACTGTCTTCCCCACTAATTAAAGTTATCGTGAACACATCTCACATTTTGTGAAACACTGAATTATGTTATTCCTCATGTATATAGTCTTCTGCCTGGATTCTTGTTTTTCTGTTAGTTTGCCATAGATTTGAACCACTGCTCTGGGCCCATTTTTTAGGGTGTGGATTTTTAAATGGTGCACCCAGATAATGGCTACCTATAACTGGGGCTGTTCCTCTGAATCCAAAAAAAATCAGAGGAATCTTAAATCGCAAAATAAAAACCTGGAGCCTATTATTGCCAACCAGTGGCAAATCCCCTCATGGAGCTTTATTGCCCACTCCCAGCCCATTACAAAGGCCACTTAAAATGAACTTGTAAATCTTTCTGTAGTGTTAAAGTGACTCTGCTTCAGAATGCTTAATAGAGTAATTATTCTGGGTCATAATATTCTAAAGAGAAGGACTACATTCTTTGATATTAGCTGATTGCCCATTAAATGTGCCAGTGCTTGAGGATGAGTCAGTATCATTATTCACGATCTCCACTTTTTGCTCGAATTTTTATCATGTGAATCAGTTTACAGGTAACATCATGTTTGTAAACTGCAGGACATACTGCAGGGGTCTGATATCTTTGCTGTTTGCTGGCTGGAGGACCTGCAGCAAAATAAGTGAGATGGCATCCTGGCTGCTTGGCGAAAGGACGGAAAATGGCAACGGGCATGCACGAAGAGCTTTTGCGTTCCCACTTGCTGCCTGGTGCTTTAAGTCAGAGCCTCTCGTCCAGGAGACTGACATTATGAGAATTTCGTCCCCTCGGGGAAAACCAGTTAGTGTTTCATATTAAAAGGTAGCTGTACCGCATTATGAAAACAGTCTGGGCTTGACTAAATTATTTTGTCTCTCTGGAATTGGTTTCTATACCTATAATTATCTTCAAGCACCACCGATAAAGCCCTCCAATCTTTACCTCATGTTGTTCTTCCTTTGGGGCATGGGCTCTGGACCCATCCAACTTTTCTACCAAGCTATAATTAGTAGAATTATATCTGATAATTCCTCCCTTATTCTGAAGGGAGCAGAGGCGGCATCATGCGGGCACAGGGGCAGATAATGAGGGTTACAGAGGTTCTCCCTGAATTGTATCACCATAGTCCTAAGCCACAGGATGCTGCCGCTCTCAGAGAGCATCAGCCTCAACCAGCCAGCAGCCTCTCCGTTGGTGACAGGTCCAAACCAGGGAGAGACATGTGCTACCCATGTTTTATTTCTCCTCCCGTTGACTAAAAAAGCCATCTCCTTAAAAGAGCATGCTTGTTTAGTACTGCTCTGTTCTGAAGCTCTGAGATTTTGCCAGGTGTGCAAAAAGGTGTTTCCAAATTTCCTTCAATGTAGGATTCAGTTCAGTTCAGTTCAGTCGCTCAGTCGTGTCCGACTCTTTGCGACCCCATGAATCGCAGCACGCCAGGCCTCCCTGTCCATCACCAACTCCCGGAGTTCACTCAGACTCATGCCCATCGAGTCAGTGATGCCATCCAGCCATCTCATCCTCTGTCATCCCCTTCTCCTCCTGCCCCCAATCCCTCCCAGCATTACAGTCTTTTCCAAAGAGTCACCTCTTTGCATGAGGCGGCCAAAGTACTGGGTTAGGTATTGCATTATTGATTCATTTCACCAATGGGATTCAGGCCCACTAAAAGATATGTGATTTTAGAGTAAGATGAACAAACAAGATCTCACTCATTGGAGAGTTTATTATTTTACTCTTAACGTAAACCATCATGTATGTTACTCCAAATGCTTATTAGAATCTCTTTTTGTGAGAAGTCGACAGTATGAAATAATTTTCCCAACAGTAAAAATTATATATAAAAGGGCACAAATACTCCATGTTTTTGTTCTTACAGAAAACAGACTCCTCTTCCAGACACTTGTTTTGTTTCTATTTGTTCTAAAAGGATCCTAAATAAAATGGTTTTGCTTTTAGATTTAGAGGAGGTCCTGCCTAACATGAGCTCAGATAAAAGAAAAGCATTTATGTGTAATCTCTAGAAGATAGTGAAACTGGTTTTTATATAGAGTCATAAATTTTATTGCTGGGAAGGACCTTAAGAAACATTTAGTTCAGCCCCTTGTGGGTGGTAAATGGAGGTAACAGTGTGATACCATTAAGACTGAAGTGGAAGTTACTTTCTGAGAAGAAACTTAGGGAAAACAAAACAACCAACCAAAACATGGAAAGAAGGTGATCAGTCATTTATAGAAGCAGTTGATCGAAAGACATAACCTGTAAAAGACAGTCCCCAAACCGAGTTCTGAAGACTTGGTATTATATGAGGTTTGCGTGACTTCCCCTTCCTGGATCACAGCTTTGTTGTGGCGAATGGGCTTATGGAACCCAATGCAGCTCTGAGCCATGCTATAGCCATGCTATAGCTTGGGTGCAGAGCCACCCAAGATGGACAGGTCACAGTGGAGAGTTCTCACAAAACATGGTCCACTGGAGAAGGGGATGGCAAACCAATCCAGAATTCTTGCTGTGAGAACTCCATGAACAGTATGAAAAGGCAAAAAGACGTGACACAGGAAGAAGAGCCCCCCAGGCTGGAAGGTGTCCAATATGCTACTGGGGAGGAGCAGAAGGCGGTTACTAATAGCTCCAGAAACAGCGACGCAGTTGGGCCAAGGCAGAAATGGTGCTCAGTTGTGGATATGTCTGGTGGTAAAAGTAAAGTCCAATGCTATAAAGAACAGTATTACATAGGAACCTGGAATGTTAGGTCCATGAATCAAGGTACGTTGGATGTGGTCAAGCAGAAGATAGAGTGAACATTGACATTTTAGGAAGCAGTGAAATAAAATGGATGAAAACAAGTGAATTTAATTCAGATGACCATTGTATATGTACTACTGTGGGCAATAATCCCTTAGAAGAAATTAAATAGCCCTCATAGTTAACAAGAGTCTAAAATGTAGTACTTAGTGACAATTTCAAAAGAAAAAAACAACAAAAACCAGAATGATCGCCATTCATTTCCAAGGCAAGCCATTCAACATCATAGTAATCCATGTCCATGTCTCAGCCACTAATGCCAAAGAAGCTGAAGTTGAATAGGTCTTCAATGAAGACCTACAAGACATTCTAGAACTAACACCAGAAAAAGATGTTCTTCTCATCATAGGGGATTGGAATGCAAACGTAGGAAGTCAAGAGATACCTGGAGTAATAGGCAAGTTTGGCCTTGGAGTGAAAAATTTAGCAGGACAAAGGTTAGCAGGACAAAGGTTAACAGTGTTTTCAAGAGAACACACTGATCATAGCAAACACCCTATATCCACAGCAGAAGAGATGACTCTGTGCATGAACATCACCAAATGGTCAATACCGAAGTCAGACTGATTATATTCTATGCAGCTGAAGATGGAGAAGCTCTATACAGTCAGCAAAAGCAAGACCTGGAGCTTCCTGTGGCTCAGATCATCAGCTCTCCATTGCAAAATTCAGCATTGAATTGAAGAAACTAGGAAAAATAACCAAGCCATCCTGATATGACCTAAACAAAATCCCTTGTGATTATGCACTGGATTAGACTAAACAAATAGGTTCAAGGTATTAGATCTGGTAGACAGAGTGCCTGAAGAAATATGGACAGAGGTTTGTAACACTGTACAGGAGGTGATAATCAAAGCCATCCCAAACAAAAAGAAATGTAAGAAGGTGAAGTGATTGTCTGAGGAGGTTTTACACATAGCTGAGGAAAGAAGAGAAGCAAAAAGCAAAGGAGAAAGGGAAAGATATACCCAGCTGAATGCAAAGTTCCAGAGAATAGCAAGGAGAGATAAGAAAGCCTTCTTAAGTGAACAATGCGAAAAAATAGAGGAAAACAATAGAATGGGAAAGACTAGAGATCTCGTTAAGAAAATTGGAGAGATCAAGGGAACATTTCATGCAAAAATGGGCACAGTTAAGGACAGAAATGGCAAGGACCTAACAGAAGCAAAAGAAATTAAAAAGTAGTGGCAAGAATATACAGAAGAACTATACAGAAAATGTCTCCATGACTTGGATAACCATAATGGTGTGTTCACTCACCTACAGCATGGCAGTCTGAGGTCAAATGGACCTTAGGAAGCATTAAGGCAAACTAGACTAGTGGAGGGGATGGAATTCCAATTGAGCTATTTCAAATCCTAAAAGATGGTGCCGTTAAAGTGCTGTATTCAATATGTCAGCACATTTGAAAAACTCAGCAATGGTCATAGGACTGGAGAAGTTCAGTTTTCATTCCAATCCCAAAGAAGGGCAGCGCCAAAGAATGTACAAACTACTATACAGTTGGGGGAGTTCCTGGTAGCTCATCTGGTAGAGAATCTGCCTGCAATGCTGGAGATCCTGGATTGGGAAGATCTACTGGGTTCAATTCCTGGGTTGGGAAGATCTGCTGGAGAAGGGATAGGCTACCCACTCCAGTATTCTTGGGCTTCCCTGATGGCTCAGCTGGTAAAGAATCCACCTGTAGTGTGGGAGGCCTGGGTTCTATCCCCGGGTTGGGAAGATCCCCTAAAGAATGGAAAGGCTACCCACTCCAATATTCTGGCCTGGAGAATTCCATGGAATGTGTAGTCCGTGGGGTCACAAAGAGTCATATACAATTGAGAGACTTTACTTTCACTTCANCCACCTGTAGTGTGGGAGGCCTGGGTTCTATCCCCGGGTTGGGAAGATCCCCTAAAGAATGGAAAGGCTACCCACTCCAATATTCTGGCCTGGAGAATTCCATGGAATGTGTAGTCCGTGGGGTCACAAAGAGTCATATACAATTGAGAGACTTTACTTTCACTTCACTTCACCATATAATTACACTCATTTCACATGTTAGTAGTGTTATGCCCCAAATCCTTCAAGCTAGGCTTCAACAGTATGGGAACCGGGAACTTCCAGATCTACAAGCTGGATTTAGAAAAGTCACAGGAACCGAAGATCAAATTGCCAATATACGCTGGATCATAGAGAAAGCAGGGGAATTCCAGAAAAACATCTACATCTGCTTCATTGACTACCTGAAAGCCTTTGACTGTGTGGATCCCAACAAACTGTGGAACATTCTTAATGACATTGGAATACCAGACTATCTTACCTGTACATTGGAATACCAGACTACCTTACCTGTCTCCTGAGAAACCTGTATGCAGATCAAGAAGCAACAGTTAGAACCTTACATGGAAGAGTGGGCTGGTTCAAAATTGGAAAAAGAGTATGACAAGGCTGTATATTGTCACCCAGTTTATTTAACTTCTATTCAGAGTACATCATGCCAAATGCCAAGCTGGATAAATCACAAGCTGGAATTAAGATTGCCAGGAGAAATATCAACAACCTCAGAGATCTAGATACCACTCTAATGGCAGAAAGTGAAGAGGAACTAAAGAGCCTCTTGATGAAGGTAAAAGAGGAGAGAGTGAAAAAGCTGGCTTAAAACTCAACTTTCAAAAGATGAAGATCATTGTNGTGGTTGGATGGCATCACCAATTCAATTGACATGAGTTTAGGTAAACCCTGGGTGTTGGTGATGGACAGGGAAGCCTGTGGGTCTGCAGTCCTTGAGGTCGCAAAGAGTTGAACCTGACTGAGCGACTGAAGTGAACTGAACCACAGGGAATCTCGCTTCATTAAAATTAGCACTAAAACCACATTATACACCAGAAAAATCAAATACTGCATAAATGTTAAATTGTGTTCTTGTTCTCAATAGATTGCATATTACTTTTGTCATTTCTTTTATTTGAGAACTCAGGTGGTTTCTTTGTCATGTCCCAGGAAGAGTACATTGAAAATGGAGAGGAAACCTCTCCTGAGAAAGGCAGTTCCTGGCTTTAGCACCAACAGTTGTCTGGTTTGTAGAAATGTAGAAATTCGACTGACTTACCCTTCCCTCCTTCTTCCCTTGCCCTCTTCTCTCCTCCCTCCCCTTCTCCTCCTCTGTCCTCTTCCTATTCTTCTGCTGGTTCACAGGGAAAAGCATTTCCATCATCAGGGAACCCCACTGGCCTGAGTTGGGCAATTCTTTAAATTTGGATCTCTTGACTGAATTTTTGAATGTACACTTGAAAGAATTTGTCTTTGGAACTTGAGGTCTTTAGATCCATTTCAGGAGAAGTTGTCCAGCTCAGTGATTAACATATACATAGGCTTTGAAGCCTCAGTTTCTTTACCTACAAACTGTCTGATAACTATACCTAGTTGCAGCTATGAGGGTTAACCGTGATGATATATTTACTATGCTTATCAAAGAGGTAATATATAGTAAACACTTAATCAATGGCCTTCCCTGGTGTCTCAGATGGTAAAGAATCCACCTGCAATGCAGGAGACCTGGATTCGACCCCTAGGTTGGGAAGATCTCCTGGAGAAGGGAATGGCAACCCATTCCAGTATTCTTGCCTGCGGAATCCCATGGACAGAGGAGCCTGACAGCTATAGTCCATGAAGTCAAGAAGAATCAGACATGTCTGAGAGACTAACACTTTTCACTTTCACAAGCACTTAATAAAGAACACTTATTTTTGTCATGATGAGGAGATGTCAGGGGATTTACCTCGTTTGTAGGTTTACGTTAGGTTGACGGGATAGTCTGACAAAGCTCAGGTGCAGGCCGTGGGAGCCAGATGTATAGAGACAACTTCTGATGAATGAATTTCCAAATTGTGTGATCTGTATTTCAGCGTAGCTGGCGTCCCATCTGCCCTTGCCTTTGCATGCCTACTCTCCTGACCACATCTAGGCTCTTGTAACCCTCGTTCTTGGAAAGATTTTGTAACTGCACTTCCCTAATTCACTTTTGGGAAGATGACTCTCTTATAAATCCAGATGTGATATTAACACTCCTTTGTTTAAAACCTTCAATGACTTTCCATTATCCTTTTAATCTCTGTAAACGGTCATTTGAGGCCATCAGGGCTCTCCTTTCTGTGGCTTACTGAAGTACACTTGGGCTTTGGTACTTTAGAAGCTCTTGTTTAAACATGACTCTGGCAACAAGTATTTGACCTTGGTCCTTATTTAAATTACCTGAGCCTCTGTTTTCTCATTGGTAAAATGGAGATTATGTTATTTGCCTTGTGGGTTGATATAAGGCTTAGAGATGATGGAAGTATAGTTGTTGGCTCAAAAAGTGACAGCAGTTATCCTGCTAAAGTGCTTTAGCTTTCCCTTGTTCTTTCTTACCCCGGTGTCTTTTCTCAAATCTGCAACACAGATCATTCCTCTTTGCCTCAATTCTATATCTTTATCACCCTTGCCTACCCCATGCCTTTTAAACATCCCTTACTTTAAGAATTGAACATGATCATACTTTATAAATTTTTACCCAGATTGTTATAAGATGTAAGCATACATATTAATGAAGTCATCTTCTTGGGTTTTAAAGAACCAACAACTTTTTCACTTTAAAACTTGACTTTAACAGATGTACTTCCCTATGTCAGAGACCCATAGGAGATATAAAAATGAGCAGTTAAATACTGAATTTAGGAAAAACAAACATGGACAGGGCTTCTATGAAGTGATTGCCACGGAGACAACAGAGGATCAGTTTTTTTTTTCATCTTGGCTTGTCATTTTTTTTCCAGCACACTGGGTGTTCCTTCAAATTAGTAAATATTTACATTTACTGACTTCACTGTACATTTGATCTCCCTCAGAATCATGTGCAGAATATACCTGAAATGAGTATATTTTTGGCAAGAATGATGAATTACAGAATATCCGAGCCATAACAAATATATCTGAATTTTAAGTTTCAAGTGGTTTATTTTGATAAGTAGAAAAGGCATGAATTCATTTGGAATTGAACATTTGAACTTTTTCTTACTGTATTTTCGGTTCTTGTGGGATAAAACAGTGGATTAAAGAGAGTAAGAGTGTAGATTTAAGCTGTTTCTTCCCAAGAGGTCCAGGCAGGATCAATTTATTGATAATTGGATAGAAGATATTTCTACCTCTTATGAAAAGGGGCCAATATATAGAGTCTTCCCAATATACAGTAAAGAATTAGGATGAAATGTAATCAAAAGGCATTTAAGAAACCTACGGACTTTCCTGGTGGTCCAGTGGTTGAGACTTCACCTTCCAATGCAGGGGATACAGGTTCGATCCCTAGCTGGGGAGATAAGATCCCACATGCCTTGTTGCCAAAACATAAAAAAAGAATCACTATTATTACNTAGGATGAAATGTAATCAAAAGGCATTCAAGAAACCTACGGACTTTCCTGGTGGTCCAGTGGTTGAGACTTCACCTTCCAATGCAGGGGATACAGGTTCGATCCCTAGCTGGGGAGATAAGATCCCACATGCCTTGTTGCCAAAACATAAAAAAAGAATCACTATTATTACAAATTAAAGAATTTAAACATGGTCCGTATGAAAAAAAAACTACACACACACACACACACACACACACACCCCGAGACAGCAGATAGTTAGTTTCATTTGGCAATTGAATGGTGATGGTTTTACTCCCGCTACCCACCTGTGCTCATCTACAGGCAATGCCTGAACCTGAATCTTGCCATATTTCTTAAAGCTTTTAGCTCTGCTGCAGGGTCAAGGCCTGTCACACACACAGTGGATTCTGTAGCACTTAAGATCGACATGAAGAAATGAGATTGGTTCTGTTATTATTCAAAGCTGGAATTTTGTTTGTGCAATAAAACAGGTGTTCACAGGCTCAGATGATAAATTGGCCTCATCATCTAAGTTTCCTCTGTATATTTCTCCAGTATTCTTGCCTGGAGAATTCCATGGACAGAGGAACCTGGCAGGCTGCAGTCCATGGGGTCACAAAGAGTCAGACACAACTGAGCGCCTTTCACTTTTTTTCATGAATTCGCTTAATGGATGAATCAGTTCACTTTACCATTTTTTATTCCTTGCATCTAAAGTCAAAATTCTAGACTTTATCCCCTTGTCCAGTCCTCACTTGTTTTCAAATTTAGACATGCAGGGGTCTCATGCCCTGACTCCTACTTTGCCTCTAACCTAGACCACATCCAACTGACGCTACCATGTTATATCCTCCCCTTGGCTTTCATTCCCTATTTGCCCAACATTATAAACTTTTGCTCATAAAAGAAAGAAATAAACTATCTATATGAACCATAGGCACTTCCTTTGAATATTTATGCATTTAGTTTTTATTATGGCACTTCACCCATAGAGCTGAATTTCCTCAAAAGATAACTTGGCAAAAATCTTTGAATAAGATAACTGATATTCAGTAATCTAGCATGATAAAGCAATGTAATTTGGTTAAATGATAGTTCTGTATGAGAAGAAAGGAGTGGGGAGGACAATAGAATGAGCTTAAAAAATTATTTTCTTTTCAATTTACCTTTGTAGGAATCTGTCTTCGTATATAGAGCCTTTTATTTGGAATACAGCTTGGAGTCACTGAAGCAAACATTGCTTTATATACACTATGATACCAGATCAATAATGCAGTTGGTGCATTGAGCAAAAGGAGCTCAAGATTATGTTGCTGTTTTCTTTTACTGTTCAGTCAACAGAAAAAGAGCCCAAAGAAAAGAAATAAAATACAAAGAAAGACATTTTCATCTCCTGCTTTCAGAGATTTCATTCTCCTTTAACTCCGAAAGAACTAGTGTGCAACATCATGTAATTACCATTTTTAAAGGCAATTACAGAACTTAAAAAGAAAACAACAAACATCTAGGATATTATGCTTTCACATGTATGGATGAAAAGGGCTTCCTTTTAAAATTTATTGAAGCATAGTTAATTTACAATTCTTTGTTAATTTCTGCTGTACAACAAAATGTTTCAGTTATACATATATATTCTTTTCCATTATGGCTTGTTATAGGATATTGAATAGAGTTCCCTGTGATATACATTAAGACCTTATTGTTTATCCATTCTATAATGGAATCTGCTAGTCTCAAACTCCCAATGCATCCCTCCTCGACCCCCTTTGGCAAATACAGGTCTGTTCCTTATGTCTGTGTGTCTGTTTCTGTTTTGTTAGATAAGTTCGTTTGTGTCATATTTTAGATTCCACATGTAACTGATACCATATGGTGTTTGCCTTTGATATTGTATGGTGTTTGTCTTCACTTATCATGGTAATTTCTAGGTCCATCCATGTTACTGCAAATGGCATTATTTCATTAAAGGTTTTTTTTTTTTGCTATTCTTTTTTATGGCTGAGTAGTATTCCATTGTGTATAGGTACCACATCTTTATCCATTCATCTGTTGATGGGCATTTATATTGTTTCCATGTCTTGGCTATTGTAAGCAGTGCTGCTATGAATGTAGGGCTACATGTATCGATTTGAATTGTAGTTTTGCTCACTTAAAGGGTCAGGAGTGGGATAGTTGGATGATATGGCAATTCTATTTTTAGTTTTTTGATGATGCTCCGTACTGTTTTCTGTAGTGACTGTACCAATTTACCTTCCTTTGTAGGAAGGTTCCCTTTTTTCCGCACATCCTTTCCAGCTTTTGTTATTTATCATTTTTACTAGTGTAAGGTGATACCTCCTTATAGTTTTGATTTGTACTTCTCTAGTAGTAATTCATGTAATTAATAATTGGTTATCACCTCAGATATGCAGATGACACCACCCTGATGGCAGAAAGTGAGGAAGAACTAAGAGCCTCTTGATGAAAGTGAAAGAGGAGAGTGAAAAGTTGGCTTAAAGCTCAACATTCAGGAAACTAAGATCATGGCATCTGGTCCCATCACTTCATGGCAAATTGATGGGGAAACAGTGGAAAGAGTGTCAGACTTTATTTTGGGGGGCTCCCAAATCACTGCAGATGGTGACTGCAGCCGTGAAATTAAAAGACGCTTGCTCCTTGGAAGGAAAGTTATGACCAACCTAGACAGCATATTAAAAGCAGAGACATTACTTTGCCAACAAAGGTCCGTCTAGTCACGGCTATGGTGTTTCCAGTGGACATGTATGGATGTGAGTGTTGGACTATAAAGAAGACTGAGCGCTGAAGAATTAATGCTTTTGAACTGTGGTGTTAGAGAAGACTCTTGAGAGTCCCTTGTACTGCAAGGAGATCCAACCAGTCCATCTTAAAGGAGATCAGCTCTGGGTGTTCATTGGAGGGACTGATGTTGAAGCTGAAACTTCAATACTTTGGCCACCTGATGCGAAGAGCTGACTCATTTGAAAAGACCCTGATGTTGGGAAAGATTGAGGGCAGGAGGAGAAGGGGACGACAGAGGATGAGATTGTTGGATGGCATCACTGACTCAATGGACATGGGTTTGGGTGGACTCCAGAAGTTGGTGATGGACAGGGAGGCCTGGCATGCTGCAGTTCATGAGGTTGCAAAGAGTCGGACCTGACTGAGCAACTGAACTGAACTGAACTGAATCATTGAATTATTAATAAGTGATCATGTAATTAGTAATCAGAAATCATGTAATTAGTAATTCATGGCAAATAGATGGGGAAACAATGGAAATGGTGAGAGACTTTATTTTCTTGGGCTCCAAAATCACTGCATGTGGTGACTGCAGTCTTGAAATGAAAAGATGCTCACTCCTTGGAAGAAAAGCTATGACCAACCTGGACAGCATACTAAAAAGCAGAGACATTACTTTGCCGACAAAGGTCCATCTAGTCAAAGCTATGGTTTTTCCAGTAGTCATGTTTGAATGTGAGAGTTGAACCATAAAGAAGGCTGAGCACTGAAGAATTGATGTTTTGGAACTGTGGTTTTGGAGAGTCCCTTGGACTGTAAGGAGATCAAACTAGTCATTTCTAAAGGAGATCAGTCCTGAATATTCATTGGATGGACTGATGCTGAAGCTGAAACTCCAATACTTTGGCCACCTGATGTGAAGAACTGACTCATTAGAAAAGACCCTGATGCTGGGAAAGATTGAAGGCAGGAGGAGAAGAGGATGACAGAGGATGAGATTGTTAGATGGCGTCACTGACTCGATGGACAGGAGTCTGAGCAAATTCTGGGAGTTGGTGCTGGACAAGAGGCCTGGCATGCTGCAGTCCATGGGGTCACAAAGAGTCAGGCATGGCTGTGTGACTGAACAGCAACAATCATTAGCAATGATGAGCATCCTTTCATGTGTCTATTGGTCACCTATATGCCTTCCTCGGAAAAAGTCAATTTAGGTTCCGCTCATTTTCTTGATTGGGTTTTGTTGTTGTTGTTGTTGTTATTGAGTTGTATAAGCTGTTCATATATTTTGGAAATTAAATTTCTAATAAAGTTTCAGTGAGGCTGATAATAATATTAGACAACCATTAATATAGTATACATTTTCCCATTCTTTTAACCCATTTGTGTTCTTATTTTTAAATAATCATATATAGTTGAGTTTTGCTTTTGATTTGGTCCAATCTGCACAATTCTGCTTTTCGTTTGGGATGTTTAAACCATTTACATTTAATATAACTATTGATATAGTTGGCTTACAATCTGTATCCTGATATTTACTTTCTATTTATCCCGTATCTTTGTTCTTTCCTGTCTCTTGGATTACTTTTAATTTTTCTCTTTTATCTCTTTTGTCTGGTAGTGTATGAGCCTAACTATGTGTTTTGCATTTTTAGTGGTCATTTGACAGTTTATAGTATACATCTTTAACTTGTCTTAATCTATGTTCAGAGACAGTATACCACTTCATGTGTATAATTAAACCTTACATAATGATTTCATTTCCCATATACTGGACTTTGTATTATTATTGTTATACTTTTGCTTCTATATACATTATAAACACACAACATCATTATTTCTGTTCTAACGAGTTGGTTTTTTAAAGGTGTATAGAATTTAAGAACAAAGATTATATTTACTCATGTATTTCCCATTTCTGGCACTCTGTTTCTTTTTGTATATATAGATTTCCATGTGGTTTTCTTTCCATCTGAGTGACTTTCTTAAATATTTCGTGTACAGCAGGAAAGCTGATGACTAATTCTTCAAGATTTTGCATGTCTGAAATGTTTCTAATTTGACTATTTTGCGGAATGAAATTCGAGGCTGACTCTCCTGCCCTCCTTCCATACTTTTAATATGTTGTTCTGGCTTGCATTGTCTCAAGACAAGTTCCCTCTCATTCTTATTTTGTTCTGTCCATGATGTTTCTTTTTATTCTGGCTGCTTTTAAGGTATTTTTCTTTTATCATTGGTTTTAAACAATTCTATTATAATATGTCTTAGTTTACTTTTCTCCATGCTTCTAGGCTTGAGGTTCTTGGAACTTCTTGGAGCTATGTTATAATTTTATAAAATTATAAAAAGTTTATTATTTTCATCAAATGTGGAAAAAAATTGGCCACTGCTTTTTCAAATGCTCCCTTTCCTCTCCCTTGAATGTTGTTCTTTCACAGATCATTGTTGCTTCATTTAGTTTTAAAAAATTTCTTCTTACTCTTTGTTTCATTCCTGAGCATCTTTATGGCTATGGATCCATTTTTACTCATGTTTTCTTTCTACAGTGTCTAATCTACTAGTAAGACAGATATCTTCTGACACCCAAGATATTTCTTTCATCTCAGTCATATTTATTTTTAATCTCTGGAAGCTTGGTTTGATCTTTTAAAGAATTTTTCTTATGTCTTTACTTAACATGTTCAACTTTTCATCTAGCTTTTTGAAAATATGAAATAAAGTTACAATAATCATTTTAATATCTTTGTTAATTCTACCAATTATGTCATTCCTGGGTGAATTTTGCTTGATTTATTTTTATCCATCTCGTGGGTCAGATTTTCCTACCTCTTTGCATGCTTGGTAATTTTTGATTAGATGCTAGAGATTGAGTTTTTATCTTGTTGAGTACTAGATGTTTTTGAAATCTTTATAAATGTCCTGAGCTTTGTTTAGGGTTACAGTTAAATAACTTGAATAGTTTGATTTCGTAGGCTTGCTTTTAAGCCTTGCTGCTGCTGCTGCTGCTGCTGCTAAGTCACTTCAGTCGTGTCCGACTCTGTGTGACCCCATCCCATAGATGGCAGCCCACCAGGCTCCCCTGTCCCTGGGATTCTCCAAGCAAGAACACTGGAGTGGGTTGCCATTTCCTTCTCCAATGCATGGAAGTGAAAGTGAAAATGAAGTCACTCAGTTGTCTCCAACTCTTAGCGACCCCATGGACTGTAGCCCACCAGGCTCCTCTGTCCATGGGATTTTCCAGGCAAGAGCACTGGAGTGGGTTGCCATTGCCTTGCTAGGCAGGACTAAAGCAGCATTTAGCTTGCATCTAGTATTGTCCCAATACTGAGGCAGTACATTCTGGACACTCTATTTGATATTTCATGTATTTAATGATTTCCCACCTTGACTAGTGGAAACAGACACTATTTCTGATCTATATGAATTCCAGAAATTTTTTTTCCTCTGCTTTTTTTGTATTCCATTTCTTTCCTGAGTCACAGGTAGCTTCCTTATACACATGTACTGACCAGTATTACCCTGAAATTTCTACTGGGATTTTCTGTAATTTCTGCAGTTGTCTCCTCTCTCTACTCTGCCCTACAAAGTCTAGGAGTCTTGTCCTCCCTGCACCCTCAGCTTTATTCTTTCAACTCAGAGATACTTCTCTGTCTCTCCTGGATTCCTCCCCTATGCGGTACATCTTAGAAATTCTCTCCAGTCGGTTAGCTGAGGTGTTACAGGACTTATTTGCTTTTCCCTCTCTTAGTAATCACTGTCCTGTGTTGCCTGATGTTCAATGTCCTAAAACGATTTTCCCAACGTATATTTTGCCTGTTTTTCTATTCCTTTAGGTGAGAGGATAAATTATTTCTCATCTCTTTTGTGATTGATAGCAAAAATCTCTGTTAATTGTATTTATTTAAAGCTTGTCAACCTATCAAAGTACACTTCCAGAACTGAAAAAGTTTCACCTGCCTTTTAAGGAAATATATTGAATCTGATCAATTTTTTCTAGTACTTGAGTTGTCACCTGTTCATTTGTCATTTGCTAACAAAAATATAGTAATAGCTTCCATCATCAATTTGTTAGTCAGTTATTTTATATGCAAAGTTGATACAATACTATCAGCTTTTAACTTTCATAGAGGGATATATACCTATTTTATGAAGGTACATAGAAATATTCATTATCAGGCAATGATTGAAAAATCTTTGGAAATGGAACTTTATGAATGCAAGCTATACCAGTATATATTTCATGGCTAAAACCTGAAGTTATACTAGATCTTTCCATTTTTGGAATTCTCTAATTTGATGATATTCTTAAAGTGGGACAAATGTAGAATTATTGCCTTTAATATTTGCTAATAGAACTCTTAAAAAATAAGTCTACCATGTTCAGCATAAATGGAATAAATGGCTTTTGTTAAAATGAAATGAAAGATTTCGGGATATAAATATTTTTTGAATAGCTTTGGGAATGAAAGGCTGAGAGAACTAACAACAAATAAATTCCTTCCTTATGCTCTTCTTGAAGATGCTATTGATTTTTGTGAATTCTTTCTCTTTCCCTGTCTGTATGCATGTTTATATATATGTATATCTGTGTTTGTGTGTACATGTGTTTGTGTGTACATGTGTGTGTGTGTGTATGTGTGTGTGTGACTTTATTACAACTGGAAGAACTGTTTGCATAATCTACTACCACTCTGATCACTTAGAGGAACTTCTACCTATGTAATGTTTCTGGCACAGTAGGACTGAAAACACATCTCCTAATTCCCAACCCAGCAAAATTCCCTCATTGCTTGTTTCTGTAATTTCCTTCATTTTTACAATGGAAAGATAAAGGAAAATATCTAGAAAGATTTGATATTATCTTACATCACAACTCACTTTTTTTTTTCTCATTGAAACGGTTTTTTCCCCCTATCCATTAAAAACAATTTATGTGAGCAACAGGTTATTTGATAGTTGGGCATGGTTATTTAGGCCATGGATTTATTACGTCCTGTACTCAGTGCTGAATTACAAAACCATTTTATCTTAGATGTTAGTTTCTGTATCATATTTGTTAATCTATCAGTTTATAGTAATCACTGAAGATAGGGGAAGAGTTTCTTATGGTTTTTGATACTTTTTACCAAAATAATTTACCAAATGGACCTAGCATTTATCAAACTTTCCATCTGTCCTGAATTTTCTATCCCTAAAATACAATAACCCAAGAAACAGTTATAAACCACTTTTATGGCACTAATCACTCTTTAGCACTCAGGTCAATAGTGTTAATGAAGTGCAGCCTCTTCTCCAGATAAAAAAGTCTAGTGTTACATGAAGTACAGTTTTACAGAATAGTATCTTTGGTAGATAAAGATGGCCACAAATGCTTTATAATTTCTCCTATCAAGAGGTGGGCTGATGGCCTCACTATTTTTGTTTGGGGTACCTTGAGACTTACTTTGATCAGTATGTTATGGTGGAAGTGACATAACGTGAGATCTGAGGCGAGGTCTTGCAAGGCTTTGAAGTTTTTGATTTAGTTCTCCTGGAACCCTGTCTCCTGACGGTGAGAGAGACCCGGAGACCCCAGTTATCTTGGCCATTCCTCATCCCAGCTGGGACACCAGACCTGTGAGTGAGCCTAACTCAACCACATGGAGCAGAGATGAAATTGTCTCACCTGAATCTGTTGCAAATCACTGTCTCACATAATTAAAAACAAATTTTTATTTTAAGGCACTAAGTTTTGGAAATTCTTTGGTGTTCCAGTGGCTGGGACTCTGCTTCTACTTGGGGTGCCGGTTGGTCTCTGGTCTTAGAATTAAGATTACACAAGCCGAGCCAAAAAAAGAAAAAAAGAAAAGAATAGAAAAAGCTACTGTCTTGCGGTAGTCTCTTACACAATGAGAGATAAGTGTATACTGTGCAGGTGAATTCTCCTGCATCTCTGCCTTCCTTTCACCTTCCTTTTAATCAGCCCTTCTAACGACTTCAATTTCTCTTCTCTAGGCCCTTTAAAAAATCTCTTGTTTGTCATAATATATTCTGTGCAATCCATTTGCTATTAACTATTTATATAATATTTTATATGAATACAATCTTTAAAAAATCTTAGTTTATTAATTCTAGAACTTTTATGAAATAAACAGATGGCAGCAATATCCCATTTTATGATGATGAAACAGTGTTTTGGATTACTAAATTTTTTTTAGAGAGGCTCACTTAGCTTTGTAGACATGATCTCACCATTCCTTTAAATTTGTAGTGAGAAAGATAAAGTGTGATGAGCAAACTGAATATCTTCATGGGATTTCTGGCAGGGCTTAGGCCTTGCTACTGTTCCTTTCTTTTGTTGAATTATTATATATGATATAGTAGGTAGTCCATGTGGGAAATAATCACAAAGACATAATAGAATGTTTTGCTCTGTTTATACAGAACCAAAATATAGGCAAAATTATAGATTTTTGAGCTTGTTTGAGGAAGATAAAAAAAATTTACCCTCTTTGTATTCCATTCCTAACATTCTCCTTCTTAAATTTTTATACTTTAAGACTTAAAATGATCTAATTTGGCTTTTTTTTTTCTAATGGAGTCTGTGAATTGGTTATGTCCTAAATTTTATTTTTTATTAGGAGAAGGCAATGGCATTAGAAAGTTTGTGAATGGAATGTCTGTAGACAAGTGTCCTGTATTTCTTGGAATTGAAAGACCTGCCTCATGCTTCAAAAACACTTTAACTGTGGCCACCACCTCATCACAAGGCATAGTGCCTTCACATTCCTAAGTTCAAGTAAAGATTTGACCTTAAATTTGTGATGTGGAAACATGTTAGTTTATGATGAAAGTCTCTATCCTCAGGTCTGTAAAACGACTAAAATGATATGAAATGTGTGTGGATGTGCCTTTTTTCTACTGGAAAAACCATAGCTTTGACTATATGGACCTTTGTCAGCAAACTGGTATCTCTGCTTTTTAATACACTGTCTAGGTTTGTCATAGCTTTTCTTCCAAGGAGCAGCCCAGTCTATAATGTTCTGTTATAGCAATAGTTTTTATCAGCTTTTCAACAAGCCTGTTGCTCCCCAGTGTTTGAAGCAGTATTCCAGGAGTTTAGATTTTATAACATTTCTCTATTCCTTCTTCAATTCCACCAAGAATTATGGCCCAAAGCACCACTCATGTAATCCAAATATGTAATTTCCTTCAAAAGAGTAGTCCATTCAAGGGCACATAAAGAGCAACAGTTAGTGTTAGGAAATGAACAATGAAATCATGTCATGGAGGAAATTCTTGTAATGGTATTATCTTAGTTTGAGCAGCTATAACAGAACATTATAGATTGGGCTGCTCCTTGGAAGAAAAGCTATGACAAATTTAGTGTGTTAAAAAGCAGAGACATCACTTTGCTGACAAGGATCCATATGGTCAAAGCTATGGTTTTTCCAGTAGTCATGTATGGCTATGAGAGTTGGACCATCAAGAAGGCTGAGCACCAGAGAATTAATACTTTTGAATTGTGGTGCTGGAGAAGATTCTTGAGAGTCCCTTGGAGAGCAAGGAAATCAAACCAGTCAATCCTAAAGGAAATCAACCCTGAATATTCATGGGAAGGACTGATGCTGAAGCTAAAGCTCCAATATTTTGGCCATCTAATGTGAAGAGTCGACTTATTGGAAAAGACCCTGATGCTGGGAATGATTGAAGGCAAGAGGAGAAGGGGGTAACAGAGGATGAAATGGCTGGATGGCATCACTGACTCAAAGGACACAAATCTGAGCAAACTCTGGGAGATAGTGAAGGACAGGGAAGACTGGTGCGCTGCAGCCCATGGGGTCGCAAAAAATTGGATACAAGTTAGTGGCTAAACAACAACAATAGACAGGGCTGTTTAAACAGCAAGCATTTATTTCTCTGGAGACTGGAAGTTTTGCAGATCTGGAGTCTGGAGGTCTAAGAGTAGGGTACTAGCATCATTGGTTTCTTGGTTTGTATCCTCATGTGGAAGAGAGGAAAGAAGCTAACTCTTTTATCTGAGCACTGTGCCCATCATAGAGGATATATTCTTATGACCTAATTACCTCCCAAAGACCCTGCTGCCAAATACCATCACAGTCAGGCTTCAACATATGACTTTTGGGGGACACAAATGTTGTCTAAAAACAAGTATTAAGCCACATTATACGTTATTAGAATTATAGTGGAGTGTTGTTCAAACCGTGCTATAGGAAAATCAGAATTACCTAGTCCGTCACCAAACAAATGAATAGGAACTTTAAGAAGCAAGGAATTGGAATCTGTATTTAGACAAATTTCTTTGATGATTTTAACATACACTGAAATTTTAGACCACCAATAGGTTTGATCTTGGGTTAGGAAGATCCCCTGGAGAAGAGAAAGGCAACCCATTCTAATATTCTTGCCTGGAAAATTCCATGGACAGAGGAGCCTGGTGGGTTACTGTCCTTGGGGTCACAAAGAGTTGGACATGACTGAGTTGTGCACACACACACACACACGCACGCACACACACACTAGACAGTATACTGGAAAACTACAATCTATTTTTCTCTTTTAATGAAAATGAATTCAAATACACAAAGAATATAGATCTCTTTCAAAATGCAGCAGGAGTTATGATCAGAGAGTCATGTGATGAACAAAATATAATTAATTTCATGTTGAATTTAGCTATGGTCATTTAAAAAAGAGTGATGTGGTGCCTACATGGTAAAGGGAAAAGTGACATCCCTTTGTTGAGACTGTTTATGAAATGCTGTCTTTTGAGAGAACACTTAGATGGCACTGTGTCTGTCTAGTGGGAAAAGGTTTTCAGCTCTTGTCTGTTGATCTTGAGGTTTTGTTGCACTAGGGAATGAAACACTCAGTGTGTTATATCCACAGAAGCAGAAAGTACTTTCTTTCCCCTAGCCCCTTCTTCCTAAGATGTCATATCTTGAAGAGAAACAAAACAGAAAAGGAACAAATTTATTCTCAGGGAGCTTGGAGGAGCATGAATTATTTATTCTCAGAAATCCTCTACTATCTTTGCATGAAAGAGAGCTCTATTATTAAAAGTGAATGTTTCTTTTTCTGCATGTCAATAACTGGGAGATCAGAACGGACTGGCTGTTAGATAGCTCCCTCCTTGGAGACCAAGCTCCCCAAGGCAGACTCTGCAGTAGCCAAGTTATTTTTAAGACAATAAAATCACTGAAACTGATATATTAACACCCAAAATTGATGTGACAGAGGTCTGCCACGGAGGCAGTCTAAAAGGAAGAAAGGGCCACTAGAATGATCCCAATTACCTTTTCATTATGAATTAGCATATTTGCAAAAATCAAATCCCAGAGAATTTTTGGTTGTGTGCCTATGTGTATGCGTGTAAATTGCTTATTTTTACGTGGCTTCTTATTTTTGTTCAGCTAGGTCAGGCAGTAAATTCTCCACAGCCTTCATCCTGGAGCTCAGGAAGTCAATTCGTCTTGCCTGGGGAAAATTTTAAGTTTTCCCTTGATGCCCATAATCTTATTTTCTTTCCCACACAGTTGTGCAAATGAGAACAATTGTTTTGTATTTCCCAGTTCACACTGGGTTTTTCTAGAACTGAAAGAACATGGCGCTTCTTGATATAATAAATTTCGGTTAGCAAGAGGTAGCTGGGCAGTTTAATCCTGGAGGGATAGAAACTAAAGGGAGAATTACAAATTGGGCTTGTCATTCTGCCCGGCAGTGGCTCTGGGAGTCCCAGCCTCTAGTGGCCTGCCGAGCAACCTGGTTCACTTTGCTCTAGGGGAGGTGGTTAAGTTGTTGGCATTTTATTCCTGGAAATAAAATACTAGCTGCTTGGAATCAGCTCCTCTTGTCATTTTCAGAGTTGAGGGAGACCCCAGTATTTGAATTATTGTAAGCAGACCGCTGTATGCCCCATGTATGCATACTGTCCTGCTTCACTAGAGAAAAGGCCGTGCTTGTTGACTTTCGTTTGTTAAAATAAGTAACCTTTTAAAGAAAAATGTCAAAGCTGGTGGAGGGCAAAATTCTAAAGAAAATAGTTGATTTGCAATGTCACAGTCCCCCAATCCACATCTTAGACATTCCCACCCCTACAAACGCTCACAGCCTTTGTGCCGCTGACGACCTCTCCCACTCAGATTTCCATGCTTGTTTCCTCTCTGTCTTCCTGTCTTTTTCTTCTTATTATCTAAGAGCTTGATATATTTCTATGAAGCCAAAGATTAGAAACAACCCAAATGCCCATCAATAGAGAGGGCTGCGGAAATAAAGTGCAGCACATCCATTTAATGAAATACAATGGAGCCAAAATAAAGGATGGAGACGCTGTATATACTGATAAGAAGAGATCTCCAAGATTCATTGTCAAGTGAAAAGTAAAAGGCACAGGACAGTGTGTATATTGTATCTTTGGTGCTATCTTTTGTGCAAAAAAAAGTGGTGGGGGAAGAAGGATCTGTATCCTTATTTATTTGTATATACTTGAAAAAAACCTGTCTGGAATGATACATTAAAAAAAGAAATACATCCTAGTAACAGTGGCTAATGTAAGGTGGGAAGTGGTTAGCTGGGGAGAGATATTTCACTGCATACTTTTTGCTTAACATTTATTTATTATTTTTACATGAAAAAATGGACTTTTCATTCAAGTACAACATGTAGACAAAATCACAGAGCCTTAGTCTGCAGCTCAAAGGGCTTATCTGTATAATCAGCACCCATACCTGGAAAAAGAACATACTACCACTTCAGCAGCCCCCTGGATGCCAAGAATCCCATTTGCCTTAGGTACCCTTCAGTTATTACCTGCTCCTACTATCATGACTTCTTATCCTTATTAAACATGAATCCATAAGCAGAAGTAAAATCATGACTCTGTTACAAATATGCATATGGGTCAGCAATTTTTAACTCATTAATTAGTGAGGAAACTGGTAAAATATAAAACAACAACAACAACAACAACAAAAACCCAAAACAGTTCAAAGGGAATCCAAAGAACAGACACATGTATAGCCGATTAGGGATGTTGAAATGAATTAGCTTATTGATGCAAAATCAGCCAATATCTACAGGGCAGTAGTCAATTACTCTTTACCTGACAAAATTCATTTGTGTATGTATGCTGCTGCTGCTAAGTTGCTTCAGTCATGTCCGACTCTGTGCGACCCCATAGATGGCAGCCCACCAGGCTCCCCTGTCCCTGGGATTCTCCAGTCAACCCACTGGAGTGGGTTGCCATTTCCTTCTTCAATGCATGAAAGGGAAAAGTGAAAGTGAAGACGCTCAGTCGTATCCAACTCTTTTCGACCCCATGGACTGCAGCCTACCGGGCTCCTCTGTCCATGGGATTTTCCAGGAGTGGGTTGCCATTGCCTTCTCCTTGTGTATGTATAGACAAGTAATAAATTGTGTTACTATCCATTGTCTACAACTTAGCTATATAGTGGATCTAGGACAATGAAAGGCACCGGCCAGTAGACTCAGATAACCCAGGAGGTTGGTTTGGACAATTCCTATTATGTCATTGGAAAGATACCCAGTAATTTTTTTGCCTGTTCAAAGTCTTTCAGTATTTTTTCTGATATATCATGTGTTAGTTTTGTCTGGTTTTGAACATTGTATAAATAGAAACAAATCTAATTCTTCAAGATCTATTGCAGCTTGGACCAGATATACCACAAGAGTGTTTGAGTCTTTCTGCTCTAATTCCGTATTCATTAAGCACAGTCCCAATTATGAATTCAGTTTCCCAAGATCCTTTGCATGCCAGACACCCCTTATACTTTGCCTTGCGTCCTTTTGGAGTCACTTCTGGTTTCAACTATAGCTAGAGGAGCTGACTGTGGTCTGTGCAGGTTTTGACTCCCATTGTGCTGATGGTATCTTGGCTCAAGCATGCCTCTTGTGACTTTTACTTTTGGCCCTTGAACTTCTTCAGTGACACAGACTGTGTGGGACACAGAAGGGAGCTGTGAAGTGGGAATGTTGGAAAGTTAGTGTTTCCCATGGCAAGGCTCAATCAGCGATGGATAAATGCTTCTTCCAAGTAAGAAATCAGTTCCTGAGTCAAGCCTAGCCCCTGAACCAATTTCCAGAGGCTTTGTCTTAGGCAGCATAAAAGTTAGATTCTTTTATCTTTTAACCTCCACACAAATGTGATGTCTGTGATCCATATTCAGTTGAATACCCTTAAATTCTGGAAAAATCTTATAAATTCTGTGTGACGTTTGGACCCCAAGGCCTGGGCCAGAGAGGAAAGTTGACTCCACAGTCCCTTCGAGTATCTCATCTGTGAATAGAGACTGAAGACCCTGTCTAAATTTTGGAAGGTCCTGTGGAAGATGCCCCAGTTCCCAGCCCACACATTATCCCGGTACAACTGCTTCCAGCCAGTGGTCATGAAGACGCCCTAACTGCATGCTAGTGAAGTGACTTAGGTGCTTTGCTTTCTACGTTCAGGGCAGCCAGGCTTTTGAGTTCCATGTGACTCCATCTTACATCAGCTATTTCCCAGACCTTCACACAAAGCAAGCTCCTCACAGCTTTAACTTTCACAGTGCCCCCCTGCCAAAGAGGAACATGTCTATCACAATAGCTGACCTGACCTTTGTCCTCTGCTGCCCTCTGTGTGACAGAACAGGAACTGCTGTAGAGTCACAGCTTGGAAGCTCTGCACTCGAGAAAAGGGATCAGATATCCAGGTGGAAGCCTGGGTTCAGCTCTTCTTATGCCATAGACATGATCTTTGAGCATAAATCTAGGAAAGTTCCTATAACCCTATCAAATGTTTCTAAATAGGAAGATATCTCATCTCTTGCTCCCCTCCTTCAGGTGTATATCAGAAGACACTGTTTGGACCCTGACTTGTATCCTATACTCAGCATGACCTGCTCAAGGGTTTCAAAGGGTGCAGGATCTGGTGGAATGGGAGGTCTGTGTGCACACAAGGCTGTACCTCAAAGCTCATGTTTCACCTTCAGTGTATGACTACTGTGTAAGAAGCCTTTCACTAGGCACATACAGAATTTGTGACCCCATCCTATTAGAAAGCACAGATTCTGTTATATTCTTTGCATATATATTCTTCTCTGTAGTTCTGAATTTTTTTCTTTCTTTTTAAAAATGTCTTCTTTTCTGTTTCCTTCTCTTACTTTCTCCCTTAGTTGGCAATGACTACTTTAGGCTTTTATTGAGTAGAATTCTGTGTTTTGAATGCTGAATTTAACTGTAATGGGGGGCAGCTTGGATTCCAGCATAACTTGTGAAATTTGTTTCCCACTGTAAGCAAGCGTGTGCTGTGTTTCTGGTCATATAGCCAGCCCTGTGGTCTCAGGTGAAGCTATTTTTGTTCTGGACCTGGAGCGATTGCATTCAATAGCTGGGTTCTGATCCTGCCACTGCCACTCCTGTTGCTGAAATGTTGCTCTTCTTCGTGTGACAGATATGAACTGTTCCATTACAGTGACCTTGTATCAGTCAGAGTCCCAGCAGGAAACAGATGGCATACTTGAAACAGGTTAATTGAACAAAAGTTTATTTTCAAAGGCTCTACTTAAAAAGGCACAGTATCAGGGAACCACAGGGAACAGTATAGTAACCTGGCCTGGCAGAAGTGGAGGTGTTGCTACCCTCAGGTCTGTGGCCCTTAGAGAGAGTGGTGTAGCTTTAGCCTCCTAGGGAAGAGCAGTATCCTTTGCAGGGGCATAGCCAGCTTGAATAGGCCTTGCCGGGAGGGAGCCTCTACTCTTCATCACAGAACCACCAGAACGTCCCATTCACTGAACTCAACTGGAAGCCAGAGTATTTTGATGTTATCTGCAAGTTAGCTGCCTGGGAGCAGAGACCAAGATGGAGGAGAGAGGAGAGTAGCTTTGGAGAGCAAATGGGAGCTATCTGGCACAAGGATTCAGGCTTTTCCAGTCTATATTCTCCTGAGTCATGATTAAATATTAATCTCATTTAAGCCTCACCGCTATGGGTGAGGAACCCAATATTATTAATCAAACCTTATTTGGGGTTACATGTAGAGTAACTTCTGCAGTCCTGACCAGATGTCTTTTTGCCATCACTCCTGGCTGCATGTAATGCCTCATGGGAGGCTGGTCTTCCACTGTCTCTCTGGAACTTCTGCTTAGGGCAATCCAGCTGCAATGTCTGTTGAGTGTTCCTTTTCACAGTTCATAGGTCCTCCTCTTGGAAACTATGTGACTTCTTCTATTTCCAGTTCCTCATGTTGGTCCCTTCACCGGCACTCAAACACACAGTCTCCTTCATTTCCCCCTTCTGACAATCTGGCTGAATCTCTTGGTGAACTTAGATCAGCATTGTAACATATTCCTACAGAGGCCAGAGTGGTATAAATTAGTGTTGCAGGGATAAGTATAGGGTGGAGCTCTGAGTGGAAGAAATCTTTCACATTTCTTTCACTTTACAATCAAGTAAATCACAGAGCAAACATGATGCTAAATGACAGCTTAAGTTTGAATTCAAGAAACACTGAGGCACTGGCTTCTTTGCTTTACTTGTTTGCTGCCATTTGGGAATATAGGCTCTTTTAAGGCACACTGATAATTCAGATTTACATGTAAAACCTCTCATTTTTAAAATACTGACAATGGGGAACTATGGCAAGTTTAAAGACAGGTACTACAGTGTTAGTTGGAGAAGATTAAAAAATTATCTTTTTTGAGGGGGAGTTTACAAAGCTGAGAGTCAAGAAGAATAGGCATATAGTCCTCTGTCCCTTCATCACCCCACAGGGGAATGTGCTAGGTCAGGGAAGGCTGCTGGACATGCAACTTCCTTTGGAAGAATTGCGCACATCTTCTGCTTCTAATAATGCAAGTGTGAAAAGCCATCTGGGTATAGGGAAAAGAGTTTTGAGCTTAGGCACCGAGCAGTGTGGAGTAAATACAAGCTATGCAGGGAATTTGGAAATGCCATCTGTCACATGAGAAAGTCATAAGAGGTTGATTTGCCCTTCTGAAAAAAAGGAGGTCTTGGTCCCGTGGAAAGTTGGGCCTAACAAGTGCTGGTCAACTCACTGCTAAGAACTTGAGCTCTATTACTTGTTTCTCTCCACTGCAACTAATTTACAAACTTTTAAACGCTGAATACACATCAGACAAATCAAACTGAAAGAAAGAATGTCTTGTGCCACCAGTTTGAGAACTCTTGAGCAGACACTGAAAACCAAAATGCCTATTTAGGGATTTATACAAAGGTAAAGACCTGACTTTTATCTCCTCTTCAACCATAACACTGGAAAAGCATCCTCCTTTCTCCTGTGGTCAAGGAAAATGCAAATATTTAATTTGGGAGGAAAAATTATCTGATTGACTATTCTCCTGAGGAGGAGAGAGATACACTTTATTTAGTTCTGATGAGTCTGTAGCAGATAACAGCAAAATACAAGTAATTTTTCAATACCCTGTTACAGTAGATTCTTAATAAAAGACTTTTCTATACCAGTAGTGTAGAACAATAGTCAATATTGAGGTTGCAAAGAACAGAGAGCTTTATTTGGAGTCTTAATTTCAATTCAAGAGGCATAGATTAGATAAAACCCAGAGTGTCCTATGGAAGAGAGTCAGGAGCTTAAAAAGACAAAAAGCCACAAGGTTGTTAAAGTTTCCTGGCAAGAAATGTGATTGACTCTGATGCAAGTTGGGGAATATCTGTCCTTAAGGAATCACTAGTTGCTTCAGGCTAAGTGTCTGATAAGTAACCTGAGCAAGACAATAAGTAGTTGAAAGGTCAGATTCCATGCAGGCTGAGATGTGCACAAGTCATGCTTTCTCAGTGGCCTCCATGCTCCATTTAAGATAGGTCTCTTAGCAATATCAACTCCATTTTGATTTTTTTTTTTCACAGTAGAAAAAACAGAATCTTTAAGATTGACCAGAGAAAGAGAATGGGAGATCTTGATGGGAAGAAATGACTGGCCTAGAGTATCTTTTCCTTTTCTTCATGAACCCACTTTTTAAAAATAATGCTCATGACTGCTGTGCTGCTGACCCTGACTGGCTCAGGGCTGGGGTGTGCAGCAGATGTTACTCCCTTTCTAGGCCAGGTGTAGATTCAGCCCCCTTTTCTTTGTCTCCATAGCACAGCTAGACTGGGTTGTCCTATTTAAAAAAGACTTTGGTGATAACATTAGAAAATATTCAGTCACTCGTCATTTAACAAATATTTATTGATGCTTCCTGTATGTTAGGCATTGTGCTTCTTGTTCAGTTGCTCAGTTGTGTCCGACTTTTTTGCAGCCCCATGGATTGCAGCACACCAGGCTTCCCTGTCCCTCACTATCACCCGGAGTTTGCTCAAATTCATGTCCATTGAGCCAGTGATGCATCCAGCCATTTTATCCTCTGTCATCCCCTTTTCCTCCTGCCCTCAGTCTTTTCCAGCATCAGGGTCTTTTCCAGTGAGTCAGCTCTTGCATCAGGTAGCCAAAGTATTGGAGCTTCAGCTTCAGCACCAGTCCCTACAATGAGTATTCAGGGTTGATTTCCTTTAGGATTGACTGGTTTGATCTCCTTGCTATCCAAGGAACTCTCAAAAGTCTTCAGCACCACAGTTTGAAAGCAAAAGTTCTTCAGCGCTCGGCCTTCTTTATGGTTCAATTCTCATATCTGTATATGACTTTTGGAAAACCCATAGATTTTGCATTGTGCTGGGGTTAGAGGTTTGTTGGTGAGCAAAATAGACATAGTCCCTCTTTTCCTGGTAATCCTCCAGGGTTCATCAGGACAGGGTGGTATAAAGTGGAAAATCTTAATTATAATGCATGTCTTGCTCAATGTCCTATATTCTATTAATCAGACTTTTCTTAGCTCCTGGTCTTCTTCCAGGTGATGGGAACAGCTTTACTTACCCTTGACTACATACATATCCACTCTCCTCAAAATCCAGGCCCAGCAGCAGCAACACCAGGCTTCTTCATTGTCCAGCCTCCATGCGTCACTCTCATCTGGCTTTCCTTTTCTGAAGACAATTTTCCTTTCCTGGGCAGATTTTCTCTATCCATAAGTGTCCTAGCCTATTTTCAAGGGATAAACATCAGAAGGCAACATAACAACCTCAGATACATATCACAGAAATGGGGTTGTGGTGGGTACTCACTTCACAATTATATGCTTGAAATTTCCTCCTTTTAAAGAAATGAATAAAAGCTGACATGATATTGCAGAAAAACAATACAGTTGATCAGGTCTGGAAAGTGTCGTCTCTGAATATTACTTTTAAAAAGCATATTCCATTTAGTTTTACATTTCAAAATTAAACTTAATAGCTCTTTGATGTTTGGTGTAATTTTCAAGAGCTACTGAGCATTGATTTCCACTGGGAAGAAGAGTATTTGTAAGTGATCTAAAAATTAATTCTGCACTAATTTTGAATTTGACCAGTATCGAACACATGTTTTGTATCAGATACTGGGTATTGAGCAGTTACCTATATAAGAACTATATTATATATAAATAATTTAGTAAATAATTATGAAATATATAATGTGTGTGTATAAGTGTTTGTATATAATATGTGCAGTCTGTCAGTTAGAATTCATTTGAAAAAGCAGAGTCACTCTGTGCATTCTGGAAGAAAGGATAAATTATGAGTCCCTATGCAGCTGTGAGATGAGTTGGGGAGGTGAAGTTCTGGAAATGGGAGTCAGATCAGGGAAGAGTCTGCTGGGAGTCCTGCATGGGTGGACAAGCTAGAGCTTCCACACCCAGCTCTGGCATTGGGAGAGCTGTGCAGAGGCCTTGGGGAAGCTGCTGTCCCTGGGGGGCCACAGTTCTGTGTCTGGTTGTGGGCCTGGGGCCATTGCATGGAAGCCAGCAGCCAGAAGAAGAAATCAGTGCAGAGCAGAGGATCCAGAGGTCAGAACTTGTCTCTGACATGACCATGTCTGACTGTGCTTCCTCTTTTATATCCACATTCCAAGTTTTTGTACAAGTTTCTTTATTTTGGTCCACTTTAACTTGGAACCATACAGAGAAGGATATTTTGGGGAAGCATAGTTTGCATCTTTAATCAACTTAACATTGCACAATCCAGAAAAATAATGATATAAAGTAAAGGGTGCTAAAATCTTTGACATAGGATTATTTTGAGCTGAAGGCACTTGGAAAACAGCAGATACAGGCAGACGTTTCCTCTGAACTCCCCTTACCTGCCTGAGGACAGATCCTCCCAAAGGAAGTAAATTGTCATCAATTCCCTCCCCCAGAGTTTCAACAACTAGGAACGATTGACTTTTATTGCAGGAGAGACTGGAAGTTTCACCACTTTGACTTCTTTGTCACAAACTATCATACCTCGCATCTATTCTAGTAAGGGCTCATTCATCTTTCCTAAAAACCATTTGTTCTGTGGCTTATACCTCCACTCCCCTTCCCCCATTAAGTCAGAATATAAACTCTCCAATCTCACCACTTTTTTGGGATGTTTATTGTTTTCCTGTGATGTAATACTAAAAATGAATGAATTCGTATACGTTTTCTCCTGTTAATCTGCATATTGTCAGTTTATTTAATAGACCCACTTATTGAATACTGGAGAGAAGAGGAATGTCTTCCTTGTATAAGGAATCACACACACACAATCTAGGTCTGTTGTGATTTATTACAGAACCTTCCTAAAATTTGAATACATTTACATGGACACACTGGTGGTACTCTTTCCGGTCATAATGTATTTTAAAATGATGCTAAATAGGATTTTTTTTTTTCAAAGCAACCAAAGAGTCTAACAGATTTTTGTCTCTCTTGGACACATACCATATTTGACAGAAAATCTTCCTCATCATAAGTGCTTAAAATAGTATGTGTAACCCTGTGACAGATACTGTATGGTTTCCTCCGTTTGAGAGCCTTTGTGGATGTTAGCAGACTTCCCATCAGTTAGAAACTCTCATAAATCACAAGTTCTTGTTGTCTTGTTAGGTGTTCAGTTCTTGTTGAGTGAAATCCATTTAGAGAACATACACACCTCTATTTAACTCTTATGCCCTCCAGAGAACCGGCAACAAATATTGGTGTTCTCAGATGACAAAAGGTTTTACTTGGCAAGGGCTGCAGAATCTGAGGCAAAAGCAATCATCAGGGATTTTCCTTAATGATTGTCGTCAATTCATGACTACAGAATCCTTGAGATTCTTGGGTAAATACTGCTACAGCGAACACACAATTACTACAAAGGGGATTTCAGTCTTTTTTCATCTGCAGTTCCTCTTCTTTAATGAAAAGAGAAGGCCATCTCGTGTATTCTGGAAAGTTGATCCCAATGCTCCTTTCACTTTATTTGATGAGAAAAATCTCCAGATGATGAAGGGGCAGAAACCCGAGGAAGAGGAAAGAACTGGCTTTCTCTGTCTACAGCTTTACTTTCTGTGGCTTGGGGCTATTAACCATTATGGGCTTGTTCCCTCTTTTTCTGCCAAATGGGCACCTTAAAGGATTTTTGTGAGGACAAAATGAGATAAGTAATTCAAGTACTTAGCTAATTGTAAGTACTCCATAAATGTTAATTTCTTTACTAGCTACTCAATACAAAGTTATTTTATCATGGTAATAATGCATACTTCTCTCCTAAAGCTATCTCTAAGAGGCTTTTGTGGGCATTGATTTTCCTCATAAATAAAGATTGATGCTTCCTGTGTAGGTAATGATAGAGATTTGCCTAAGGCTTCTTATTGCTTTTTGCATTGAGGTGGGACCATAGCTAATACAGGTTGTCAGAATAAGAGGCATTAAAGTAAATTTTTAGGCCCAAAATGGAGTCACTCCTGCCTAGGGTGCCATGTCAGCAAACAGAACTTTCATTTTCCTGTAAATGCTCTGTCAATTCATTGACCATAAACCAGTATTTCCAGTCAACCAGTCTCTAAATGCCAAGCCAACCCTGGACTTTATGTGTAATTCCTTGATCTTTCTAAGTAAGGTCAGCTATGCAGCCCTAGCCAACCAAGCCCTCTTTCTGCCCTGCTGCTTCCAACACTCTGTAAAACTCACTGTTGTCCAAAATCCCCGGGCGAGAGGGCTCCTCTGCTTGGGAGGCACTGTACTTCCTTAATCCATGGACTGTTTCTCCTCGAATAAAGGACATCAACATCATTACTCAATTTTAGTTTTTTCATTTGACAGTGTCTACTGGAAAGATGGGAAAAAAATAATCTCTAATCATATTCTGAAAGATGTTTGATATTTTTAATAGAATGATTGGAAAACTGTTTTGCTTAACAGTAGGAAGAAAGTCTAAAGTTAATCTATTCAAATCTCAGACAATCAGCCATTGGATCAGGTCAGTCATGTATAAGTGGAAACAGTTGTTTAAGCTGTTTANGCACCACAGTTTGAAAGCAAAAGTTCTTCAGCGCTCGGCCTTCTTTATGGTTCAATTCTCATATCTGTATATGACTTTTGGAAAACCCATAGATTTTGCATTGTGCTGGGGTTAGAGGTTTGTTGGTGAGCAAAATAGACATAGTCCCTCTTTTCCTGGTAATCCTCCAGGGTTCATCAGGACAGGGTGGTATAAAGTGGAAAATCTTAATTATAATGCATGTCTTGCTCAATGTCCTATATTCTATTAATCAGACTTTTCTTAGCTCCTGGTCTTCTTCCAGGTGATGGGAGCAGCTTTACTTACCCTTGACTACATACATATCCACTCTCCTCAAAATCCAGGCCCAGCAGCAGCAACACCAGGCTTCTTCATTGTCCAGCCTCCATGCGTCACTCTCATCTGGCTTTCCTTTTCTGAAGACAATTTTCCTTTCCTGGGCAGATTTTCTCTATCCATAAGTGTCCTAGCCTATTTTCAAGGGATAAACATCAGAAGGCAACATAACAACCTCAGATACATATCACAGAAATGGGGTTGTGGTGGGTACTCACTTCACAATTATATGCTTGAAATTTCCTCCTTTTAAAGAAATGAATAAAAGCTGACATGATATTGCAGAAAAACAATACAGTTGATCAGGTCTGGAAAGTGTCGTCTCTGAATATTACTTTTAAAAAGCATATTCCATTTAGTTTTACATTTCAAAATTAAACTTAATAGCTCTTTGATGTTTGGTGTAATTTTCAAGAGCTACTGAGCATTGATTTCCACTGGGAAGAAGAGTATTTGTAAGTGATCTAAAAATTAATTCTGCACTAATTTTGAATTTGACCAGTATCGAACACATGTTTTGTATCAGATACTGGGTATTGAGCAGTTACCTATATAAGAACTATATTATATATAAATAATTTAGTAAATAATTATGAAATATATAATGTGTGTGTATAAGTGTTTGTATATAATATGTGCAGTCTGTCAGTTAGAATTCATTTGAAAAAGCAGAGTCACTCTGTGCATTCTGGAAGAAAGGATAAATTATGAGTCCCTATGCAGCTGTGAGATGAGTTGGGGAGGTGAAGTTCTGGAAATGGGAGTCAGATCAGGGAAGAGTCTGCTGGGAGTCCTGCATGGGTGGACAAGCTAGAGCTTCCACACCCAGCTCTGGCATTGGGAGAGCTGTGCAGAGGCCTTGGGGAAGCTGCTGTCCCTGGGGGGCCACAGTTCTGTGTCTGGTTGTGGGCCTGGGGCCATTGCATGGAAGCCAGCAGCCAGAAGAAGAAATCAGTGCAGAGCAGAGGATCCAGAGGTCAGAACTTGTCTCTGACATGACCATGTCTGACTGTGCTTCCTCTTTTATATCCACATTCCAAGTTTTTGTACAAGTTCCTTTATTTTGGTCCACTTTAACTTGGAACCATACAGAGAAGGATATTTTGGGGAAGCATAGTTTGCATCTTTAATCAACTTAACATTGCACAATCCAGAAAAATAATGATAAAAAGTAAAGGGTGCTAAAATCTTTGACATAGGATTATTTTGAGCTGAAGGCACTTGGAAAACAGCAGATACAGGCAGACGTTTCCTCTGAACTCCCCTTACCTGCCTGAGGACAGATCCTCCCAAAGGAAGTAAATTGTCATCAATTCCCTCCCCCAGAGTTTCAACAACTAGGAACGATTGACTTTTATTGCAGGAGAGACTGGAAGTTTCACCACTTTGACTTCTTTGTCACAAACTATCATACCTCGCATCTATTCTAGTAAGGGCTCATTCATCTTTCCTAAAAACCATTTGTTCTGTGGCTTATACCTCCACTCCCCTTCCCCCATTAAGTCAGAATATAAACTCTCCAATCTCACCACTTTTTTGGGATGTTTATTGTTTTCCTGTGATGTAATACTAAAAATGAATGAATTCGTATACGTTTTCTCCTGTTAATCTGCATATTGTCAGTTTATTTAATAGACCCACTTATTGAATACTGGAGAGAAGAGGAATGTCTTCCTTGTATAAGGAATCACACACACACAATCTAGGTCTGTTGTGATTTATTACAGAACCTTCCTAAAATTTGAATACATTTACATGGACACTGGTGGTACTCTTTCCGGTCATAATGTATTTTAAAATGATGCTAAATAGGATTTTTTTTTTTCAAAGCAACCAAAGAGTCTAACAGATTTTTGTCTCTCTTGGACACATACCATATTTGACAGAAAATCTTCCTCATCATAAGTGCTTAAAATAGTATGTGTAACCCTGTGACAGATACTGTATGGTTTCCTCCGTTTGAGAGCCTTTGTGGATGTTAGCAGACTTCCCATCAGTTAGAAACTCTCATAAATCACAAGTTCTTGTTGTCTTGTTAGGTGTTCAGTTCTTGTTGAGTGAAATCCATTTAGAGAACATACACACCTCTATTTAACTCTTATGCCCTCCAGAGAACCGGCAACAAATATTGGTGTTCTCAGATGACAAAAGGTTTTACTTGGCAAGGGCTGCAGAATCTGAGGCAAAAGCAATCATCAGGGATTTTCCTTAATGATTGTCGTCAATTCATGACTACAGAATCCTTGAGATTCTTGGGTAAATACTGCTACAGCGAACACACAATTACTACAAAGGGGATTTCAGTCTTTTTTCATCTGCAGTTCCTCTTCTTTAATGAAAAGAGAAGGCCATCTCGTGTATTCTGGAAAGTTGATCCCAATGCTCCTTTCACTTTATTTGATGAGAAAAATCTCCAGATGATGAAGGGGCAGAAACCCGAGGAAGAGGAAAGAACTGGCTTTCTCTGTCTACAGCTTTACTTTCTGTGGCTTGGGGCTATTAACCATTATGGGCTTGTTCCCTCTTTTTCTGCCAAATGGGCACCTTAAAGGATTTTTGTGAGGACAAAATGAGATAAGTAATTCAAGTACTTAGCTAATTGTAAGTACTCCATAAATGTTAATTTCTTTACTAGCTACTCAATACAAAGTTATTTTATCATGGTAATAATGCATACTTCTCTCCTAAAGCTATCTCTAAGAGGCTTTTGTGGGCATTGATTTTCCTCATAAATAAAGATTGATGCTTCCTGTGTAGGTAATGATAGAGATTTGCCTAAGGCTTCTTATTGCTTTTTGCATTGAGGTGGGACCATAGCTAATACAGGTTGTCAGAATAAGAGGCATTAAAGTAAATTTTTAGGCCCAAAATGGAGTCACTCCTGCCTAGGGTGCCATGTCAGCAAACAGAACTTTCATTTTCCTGTAAATGCTCTGTCAATTCATTGACCATAAACCAGTATTTCCAGTCAACCAGTCTCTAAATGCCAAGCCAACCCTGGACTTTATGTGTAATTCCTTGATCTTTCTAAGTAAGGTCAGCTATGCAGCCCTAGCCAACCAAGCCCTCTTTCTGCCCTGCTGCTTCCAACACTCTGTAAAACTCACTGTTGTCCAAAATCCCCGGGCGAGAGGGCTCCTCTGCTTGGGAGGCACTGTACTTCCTTAATCCATGGACTGTTTCTCCTCGAATAAAGGACATCAACATCATTACTCAATTTTAGTTTTTTCATTTGACAGTGTCTACTGGAAAGATGGGAAAAAAATAATCTCTAATCATATTCTGAAAGATGTTTGATATTTTTAATAGAATGATTGGAAAACTGTTTTGCTTAACAGTAGGAAGAAAGTCTAAAGTTAATCTATTCAAATCTCAGACAATCAGCCATTGGATCAGGTCAGTCATGTATAAGTGGAAACAGTTGTTTAAGCTGTTTACTGTTATAGAACACAACCAACCATGGATGGACTAGATTTCCAAACAGGCATGTTTGTGCTTTCTTCACTGTGCTTCTGCTGCTGCTAAGTCACTTCAGTCGTGTCCAATTCTGTGCGACCCCAAAGATGGCAGCCCACCAGGCTTCCCCGTCCCTGGGATTCTCCAGGCAAGAACACTGGAGTGGGTTGCCATGTCCTTCTCCAATGCATGAAAGTGAAAAGTGAAAATGAAGTCACTCAGTCGTGTCTGAGACCTAGGTTAAAAACACCTTGCTGTTTGCCTTCTATTCTTGACACCCATAGAAATATTTCTTGACTGGAAAATCTCATATTCCTATTAAAAACAAAGGAATCTAGGAAAAAAACACAAGTCCTGTAGTATCCCAGATAAAATTTTTTTCTTATGTTTATGCAGATGAATATTAGTCTCTAGCTAGGATGTTTCATTGTCAGATTATCCTTTACAATCCCAGGGGGAACTCAGATGTGAGAAAAATTTCAGATTTACTTTAGATCTCCTTGGAAATGATTTTAATAAGACATAACATAACGTACCACTGAGGCTATAATTTACTCTAGTGTTATGTTCTTAGTATAAAAGAGTTAAATAGTTTCTCAGTATAGCCTCTGAATTAGAGAACTTGTCTCCATGTGTTATCATTAAATTTTATTTAAATGTATATGTGAAATTATATTGCAATCGCAAATCATGCACATTAGCCTATCAGATATATCTATTTTGACTTTTACGGGGTCCAGAATGAGTCAGAAGTTCCTTAATCGAGATGGAAGACTGTATTAAAATGATTTGAACTGTGATTTGGCTAAAAGACCTTTGGACAAGGGTTCAGAAGACCTGGGCCTGCCATGTCCCCTCTCTGGGTCAAGGTAGTCTTGTCTATTAAATGAGTGGGCTCAACTGATGGCCTCAGGTGTTTCGATTACAGGAAATCACCCTCGGCACAAGGACTGGAAAGTATCCTTGCTGATGAGGTTTTCTCAAATAAGAAACGCAGTTCTCCCCTTATGTTATTTTAATTGATTTTACGATATAAAATCCTTTCTAAATCTTTTGTCTGGCCTCTTTTCTCCCCACTTAATAATGGTTCACATGTTAGTCCTTGTGATAGGTACTAGGGCAAGAATAAAAAATCACGAAATAAATGGAGTTGGAAGGGATCGTGACAGATCATCTGGCCCAGCCATCTGCAATTGCAGCATGCTTTAGTGTTCACCCGCTCTATAAATAACCAGAGTATCCAGCCAAATCTGCCTCACTTTAACATGGCCCAGAGTGCTGGTCAAACTTAGGAACTTTGCTTTATTTATCCTTGGAACTCTTTTGCTTGACTTGGCTGAAGTTTCTGGAAAACCGTCTGATTCCAGAATGAAGTCTGAGATGAATAAGTTGTAGAAAATTGGGTTCTATAGGTAAGGATGAAACCGGATAATTTTGCATAAACTGTCTCCATTTCTACCTCTCTCTCTGTTTTGAGGCCAGTCCTAGCTCTCCTTCAAACTCTTGTTTCATCCCTGTTTCTTTGGGGTTAAGGAGAGAATGGGCTTCCCTTGTAGCTCAGTTGGTAAAGAATCTGCCTGCAATGTAGGAGACCTGGGTTCGATCCCTGTGTTGGGAAGATACTCTGGAGAAGGGAAAGGCTACCCACTCCAGTATTCTGGCCTGGAGAATTCCATGCACTGTATATAGTCCATGGGCTTGCAAAGAGTCGGACACAACTGAGTGACTTTCACTTTCTTTAAGGAGAGAATGCATGGAGCTTAGTGCAGTGCTAAACATGGAGTTTCACTTTCAGGCACTGGAGAAGGAAATGGCAACGCACTCCAGTGTTCTTGCCTGGAGAATCCCAGGGACGAGGAAGCCTGGTGGGCTGGCCGTCTATGGGGTTGCACAGAGTCGGACACGATTGAAGTGATTTAGCAGCAGCAGCAGCAGCGAGCATGGAGTAGGAGCTCCAGAATGGCTTTGTACAACTTCTGCAATATACGTTCCTTATGTCTTGTTTCCTGCTATTTTCTGAACACCTGGAGTAGAGCTTACATAGAGGGTGCTTGGTAAATACTTAGTGAACTTACTAACTTGCTTCTGTCTAGTCAGTTGCTTCTCCTTCCTCTATTTTCCTCTGTCCCTCCACTCTTTCTGAATACCCATTTCTCTCTTCTCTCACTTGAAGGAAGCAAAGTTATTAAGGGGCAAAGGAGATGGGTAGAGAGGCCCTTCTTTCAACACTGGTCATTGATTAGAAAAATGGAAAATTTTGGTGAGTGTGTGCACGGGACAGGATGAATGGGCTTCTGAGAGAGAGATTTCTCCAGCTTATTTGTGAACCAGGATTCCTCACGAAAAAGGCTCACATAAGCTAGTTTATCCCAACCAAAATTGCACCTTGAGATGTTTTAGAGAGGAATGACTGAGGGGCTCATATAGAAGCAGCCAGAGGTTAGCAGCTAACTCATGTCTCCAAATTTCCCCCAAAGGCCTCAGTTACCTGGTGGGTACATGGTGCCTTATAGAAGAGGCCTATCTGGCTTCTTAGAGCATGGGAACCCTACTCCTTGTGATGGTTCCCTTTCTTTTTCAAGTTCTTTAAGGTCTATATAACATCAGTGACTCAATGGACTTGATTTTGAGCAAACTCCGGGAGAGAGTGAAGCACAGGGAAGTTTCATGTCCTGCAGTCCATGGGATCGCAAGGAGTGGGACATGACTTAGCGACTGAACAACAACAAGGTCTATATTTTCCTGTCTTTCATTACAAACTGCTAGTTCGTAATGTTCAGTGACATACTAGGATCTTGTCAGGGGTGTTCAGGCGGTCTTGTGAAGTGCTCCTTTAAATTGCAGGAGAACAAACTATAAAGCCTTTGCCATGCAGACGTTCCTTACTCCCTCAGCTTGCTGCTTCTCTATGTGAGTGCAAAGTGTAAACAACACCTGAGCCATATTAAATTCCTTTTTTCTCCCCAAATCCTTCTTGCTCTCTTGCAATTTCGAAGCCTTTGCAAGTGTCTCATCTTCTTCCTGAAATGCCGTTCTCTGACCCTTTATGTGGCAGTCGAAAGTAGACCCCGAAAGATATCCATGTCCTCATCCTTGAGCCTGTGAATGTTACCTTCTGTGGAAAACGAATTTGTAAAGGATCTTTGGATATGTGATGAAGTTAAGGATCTTCACATGGCAAGATCGTCCTTGATTACCTGCGTGGGCTCTAAGTACTATCAGCTGTATACGTTTACAAAGAAGGCAGAGGGAGATTTGACCCGCACAGAGGAGAAGGCACAGCGAAGACCGAGGCGGAGATTGCAGTGGCATGGGGAGAAGCCAGCAAATTCCAGCAAGCCCCCCAGCAGCTGAAAGAAGCAAGGAACTGTTCTCCCGAGAGCCTCCGAGGAGTCGCGGCCCTGCCAGTGTCTGCCCGGGGATACTGACTTCAGCCTTCAGAATCATGAGTGAAGACATTTCAATTCTCTTAGCCACCAAGCTTGTGATAATTTGTTTCAGGAAACAGAAGAATATGTCTTCATTCAACGAGGCTGCTGCTGCTGCTGCTGCTAAGTCGCTTCAGTCGCGTCCGACTCTGTGCGACCCTGTAGACGGCAGCCCACCAGGCTTCGCCGTCCCTGGGATTCTCCAAGCAAGAACACTGGAGTGGGTTGCCATTTCCTTCTCCAGCATGAAAGTGAAAAGGGAAAGTGAATTCGCTCAGTCGTGTCCGACTCTTAGACCCCATGGACTGCAGCCCACCAGGCTCCTCTGTCCATGGGATTTTTCAGGCAAGAGTACTGGAGTGGGGTGCCATTGCCTTCTCAGCAGACGAGGCTAGCACCTACTTAATCTCAATAGTTCAAGTGTTACCTCCTCTAAAAAGTTCTCCTGTATCTGCCTTGTGTCCAAGTTATACGAACTTCTTATAGGTTTCCAAGTCATCTTGTGCTCCCTTTCATTAGAGAACCGCACACTTTTACTGTGAATGTCTCTTAACTTGTTTATTTCACCCCTCAATCTTGGCAACCTGAGAGGAAGAAGCACTGTGGCTTTCAACGCTGTCTTCTGTGCTGCCGAAGAGGCCACAGGCAGATTACAGGGTATGTTAGTTGTAACTGTTGATTGACATGTGATGTCTGTCATTCTTTTAGCTGTCTGCAATTCTGGTCAGAATGCAATATTTACCATATCACACTTATTTTCAACTTCTGATTGGGGCAATTAATCATACTCTGTTGTCAGGATTCCCAGGCAAGCTTACCGGGGGGTGTGGGGCACTGTAGCCTGCATTTTTCATTTGAGGCTGCTGTGATGTCCTGGCTTGCAAGGCAGGCTCCACACAGCACAACCCCCTCCCTGACAAAAAACACACACACATTTTCACACTCCTCTCANTCTGTTGTCAGGATTCCCAGGCAAGCTTACCGGGGGGTGTGGGGCACTGTAGCCTGCATTTTTCATTTGAGGCTGCTGTGATGTCCTGGCTTGCAAGGCAGGCTCCACACAGCACAACCCCCTCCCTGACAAAAAACACACACACATTTTCACACTCTTCTCAGAGGAGGAGTCTGATTTAGCTTGCCTTCTGGCTGGTGTCCCTGGGTCAAGACAAGTTAAATCGACTTTTTGTCACTTCTCTGGTGAAGGGCTCAGCCCAGGTTTTTGCTTAATTCCTTCATGTTCTTTAAAATCTGTGTTCTTCTGCTTTTGGACCCTGGCATTGTTATTGCTGATCCAGGATGTGAAATTTTGTGCCAATGCAGATAATTTGTGTGGGTGAAACAGCCCTATGATAAAGTCTTGCTCTGTGAAGATGAGCCTCATGGTGTCATTCAGGTCATGTGATGGGGAGAATGACTGGGTTTCCAGGTTCTAGTCGGAAGACTGTTGCAGGAATTTGGATATCGAGCCATGAGGATCTGGATTAGGGTGATGATGGTGCAAAGAATAAAGTGGGAAAGGATTAAATTAAAACATAGCTATTATTGCTTGCATTTCTAGCCCATGCTGAAACCACCCAGTTCAGACTGGAACTTGAACCCATGTGCAGGGAACTTGAACCCATGGTCTTTTAATTGAAATCACATACCTTGTCTCAGGACTTAATTGAAGCTCAGGTTCTTAATAAGTTGTCACAGAGAGAGTTCAGTGAGCGATAAAGTGATAGGTAAGAAATAGATTTATTTAGAGAGAGATTTCCATTTCACTGATAGAATGAAGTCCATCTCAAAAGAAAAGAAAGATCTTGGGAGAAATGTACTACACTATCTTGGATCTAATTGGTTCTAGCCAGTTTTTGTCATGGCATATGGTTATGTAATTCTTTCAAAGAGTGCTCTGTCCCTTTCCCTCCTGTTTCAATACCAGTCTGAGTTTTCTATCTGAGCATAAATAGTCATTGATATTGAGTATTGCAATAGTCAGTAATGCAGTTGCTGTGAAGTTTTTTAGGATATTAGTGTCTCTCATGGTCCTACTTTAAATTTTTTCTTTCAGAAGTCATGTCTTAGTGGAACTTCTCCAGGCTTCTAGCAAACAGCCCTACCAGGGCCTCAGTCTATCCCCTCTTGAAGCTCCAGTCTACTCGCACAGCCTTGAGCAAAGGTTTCACTCTTCTGGTCCTGTTTTTGCTTTTATTATTCCCAATTAGGTTAGAACCTTTACTACACAGTTCAGTTCAGTTGCTCAGTCGTGTCCTATTCTTTGCAACCCCATGGACTGCAGCACGCCATGCTTCCCCGTCCTTCATCAACTCGCAGAGCTTGCTCAAACTCATGTCCATCGAGTCCGTGATGCCATCCAACCATCTCATCTTCTGATGTCCCCTTCTCCTCCTGCCTTCAATCTTTCTCAGGATCAGGATCTTTTCCAATGAGTCAGTTTTTTGCATCAGGTGGCCAAAGTATTGGAGCTTCAGCATCAGTCCTGCCAATGAATATTCAGGACTAATTTCCTTTAGGATTGACTGGTTTGATTCTCTTACAGTCCAAGGGACTCTCAAGACTCTTCTCCAGCACCACAGTTCAAAAGCATCAATTCTTCAGGTTTCAGCTTGCTTTATAGTCCAACTCTCACATCCATACATGACTACTAGAAAAAGACGTAGCTTGGACTAGATGGACTTTTGTCGACAACTAATGTCCCTGCTTTTTAATATGCTGTCTAGGTTGGTCATAGCTTTTCTTCCAAGGAGCAAGTGGCTTTTAATTTCATGGCTGTAGTCACCATCTGCAGTGATTTTGGAGCTCAAGAAAATAAAGTCTCTCACTGTTTCTGTTTCCCATTTATTTGCCATGAAGTGATGGGACCAGATGCCATGATCTTGAGTTTTAAGCCAGCTTTTTCAGTCTTCTTTCACTTTCATCAAGAGGGTCTTTAGTTCTTTTTCACTTTCTGACATAAGTGTGGTGTCATCTACATATGTGAGGTTGTTGCTGTTGCTCCTGGAAATTTTGATTCTAGCTTGTGCTTCATGCATCCAGCATTTCTCATGATGTACTCTGCATATAAGTTAAATCAGCAGGGTGACAGTATACAGCCTTGACATACTCCTTTCCCAATTTGTAACCAGTCTGTTGTTCCATATCTGGTTTTAACTATTGCTTCTTGACCTGCATGCAGATTTCTCAGGAGGCAGGTAAGGTGGTCTGGTATTCCCATCTCTTGAAGAATTTTCAACAATTTGTTGTGATCTACCCAGAACTGATACCAAATTCTGTATTAAGTAAGATTTTACTGACAGTTCAGGGATAATGGTGGAAAACACCATGGGAATAAATCTTAAACCAGCTATAAGACTTGCATGCTCTTCAACATCTCATAGTCCTAACTGGCCTCTGGCTGGAACCCCCCCCCCCCCCCCC
>SJYA01002426.1:1074656-1128969 GCA_006410615.1 Neotragus moschatus | reverse complement strand
TCCACCCCCCCCCCCCCCCCCCCGAAAACCCCATCTCCATACCTCCCCTTTCCCTCTTCCAGGGCTCTGAGTAGCTGCTTTGAAGCCTAAGCCCAGTTACCATGTGGCTCAAAGAGGGAGAGGAACTCGTCAAACCATTTTGTGGTTCAAGATGATTGCCTATGGGACTGTCCTTTCCCTTCAGGAGAAACCACCCAAGATCTTGCAGGACAGTGCCCAGCAGACCAACATCTGGGCATTCTGGCTTTGCTGCCTTTTGAAAACCCACAACATGAGAGCTAACCACTGCCCAGCATAGCTCCGTTTCACAACCTCTTCTCCAATGTGAATTGAAGACAAAGTCTGTTTTTCTGGCCATCTTTTCAGTGTCTGATCTCTGTTTACTGTAAAAGGCAGTGAAACACCAACAACAGCAACACAAATCACACAAAATCCCCTCCACAATCACAGGGAGTCATTTGAAATACTGCATCAATGATACTGAACCCAAGCTAACATCCTCTACCCATACCCCACTCTCTTCTCTCCTATCCAGACAATGGCAGCTCCTAAACAGAGTCCTCTTTGCTTATCAAAACAGCACGCTCAACCTGTCTAAAACAACTTTTCTGAAACTTGAAACAGGATGATGGTGACTTCAAAGTTTCCTTCAGGATCAATGGATCAATTCTTTACATTTGTGTAATTAAAGGACCCATTCTGCTGACTTCCCCCAGAGAAAGTATGTTCCACAGGTGGCAGCATTTCTGCTGCCACCTCTCAGGAGGCTTACTTAACAAGACCTCAAGGCTTTGAAATGATAGTTTCCGGGGCTCATTAAGGCTTCAAAAGCCCTAGTATCCAGGCTTTGGTAATAAAATTAACCCTTTCCCTGATTAAGTTCTGGCAGAACACGTGGCTCTCTGATACAATAGTTACAGTGGAGAAAGATTAAGGTTTTCAAACCTGGGTATGTGTGTGCTATTGATAGACTTGTAGTGCTAAGAGGAAAGAGTGGTTTGGGATGATAAGATAAAACTTAGGGTCCAGGTATAGTGACTTTTTTGGGGGTCAACTCCAACTCCCAGATATGGGATTTGGTTGAAGCTCCAGCTATGCTTGTTTCCAAAACCAGGAGCAGATGTGGAGGGTCATGTCATCTTTTCCTGTCATTAGAATATAACGAAATAGTTTTTCTTTTATTTTAGGCTATGGAGGTAAGAAATTCAATAGATTTTGCAGTTCAGAGTTCCCCTAAAAATAAGACTTATTCTCTAAGGCTATTTTTTAGAGTAGAGTTTTCATCTGAAATGGGATTTTTCAGAATTTACAGTTTTCATAATAGTCTAATTTAGATAAATTAGGAGATGGTTTTAGTGCAATCTTAAAAACTATATTAATTCCATTAATACAAGGTGAAGACACCTGTTAAAAATCATCATCTTTGTTGCCCAGTGTTTCTCTAGAATTTGATAATACAAAGTAAGGTCTTACCAATAACATTTAATTCTGTCTTCATCATTATGCATAGTTACATTACTACTTTATCTGCATACATACAGAATTTAATCCATTAATTGTAATTATAATTTTATTTTAATTACTAAAGTGTTGTATTTTTGAAACTACCCTCAAGGGTCATTTCATTTCCTCAGGTAGTAAGCAAATAGCCATTTCTCACCCTTATTAAAATAACTTATTCTTTCTTTTCAATGTAAAAATATTAGTAATAGTGATAATTGTTCTTGGTATTTAATTAATGCATTGCATGTTTGGTTTTGTTAATGAAACATTTTTATTTTCCCTGTTTTTTCTTGCTTCTAGACCTTTCTCTTATTTAGAGGCAAACACATACTTAGCTGATTAACAGTACCCTTTAATCTTTCCGCAATGTATTTCTTGATGTCTGTGTTAATTTTTAAATAAGCTTCTTTTTCAATTTCAGTATACTGGAAACAAGTCCATTTAGCTTATTAATGACTTATTTATTGACACCTATTTTCTTGTTGGACTAAAAAAATAATTATATTGACATATGCTTGATAAACTTCTTAGTAAATCACTTCAATGTTCTTATCTTTCTGTCTTCAATTTAAGATAATGAAAATCAATCTTCTGTAGGTACACTAAAATGTAACTTTTTCCTGCTGAATCTTAATAACCTTCCTGCATCTGTTACCTAGAATGCAATGATTATTTCTTATTTCAGAAGAAGTTGGTAATGTCTATATTCATTGTCTCCTAAAGTATCCCCAACTTTTCAACATCTTTATTCAATCTCATTTGAGTTTGTGAGAACTTTAGCTTTTCTTTGAAATAAACTGTATAGAAATTAATGAATACTAGAGAAAATACTTGAAAGTCATATATCTGTAAAAGAACTGATATCTAGGATATAGAGATAACCCTCAAAACTCAAGAGTAAAGAAACAAGCAATTCAATTAGAAAATGGGCAGAAGACGTGGACAGAAGATTTCACCAAAGAGAAACTGTGGCAGGCAAATAAGCACACATACCCCAGACTGTTCAGTGATGGAACCCTTAGGGAAATGCAAATTAAACCACAGGGAGCTCTCACTACATGCATACACAAGAACAGCTAAAACCCAAAACAGTGGGAGCATCAAATACTGGCAAGGGTGTGGAGAAACTGGGTTAGTCACATATCATTGGTAAATATAAATTGATACAAGCATTCTGATTTTTTTTTATACAACTAAATATGCACTTAGCATGAGCCCCAGGAATTACACCCATGGCATTAAATCCAGAGAAATAAAAATCTATATTCAAATGAAAACTTGTACATCAACTTGTACAACAGCATTATTTGTAATAATCCCAGACTGGAAATAACCCGAATGACACTCGGTAGATGAGTGGTTAAGCAGACCTTGGTACATCCATACAATGAAATACTATTCAGCAGTGAAATGAACTATTGGAAGGATGGATCTGAAGGGCATTTTGCTCAGTGGGGGAAAAATCAATCTCAAAAGATATGCATGCTATGTGATTGATTTATGCAAGATTCCTGAAGTGATAAAACTAGAGATAGAACAGTGGTGGCTGGAGGACAGAAATAGCATCGAGAGGAAGTGGGTATAAATATAAAGCAATTTAATAGTATGAGCGAGTACTCCTGTGGTGATAGAAAAGGTCAGGAGCACAAATTTTACATGGAATCAAATTGCATAGAAACGTGCACACACACGTATAGAGGAAACACTAAATGAACACTAATGAAAGCTCAATATAAACACTAATGAAAGCTCAATAAGTTTTGTTGTCTAGCAAATAGTATTGTCCCAATATAAATTTCTTGTTTTGATAAGGTAGAATGGTTACACAACCTACAAACATTAGAGAAGCCAGGGGAAAGGATTAAAGAATTCTATATATTGTTTCTATACACTGGTTTTGTAAATTCTCATGAATCTACAATCATTTTAAGATAGAAATTAAAATAATGAATACTAGAGAACTTAAATCTACTAGCTAGCCTTTTCATTCATGAAATATAATTTTATTGCATCTGCAAATCACAGCACAGGATTACTTATGAATTTATTATGGCATACTATGAGAAAATGAAACTAGCAATCAAAATACTAAACTCTTAGCATATTTGCCTTGTCACATGGAGCAGAACCATATTTTCAGTGTCTGCCCTCTTGGGAGGAAGGGTATAGGAGTTAGCATTGGGGTTTAATATGAAGAGAAGTTGTTACTTGATCTGTAAATTAGTAGGAAGTTTATCTAGCTTTCTAGAAAACAGGGAGTCCATGCATCATGATAATTAGTGCTACCTGCTGCAACAAGCAAACTCATGAAGTATCAGTGGCTTACTGTGGTGAAGGTGGCATCCTGTAGGATGTTTATAAAAGCCAGGCCTAGCAGTAGCTTTCATCACTTTGCTAACATGCTCTGGGATAGAACCTTGTCATCTGGCAAGCTGACTTGAAGGGAGGCTGCAATCTGTGTAGGGACACATGAATATTTTGTGAGCACTAATGGTCTCTGCCGCAGAGAGGATGATCTTTGATTTGTGATAGGAATAGTGAGGGAGTCACTGATGTTGTCTTGATTATACTTAAAAGTACGTTATTCTAAAAGAAAAACTTAAATGTTATGGTATTGAGTAAGTATATGGTCAATATTATCGTCTCAAGTTTTCTTTCTGCTGCTAATGAAATGCTGTTTCCTTTGTAAACTGAGACTCTCATTGAGGGAATAATTTGTGCCACAGGTTCTTTAAAATATATACAATTTTAAAGCATAACCCATAGCCTTCTGTAGTCAGTAGCCCCCTTGTTACTGTCTCCTGATGCTCCTTATGAATAAATTTGAATGGAAATTTAGAGTTAGAAAGAACTTCAAATTGACCTAGAACAAAAGTGAAAAGTGAAAGTGAAAGTCGTTTGGTCAGGTCTGACTCTTTGCAACCCCATGGACTATACAGTCCATTGAATTCTCCAGACCTAGCCCAAACTCCCCAGTTAATATTTAGCAGTTTGCCTAATGTAAGGCACCAGAAGCTAGTTTTGTTGTATCTAAATCTAGCACCATTTCCCTTTTACACATAGTTTTTGAGAACAACATAACGGCAGGTGGATGACTGCATGAATATAATTCTACACTTTCCTCTGAAAGCCGTGGGACATAAACAGCTAATCCGGGGGCTTGAATTGGCTTGAGTAGGCTCAGAGGTTTTCCTCAAGGCCACCATCCCCCTTAGAGTTTCCTGCATGTCTACGCTGGTGCTGGAAATTCAGGGGGACTTCTTGGGGATGAGGAACTGTGGGGTGTTGTATGGCGCTAAGGGGAACTAAGAAGAGCCTGGGTGATGTCCTTGTTCTCTTTCTGTTGCCATTCTTTGGGTTACTGCTATCCCCAAAGTGAGTGACCAGTAGACAAAGGAAATTAGTAATGCACTAAGGATACACAGGCACTAGGTAGAGAAAGGACATGCAGTACTGATAATATTCCACAAACTTCCACCCATTTTCCATTTTAGTAAAAAGCAGGCATGAGCTGCTAAATGTTTGGCAATTGCTTTTCTAAAAAAAAAAAAAAATTACATACACACTTTGTCATGCATTTTACTGATAGCGAATTTGTTCTTACAGAACGCTTTTGTTGACATTTAACAAACACATATCTATGGTTGCAACTGATGAACAATCATAATCCCAACGGGCATGCTGGTTATTTCTATTTAATGACTTAGATGGATGTGAAGCAACAGTGGTGTGTGTTGGAACTTCACTTATTTATTGGTGACACAGTGACGACTTTGTTGAGTCACATAAAGGGTTTTGAATACTAGAAAAGTATTTCCCCCCAATTTTGTGCTTTTACAATGTAAAACCACCTTGTAAAAGCATACAGAACCATATATCTGTATGTTCAAACGATATATATTCTCTATCCCTTAAGTCTAGACAAGCAACAAAATGATACACCAAGCTCTGATTTGGTAGCATTTTGTGAATAATCCTATTATGGCTGATTTCAGGCTACAAGTGTGACATCACTAAATGCAGTTAGGAAGAAGACAACACACCATTATGTGATATTTACATCATACAGATATCATAAATGTAAATAACTGATAACTCATATAAATAACTTCATCCTTAATGATGAAATACAGTAAACTAATCAGTGCTGAATATTGTGTTTTTAATATAAATTATTTGGCTGCAAGTTTGTGTAATTTAACTTTAACGTTAATGTTTAAAAACCAGCTCACCAAATCCCTGGACAAATCCACTAGATAGGGCAAATCCATCCTTCCCATTGTTCATGCCAAAAAACTCGGAGTTATCCTTTTCTCTCTCCTTTTTTTGTATAGTCCACACACACTGTCTTTTTCTGTGTAGTCCACACCCTGTCCATCAGAAATTTCTATTGATTCAGTGCCTTGTTTTACTACACTTCAGAGAAAATGAAAGAAATTAGAGGCAACCTTACATACATTCCAGTGGCCACGTTAATTTACATCTGTATCTGTAACCATGTTCTCTTCTGTCCTTCCTGTGACAGAATCTTAGGTGAACAGTTCATGATATCTAAAGCTAGCCAACACCTTCACTGTGGAATAAATCAAATTCCTACTCAAGGGCGTAGCTCTAGCAATTCTTCCCATTTCCTAAGTCTACTGAATTATTCCCTTTAACATGCCCATGTGCTGTTATTTTGAACCTCTTAAACACTCATTTTATCTATTTCCTTGCCAGCTTTGAGTCTTTCTTCCATTTTGAAGAGAGAATTCTTAGAAGAATTATCTATATTCAAATGTCTCCTATTCCTTTTCTCCCATTGTTTTGTGACTCTGCTTCCTACTTCCTGCTTGCTGTCTCTCCATCTTCTTTGCTGGTTCTTTCTCTCCTTCCCAGTCCTTTAATGTTGGCGTACCTACCTTAGTGGTATTTCATTCACCCCCTTGATCACCTCAGAGTCTCAGCACTTTAAATACCATCAATATTCCAATGACTCCATGTTTATATCTCCAGCACGGACCCCTTGTCTGATGTCTTGACAAAACTCTGCCCCATCTGGAGGTCTGAAGAGACATTCCAAAGTCAAGTCTAAATCTGGACTTGAGGTCGTCTTCTCCAGACTTTCTCCTTTTTATCCCTCCACTCTCTTAGCATATCCATTCTTTCATTGTCTTGGGACCAAAACTTGGGAGTCATTCTTGACTCTTCCATCTCACAGGCCACATTCATCCCTTAGGAAGTTCTGTTGGCTTCACTGCAACGTAAAAATGTCACCATTTTTACCACCCCTCTGGTATCACCTGACCTGAACTACCATCACTTCTGGGTTACTGTAATAGTTTTCCAACTTGTTAGACTATCCTGGCCTTCCTACAGTTGATTCTGTAAAATGGTAGTGGTCCTATCAAACATAGTCAAGAGTAGCTCCTCTGATCAAATCCCTTCAGTAGCTCTGATTTCATTCAGTAAGAGTCAGAGCTTCAGTGGCCTACAAGGCCTTACAGTATCTGCCTTTCGGCACACGGTTTCTCTTTATCTCCTCCTTTCTCCTTTGCTTCTTCTGGGATGGAGTCGGCACACTCCATCACAGGGTCTTCACTAACTGCTCTTAGGGAGCCTTATTTCCCAGATATTATCTTCATTCACTCCCTTACTTCTTTTAAGTATCTTTAGACTCCTCACTATCTCAATGAGGCCTATCTTGACCACCTCACTTAATCATAGGCTCTATGCTTTCCCCCAAGTCTCTTTACCAGCTTCTACTTTTTTTCTCCATAGCACAAATAAACTGCTAACATGCTACTTAATTGGTTTATGTTTATTGTCCATTATCTGCTTCATCCTTGTAAGACCAGACAGTCATATTTTTTCCCCCCCTCTGATGCAATGTCAGATCCTCTAGTAATAAATGCTAAATAAATATTTGTTATTTGGTTGCATTTATTTGTGGATCAGGTGAAAGTGAAAATTCAGGTCCCCTCTTATAAAAAATTATTGTGAATTTCAGGATGACCACATCAGAGCATTAAACCAAGTCTGGGATCCTTCTAAATATGGGGCTCTGCACTCTTGAATGGGTTGAGTGGCCAAGAAGTTGGCTCTGAATGAATGAATGAACAAGTGGCTTTACTGTCAAAACACAAGCAGAATCTGACCACTGTTCATCACCTCTACTGCTACCAACATGGTACACACTATTTATTGTTATTTCTTGTCCAAATAATGTGCTAACTTTCTAACTAGCCTCTTTTTGTCTATAGTTTTTTTTTTTTTTAAATATTACAGAGGTTCTCATTTATATAGACTCTGGCATAAATATTTCCCCTGGACTTGTGCAGGCTTATGTTGTCTGGCTGCTGCTACCTTTTCTGATTGTACTGCCTTATCACACCCTCTTTACTCGTACCCTCTTCACTTGCTCTGCCGTAACCACCCTCACCTTCAGTTTCCCCTGCCTGGCATGTTCATCTCCCCAAGCTTTCACCTCCTTGAAGTCTTTGTTCTATCTGGTTTTCTTTCCTGAAGATTTCCTTGACTATATAAAAATGCCATCTATCCTGAATTTCTTAGTCCTTTCCCCTGCCTTGTATCCTCTAAGTCATTGATCATTCTGACATTGTGCATTTCATTTGTCTCTTTTCACCCCTATGAGGGCAGGGGCTCACTTCTGTCTTTTCCACCACTGTATCATCAGCATCCTTAAAAGTGTCTTATGCATAGTAGGCATACAACATGTTTGTTAAATAGGTCAGTGGATGACTAGATGAAAGTGCACCCAGAACAAAAATTTTCCAGCGAAGCAGAACTGCCGAGGGAACAGATAATGTCATAAGCTAAGAAGTATTGGAGCATGAGGGAGATTCAGGAACTGAATAAAGACACACATTTTATCTAAGACAAGCAAATAAATCATGATTTCTCAGCTTAAAATTTGGTAGAAAAATTGAGAGGGAAATTAGTGAGATCAGAACTGGAAGCCTAGAAGTTCAAATGGAAGAAATAATGTGAATGCCACAGCAAAAATAAAAAGAACTGGAAACCCTGAGGGAAAATATAACAGATTTGGTTGACATATTTGTATTTCCCAACAAACAAATGATAGGATTTCAGAGGAAGAAAAAAAAACCCAACAACACAACAGATGGAAGGGAGGTAAACAAAAGATTAAAAATATTTGCCTGATCTGAAAAAAACATTTTGCAGTTTAAAGGAGCTCACAAAGTTAAATGTAAAATCATATGCAATCTCCTGGAAATATTCCTGAACCCTGGGAATAATAAGAATATTTTCTAATCTTCTGGGCATAAAGAACAAATTACTCTGAAAATAAGGAACAATCAGGCTGGTATCAGACTTTTCATCTTCAACCTGGAAGCTAGAAAACATGAGATGCCCCAGGGAAAAGTGCTGATAACCATCTCTCAGGATAAAAGAAGTCTTTAAATATGTAGATGGTTGTCTCATCTAAGCAAAAGACTACAGGGAAAGCACTATTCAGACAACAAATAAATACAAGAGACACTAATACAGGGTAAGATGAAGAGGCAAGTGGTGGTCAGTGAAGCCTGCAGTACCTATATATTTAAATTTACAGAGACACTTTGGAGATATTCCAAGTTTGGTTCCACAACACTGCAAAAAAGCAAATATCCCAATAGCTACAGACACAAGTTTTTTGATTTCCCAGTGCATATGAAAGTTATGCTTATACCATGCTGAAGTCTATTAAGCATGCAACAGAATTGTGTCTAAAAAATATACATACCTTAATTTTAAAATACTTTATTGCTTAGAAGTACTAGCCTTAGGCAAGTTGTAATCTTTCATGGTGGTGGTTACTGAAGGTTGGGGTAGCTGTGGAAATTTCTTAAAATTAAGAAAATGTGAAGTTTGCTGCATGAATTGACTCTTCCTTTCATGACCAATTCCTCTGTAGCATATGGTGCTATTTGATAGCATTTTACCCACAGTATAACTTCTTCCAAAACTGGAGTCAATCTTCTGCTACTGCTTTATCAATTACGTTTGTAATATTCTAAATCCTTTGTTGTCATTTCTGCCATCTTCACAGTATCTTTAAGCAGGAGTAGATTCCACCTCAAAAAACTGCTTTCTTTGCTCATCCATAAGAAGCAACTCCTTATCCATTCAAGTTTGATCATGAGAATACAGAATTCAGTCATTATTATCTTTAGGCTCTGTAGAATTCTGGTTCTCAAGCTATTTCCACCACATTTGCCATTACTTCTTCCACTGAATCTTGAACCCTTTAAAGTGATCCGTGAGGGCTGAAGTCAACTTCTTCCAAATTCCTGTATATGTTTGATATTTTGACTTCTTCCCATGAATCACAAATGTTCTTATGGCATTTAGATTATTGAATTCTTTCCATAAAGTGTTTAATTTGCTTTGCTCAGATCCACCAGAAGAATCAGTATTTATGGCACTTAATTATAGCCTAACAAAACATGTTTCTTGTCAGACTTTAAAGCTGAAATTACTCCTTGACCCATGGGCTGCAGAATGGATATTATGTTAGCCCGCATGTAAACAGCATTAATATTGTACATCTCCATCAGAGCTCTTGATTGATTAGGTGCATTGCCAAATGAAAGGAATGATAGTTGTCATTGCCAATGAAAGATAATTTCTATTTTAAATGAGCAATAGGTTTCAACAGTGGACTTAAAACATTGAGTAAACCAGTTTGTAAACAGATGTGCTGTCATCCAGGCTTTGTGGTTACATTTATACAGCACAGGCAGAGTAGATTTAGCATAATTCTTAAGGGCCTTAGGATTTTCAAAATGCAAAGAAGAATTGGTTTTAATTTAAAGTCACCAGCTGCACTAGCCCCGAACAAGAGTCATCCTGTCTTTGAAGCCAGGCATTGACTTCTCCAGCTATGAAAGTCCTCCCAGTGGCTCAGACGGTAAAGAATTTGCCTGCAATGTAGGAGACCCCTGGAGAAGGGCCTGGCAACCCTCTCCAGTATTCTTGGCCTGGAAAATCCCATGGACAGAGGAACCTAGTGGGTCCATGGCGTTGCAGAGTCAGATGCAACTGAGTGACTAACACTTTCAGATGGCATCTTCTTCCATTAGGAGGCTGTTTTGTCTTTGTTGAAAATCTGTTGTTGTGAAGCCACTTTCCTTAATTATCTTAACTTGATCTTGTGGGCAACTTGCTGCAACTTCTGTGTTAGTACTTGCTACTTCACCTTGTATTTTCATGTTATGAAGACGATTTCTTTCCTTAAACCTCATGAAACAACCTCTGCTGTCTTCAAACTTTTCTTCTGCAGTTTCCTCATCTTCTCACTTTTCACAGAACTGATGAGACCTAGGGGCTTCCCTTGTGGCTCAATGGTAAAGGATCTGCCTCAATGTGGGAGACCTGGGTTTTATCCCTGGGTCAGGAAGATTCCCTGGAGAAGGGAATGGCAACCCACTCCAGTATTCTTGTCTGGAGAATTCCACAGATAGAGGAAACTGGTGGGCTGCAGTCCACCAGGTCACAAAGAGTTGGACACATATTCACAGGGTCTTCCTCTGGATTAGGCTTTGACTTAGGGGAATGTTGTAACTGGTTGGTCATCTATCCAGTACATTGTAAAAGTTGCTATATATCAGCAATAATGCCGTTGTGGTTTCTTACCACTTTTGTGTTCACTGACTTAGCCCTTTAAATTTCTTTCAAGAACTTTTCCTTTATATTTACAAGTTGGCTGACTGGCACAAGAGGCCAGGCTTTTGGTCTAAGCTGGCTTTTAACATACCTTCTTCACTAAGCTTAATCATTTCTGGCTGTTGATTTAGAGCAAGAGATGGTGACTCTTCCTTTCACTTAATCACTTAGAGGCCATTATAGAGTTATTAATTGGCCTAATTTCAATACTGTGTCTCAGGGAGGCCTGAAGAGAGAGGGAGAGAAATGAGGGAGCAGCTAGGCAGTGGAGCAGGAAGAACACACACAACGTTTATCAATTAAGTTCACTGTCTTACATGATTACAGTAGTAACATCAAAAATCACTGATCACAGGTCATCATAAAATATATAGTAATAGAAAAGTTTGAAATATTGTGAGAATCACCAGACTGTGACAGAAAGAAACAAAATAAATAACTGCTTTTGGAAAAATGGCACTGATAGACTTGTTCAATGCAGAGTTGCTGCAAACTTTTAATTGGTAAAAAGCACAGTATCTGTGAAGCACAGGAAGACAAAGCTCAATAAAGTGGGTTATGCCTGTTGTATGAGAGAATACCCCAAAATTATAAAGCAAAAATTGTTGAAATAAAAGAGCTGTTTTAGTGGAGAAGGAAATGACAACCCACTCCAATATTCTTACGTGGGAGATCCCATGGATAGAGCTTGGCAGGCTCTGGTCCACAGGGTTGCAAGAGTCAGACATGACTTAATGATTAAACCACCACCAGCAGCATATTTCAATGGAATTAATAATAGTCCAAAATCACAGTACTATATTAAGCCAAGCTTAGGAATTTGTTAGGTATGATGAGAGAGGTGAAATAAAATCAATCTAAAATCATTTGGTTTAGAGAGTAGAGAAGGCAAAGTATTTTGAAGGTCTAATCTAATTGAGTTAGGCAGAAAGCAACTGGAACATAGAACATCTTATTGGTAAAAATAATTGGCATATTGTGAGTTTCAGGAATGAAATTTGCACTAGCAGAAGTAAAGAGTTCAGTAAAATGTCCTTATAAAAAGAAAAGCTGTCAATGAATACCAATATCGTTTGGTTCAGTTCAAATGCTCAGTTGCACCTGACTCTGTGAACTCATGGACTGCAGCACTTCAGATCTCCCTGTCCATCACCAACTCCCAGGGTTTATGCAAATTCATGTCCATTGAGTCGGTGATACCATCCAACCATTGCATCTTCTGTCATCCCCCTCTCCTCCTGCCTTCAGTCTTTCCCAGCATCCGAGTCTTTTCAAATGAGTCAGTTCTTTGCATCAGGTGGCCAAAGTATTGGAGTTNTATGGATTTTTTTGTTTGTTTGCCAGGGGCACAAAATTCTGTTCATTACACTTTCATACTTTATGTCTACATGTGGAATATCTACACTTTTATTTTCATGGAACATTTATAAAAAATGATTTTGTACTTGACCACCACACACAGACACATGAACACACACAAAACCTTTAACAAATTTAAAAGCAAAAAACATGAAGGGTCAAAATGTTAATGATAATTCAACTAAAAAAATAAGGTAACCCAAAGTATCAACTACTTGAAAATTAAGGCATACTCCCACAATTAACTCTGAAATCACAAAAGAAATTCAAACTGACACTATAAACTGTCTTGAAATAACAATATTGCTTCATATAGAAATCTGTATTTATAAAGTTTTATTAAGAGGAAAACATAACACTGATTGCTATAATTATTGAAGAACATTAAAAATAAAGGAATTTGATACTTTAGAAATTAGAAAAAGGAGAATAAAATTAACCAAAAGATATTGAGAAGAAACAAATAAATATACAATCTGAAATTAATGTAGAAACAATCGTGAAAGGAGTAGAGAGTAAAATAAATCCAAGGGCTTCTTCTTTAGAAAGAATAACAATTTAAATGAAATCCTCCACAAATCTGAAAAGTAAGAGAGGCAATATGAAGAGGATAAAACACAAATGAAGTAGGGCTTTAAAAATTAAAAATAATACTTAATGATACTCTTTGGTAATAAGCTTGAAAATCTAAACACAATGGATGCTTTTGATATAAAGATGTTATGGTGAGAAAAAAAAAATGTCTGGACACAGGAAGAGACTGGAAGGGCTATTAAAGATCTCATATTAAAACCCTGGTCCAGATGGTTTCACAGCTGAGTTTTCAGCCAACCTTTAAAGAACAGATGATTACAGTGTTATTTTAACTATTTCAGACCTCAGAATCAGAAAAGTTCCTCAATTAATTTTATGTAAACTGATTGACATTAGTAGAAAAACCTCATCAATACAATACAAAAGCAACCCTCCAACTAAAGACTATTATCACTGAATATAGATGAGAATATTTAAATACAATAAACAAATTCAATTCAATAGTACATTAAAAAATATACCCTCTGACCAGTTGGGATATATTCCAGTTTAAATAGTCAGATATCATGAAATCTGTCAACACGATGACATCACAGAATGTAAACTCCAGCAGTTGTTAAGCTGCATGAGAGAAAGAATTTTGCATGATTTTTTCACTGCTGTATCTCTAGTATCCAAAACAACACCTGTTATATAGTGTCTGCTCAATGAATATCTGTTGATTGAGTGGATTATGTAAATTAAATCAAAGGAGAAAGAATATATAATCATACTCAATGGTATCTATGGTAAATATTTAAAAACCAACTCTCAGAAAAGAAAAAGAAAAAGCCCTGATTTGTTGAATTTGCTGATTTCCATGGTGCAAATACTTCCCTTATGGCCCTTCGACAACAGTTCAACCGTTAGTTGACATGATAGCACTGAATGGAGTTGAGAAGGGATTTGCATGATTGGATCTCCCCCAGCCAGGGTGAACTGGCTCAGACATACACTGGTGATATGGATGGATGCTGACAAGGCATTTGGAAAGTCAGCAATCACCCTTAAGTAAGGTAGAGGTATTACTTAAATGGGGTAAATTATATTTTCTGAAACTTGCAAATATATACAATTTAAAATATGGAATCACTTAAACTATTTTAACTATTAATAAAATCAAGAGCTAACAAAAATTGTTACCTTATTATAAAACAGTGTTGGACAGACTTGCAAATGTAGAATAACAATGCTAAGAAATTGAGTACAAAGTGGGAAAGAAAAGACATCTCCATGGACGAACAATTTATCTAGAGAAATCAAGGTACTCTCTTAGAGCAGATAAAAACTGAAACAAAGTAGAAACTATACAATAATAACAAGATGAAATAAAGCAAAACCAAACCAAAACTCCTAGAATTAATAAGAGAATTTAGAGTGATTGGATACAAAATGAAAAATCAGTACTTTTTCTCTATTAGTACTGCATAACTAGAAATAGAAATGGCAAAAGTAGCCCATTAGTCAAGACCTTATTTTCCATTATTGACTGTATTCACACTCTGGAAATAGTGGTGTTGTAACTTGAACTAGTCAAAACGAAATGGATGAAATCTGATGTGGAGGTCAAGGGTATGTAACTAGGGTGAGGGAGACAAGCTTGACATATGGCGTAAGAGTGTTCATGGCACTCATTACTTAGCAATATAAAAAATTGAATTTTAATGTTTGTTTTAAGGTCAGAGCAGGAATAATTTGTCTTTCCTGCTATTGCCAAATAGTATGTTTACACTTATTTTTTTATACATAGACTTTTTTTTTTTTACTAGTTGTTATGGCCCCTTAAAGGGCCAGGAGTAGTATGGGGAAGTCAAAGGCTGGCTTAAGAGAGTTTGTTGCCCTCATGATAGCTGATGCACCAAGCCAATAAAATAAATCATGGTCCAGGCTTGTCTTGAAGGAAGCATTCACCAAGATGCCACAGATGTTAATATTTCAACATCTTTTCTGATGTTCTCTTCTACTTTGTCTCATGATTATTATTCAGTTGTTAAGTCCTGTCTGACCCTTTATGACCCCATGGACTACAGCACGCCAGGCTTCCCTGTCCTTAACTATCTCCCTGAATTTGCTTAAACTCACGTCCATTGAATGAGCGATGCCATCCAACCATCTCATCCTCTGTCTCCCCCTTCTCCTCCTGCCCTCAATCTTTGCCAGCATCAAGGTCTTTTCCAATAAGTCAGCCCTTCATATCAGGTGGCCAAAGGAACTTCAGCTTCAGCACCAGTCCTTCCAATGTATATTCAGGACTGATCTCCTTTAGGATGGACTGGTTTGAGTCCTTTGTTGTTCAAGGGACTCTCAAGAATCTTCTCCAGCACCACAGTTTGAAAGCATTAATTCTCTGGGCCTCAGCCTTCTTTATGGTCCAGCTTTCACATCCATACATGACTAATGGAAAAACCATAGCTTTGACTATATGGACCTTTGTTGGCAAAGTGATGTCTCTGCTTTTTAATACACTGTCTAGGTTTGTCATACCTATTCTTTCTTTCAAGGAGGAAGCGTCTTTTAATTTTGTGGCTGCAGTCACCACCTGCAGTGATTTGGAGCCCAAGAAAATGAAATCTGACATTGTTCCACTGTTTCCCCATCTATTTGCCATGAAATGATAGGACTGGATGCCGTGATCTTCATTTTCTGAATGTTGAGTTTTAAGCCAGTTTTTTCACTCTCTTCTTTCAACTTCATCAAGAGGCTCTTTTGTTCCTCTTCACTTTCTGCCATAGGGGTGGTTTCTATCACCTGCATATCTGAGGTGGTTGATAGTTATCCTGGAAATCTTGATTCCAGCTTGTGCTTCATTCAGTCCAGCATTTCATGTGTCTGGATGTAAGTTCAATCAGCAGGGTGACAATATACAGCCTTGACATACTCGTTTCCCAACTTTGAACCAGTTCATTATGTAAGGTTCTAAATGTTGCTTCTTGGCCTGCCTGCATACAGGTTTCTCAGCAGGCAGATAATGTGGTCTGGTATTCCCATCTCTTTAAGAATATTCCACAGTTTGTTGTGATCCACATAGTTAAATGCTTAGCATAGTCAGTGAAGCAGAAGTAGATTTTTTGTTTGTTTGTTTGTTTTGTTTTGTTTTGCAATTCCCTTGATTTTTCTATGACCCCATATGTTGGCAATTTGATCTCTGATTCCTCTGCCTTTGCTAAATCCAGTTTGTACATCTGGAAGTTCTTGGTTCACATACTGTTGAAACCTAGCTTGAAGGATTTTGTGAATAATCTTGTTGGCATGTGAAATGAGTGCAATTGTATGGTAATTTGAACATTCTTTGACATTGCCTTTCTTTGGGACTGGAATGAAAACTGACCTTTTCCAGTCCGGTGGCCACTGCTGAGTTTTCCAAATTTGCTGGCATAATGTCTGCAGCACTTTATCAGCATCATCTTTGAGGATTTGAAACAGCTCAACTGGAATTCCATCACCTGCACTAGCTTTGTTCGTAGTAATGCTTCTTAAGGCCCATTTGACTTTACACTCCAGTATGTCTGGCTCTAGGTGAGTGAACACACCATCGTGGTTATCTGGGTCATGAAGAGCTTTTTCATACAGTTCCTCTGTATGTTCTTGCCACCTTTTCTAAATCTCTTCTGCTTCTGTTAGATCCTTGCCATTTTTGTCCTTTATTGTGCCCATCTTTGCCTGAAATGTTCCCTTGGTATCTTCAATTTTCTTGAAGCGATCTCTAGTCTTTCCCATTCTGTTCTTTTCCTCTATTTCTTTGCATTGTTCACTTATGGCTTTCTTTATCTCTCCTTGCTATTCTCTGGAACTCTGCATTCAGTTGGATATATCTTTCCCCTTCTCCTTTGCCTTTTGCTTCTGTATTTCTCAGCTATTTGTAAGGCCTCCTCAGACAACCACTTTGCCTTCTTGCATTTCTTCTTCTTGGGAATGGTTTTGATCACCGCCACCTGTACAATGTTATGAATCTCCATCCATAGTTCTTCGGGCACTCTGTACCAAATCTAGTCTGTTGAATTTATTCATCACCTCCACTGTATGATATAAGGGATTTGATTAAGATCGCACCTGAATTGCCTAGTGGTTTTCCCTACTTTCTTCAATTTAAGGCTGAATTTTGCAATAAGGAGCTGATGATCTGAACCACAATCAGTTCCAGGTCTTGTTTTTGCTGCCTGTTTAGAGCTTCTCCATCTTTGGCTGCTGAGAATATAATCAGTCTGACTTTGGTACTGATTATCTGGTGTTTTCCATGTGTACAGTTGTCTCATGTTTATTGGAAGAAAGTGTTTGCTGTTACCAGTGTGTTCTCTTGGCAAAACTCTGTTAGCCTTTGCCCTGCTTCATTTTGTACTCCAAGGCCAAACTTTCCTGTTACTCTAGGTATCTCTTGACTTCCTACTTTTGCATTTCAGTCCCCTGTAATGAAAAGGACATCTTCTTTGGATGTTGGTTCTAGGAGGTCTTATAGGTCTTCATAGAACTGTTCAACTTCAGCTTCTTTGGCATTAATGGTTAAGGAATAGACTTGGTTATTCTGATATTGAATGGTTTGCCTTGGAAACAAACTGAGACCATTCTGTCATTTTTGAGATTGCAACCAAGTACTGCATTTCAAACTCTTGTTGACTGAGGGCTACTCCCTCCATTCCTTCTAAAGGATTCTTGCCCACACTAGTAGATTTCATGGTCATTTGAATTAAATTCACCCATTGCAGTCCATTTTAGTTCACTGATTCCTAAAATGTCGCTGTTCACTCTTGCCATCTCCTGTTTGGCCACATTGAATTTACCTTGATTCATGGACCTAATATTCCAGGTTCCTATGCAATATTGTTCTTTACAGCATCAAACTTTATTTTCACAACCAGATTCAACCACAACTGGGCATCGTTTTCGCTTTGGCTCAGCCTCTTCATTCTTTTATAGCTATTTCTCCACTCTTCCCCAATAGTAATTTGGACACCTACTGACCTGGTGGGCTCATCTTTTTAGTGTCATATCTTTTTGCTTTTTCATACTGTTCATGGGTTCTTAAGGCAAGAATACTGAAGTGGTTTTCCATTCCATTTTTCAGTGGACCACATTTTGTAAGGCCCTAACTAGCAGGAACATGCCCTTCAGCTGCTCAATGTAGCTGGATGATGTGCCTGGTGCCCTGGCTCTCCCACTGCTGTCCTCATTGAGTGTTTAAATCTACAGTGGCAACTGGGTGTTTGTCAGTGTGTGCTCAGGGTTTGAGGCAAAGGCCCTGCTGGAGTGGCTGGATGTCCTCCGATGTCGGAGGACACCAAGGAGCAGAGGCCACACCATCTCACTGCTGCTGCTTGCTGCCCTGGAGCCCATCTGCTGCGGAGTCAATGTCCACTGTGGCTTACCAGCTATCCATTATAACCTCCCATATATCAAGGTGTTTGGGGAATGGGGAGACTCTCCAATGATTATATTGCTAGATCTTTACATTTTTCAATGATCTTTGTCTATATTACCTGATTTCAGATCTCCTGATAACCTTATAATATATCGTCTCTCATTTGTACATAAAAAGTTCTGCATTTCATAGATTTCCTGTAATAAACAGTGGAAATCTTCACTAGGGAGCCATAAAAGTTGTTGGGGGCTGGAATTGGGTGGTACATGGAAAATTCTAAAGCACTTGTTTCTGTACTTAGTTGTGTTTTTAATCTCTTGTGGAAGTTTGTATAGAATTTAAATGAGCTTTGGGCACTAAAAGGATTAAGCTTTAGCAGTTTGGGAGATTTCCTTATATAGGATGGTTGATGCAAAGTGTATTTACATGCTGAAATAAATCACCAAGTTCTCAAGACCGATGTTGTAACAGTGTTGGGTGACAGTCAGCGTGAAATAAAGGGGTGATTTTACAGTTGGTGGGCATGCATCATGGACCCTAGATAAATCTTAGTAGTTCTAAATGTGAGTGTCATGAAGTGTATCTTCATGGAAGAAAAGATTCGGAAATGTTGCTATATAAGACTTTACCAATATGCCTTTGTGCAGAGAATATCAATTGTGGAGAGAGACGAATATATGGCTCTGAGAATGCCCTTGGCTCCTGGCTGTTTCCTATGCTGCTCTAGTTTTTATGACTTTAAGTATTTGGCTTAGTTTTACTTGACATGCCTTTAAAAGGACACTTTATAATTAAAAACATCTTAACATATGTGCAGGAAATACTACAATAAAATAATATAAAAAAATGGAAAGCATGTCTGGACTGATGGGAATGTAGCCTAATGCTGTATTCTGGTGAGCTATCTGGCAGTAGTTAGAACATGTGCACACAGCTCCTTGGTGTAGGTCATGAAGGATCCCACATAGGTCCATTGGTTGGTTGATCATACAACCTGGTTTTCCTGAGCAAGTCTGGTAATTATAACCCCCATTCACTCTCAGAAGGGACCTGGTTTGGACAATATGGTCATTCTAACCCATAAGAATACGTGTATGAGAATACTCATTGCTGTGATAGAGAGGCTTCTTCATGGGGAGAGAAATAACATACAAACTCTAAGCAGCAGTCAGAATATAAAGAAGTAGATGCTCTTGCAGCTGCTGCTGCTGCTGCTAATTCGCTTCAGTCATGTCCGACTCTGTGCGACCCCAGAGATGGCAGCCCACCAGGCTCCCCTGTCCCTGAGAGTCTCCCGGCAAGAACACTGGAGTGGGTTGCCATTTTCTTCTCCAATGCATGAAAGTGAAAAGTGAAAGTGAAGTCGCTCAGTCGTGTCCGACTAGTAGCGACCCCATGGATTGCAGCCCACCAGGTTCCTCTGTCCGTGGGATTTTCCAGGCAAGAGTACTGGAGTGGGTGCCATTGCCTTCTCCGAGTAGATGCTCTTAACATAGGTTAAACTTAAAAAACCTGTTGCTGAGTCAAAAAGCAAATAGCCAACAAATACACCACGTTGTAAAATACAAAAGAACAGCATGAGCACTTGTAAACAGATGCATGTCCAACACGTTACAACCATTGGCTTACGGGAGAGAGGAGTGTGAGTGGACTTATAGAATTAAAAGGGAGTGAAATAAAACAAGACAATGCCTTGTATGGGCCAGTGTTAATAATATGCTGTGAACTGAACTGGATGATTAAGACAACATTCTGTACCTGATGTTCCAAAAAAGTATCTTGTAGTCTATAATTATATTATACATGATACAAATATGAAGAATGTATCTTTAAAAATATCTTTTACAAGCCCAAATAAAACAGTATGTGTAAGTAATCCTGGTATGAGCAATGGGACTTAACATGAATATTAATGAAACTTTGCCAAAATAGAGGCTTCTGTTTTAAGACTCTAATTTGAGAACTTGTAAAGCTATGGATAGGGGCAGGGAGTGCGGGTGGCTGAAGGAATTAGATAACTTCTGGATAGAAAGACTCAGTTTTTCATCCACCCTCACAGCCAGCCTCTGAACAGCAGTAATTTTCCACAACCTGTGTAATTATAAATGTAACCTTACATTTTCAGTACTCAAGCATCTCACACCTAAGTTCTTTTAAGAAAATAAATGCCTTCTGTTTGAATGTCTCCTCTGGAGCCTTAATGATACACTTGGAGGATTTCACAAAGAAAGAGAAACTGTATTGATTTTTCCCTGTGGACTTTCTGGGATTCTCCAGCAGGAGGTCTTGGCTGACAATTCTAGTTGTATTTGGGAATGACCTAGACTTGACAATTGTCACCCACAATGGTTGATGAAACTTAATAGGGGGCATCCCCCCAGCCCTGTGTCCATCTGGTTCTGAATGCTTGGCAGGAGAATGTGGCTTTTTTGACAAAGAAGGCCCAGTCTTCACTACAAAGAATAGATGTCCCTGAACTTCCAACTGGAAACCCGAACAAATTCTCGATTTTCATTGACTCAAGCATGCATGTTACTAGAAAAATGGTCCCTTTTATGCTATCAATAATTTTTTTTCAGGAGAACATTTGAGATGTCATGGGTATGCTACAGGAGACCTACTTTTTTTTTTTTTTTTTTAAACATAAGGAAATAACCTAATTATTTAGTAACTTGGGTAGTCAGGTGCTAGGGGTGACTGTTTGGGCTAAAGCAACCTAGGATTCATCCTAGGCTATGCTGTTGCTCTAATGTCTGGAAACTTCAAGGTAGGATGGAAAGAAAATATATTTTGGAATCAAACTGACTTGGAATTTTACTAAGATTTTGCTACTTTCCATTTATGTAAGTCTGGGACAAGTCATTTGAGCTCTGAACTTCAGCATTCTCTTTAATAAAATGTGAATTATATAATCTTACAAATGAGAGTTGTTTTTCTAAACTAAATGTTCTTAAATCTAAATGTGCTAATAATTACTGACCTTTAATTGCTACTTAGTTATTTGTTGGAAGTAGAGTTGATTTACAGTTGGCACTTTTAAAGATTGAAAGGTGGCAGATTTTATTTGATTTTTTAAAGCAAGAATTTAACATTCAGAAACTTCTTAGAATTAATGTTAGCCAGATATTCTTGATATTAAGACAAAATTCAGACTAAGTAATACATATGTATACAGAAGAGTTGATCATATGACTGGAAAACCACCGGATCTCAGACTTCTCATCAAATAGCAAGACAGACATTGGTATTCTGAAGGTCTGATTGAAAGAACTTTGGTAAATTATACAATGAATGACAACATCTACTGGACACTATGTGCCAGGCAGTATATAACTGATTTATNATTGCAGCCCACCAGGTTCCTCTGTCCGTGGGATTTTCCAGGCAAGAGTACTGGAGTGGGTGCCATTGCCTTCTCCGAGTAGATGCTCTTAACATAGGTTAAACTTAAAAAACCTGTTGCTGAGTCAAAAAGCAAATAGCCAACAAATACACCACGTTGTAAAATACAAAAGAACAGCATGAGCACTTGTAAACAGATGCATGTCCAACACGTTACAACCATTGGCTTACGGGAGAGAGGAGTGTGAGTGGACTTATAGAATTAAAAGGGAGTGAAATAAAACAAGACAATGCCTTGTATGGGCCAGTGTTAATAATATGCTGTGAACTGAACTGGATGATTAAGACAACATTCTGTACCTGATGTTCCAAAAAAGTATCTTGTAGTCTATAATTATATTATACATGATACAAATATGAAGAATGTATCTTTAAAAATATCTTTTACAAGCCCAAATAAAACAGTATGTGTAAGTAATCCTGGTATGAGCAATGGGACTTAACATGAATATTAATGAAACTTTGCCAAAATAGAGGCTTCTGTTTTAAGACTCTAATTTGAGAACTTGTAAAGCTATGGATAGGGGCAGGGAGTGCGGGTGGCTGAAGGAATTAGATAACTTCTGGATAGAAAGACTCAGTTTTTCATCCACCCTCACAGCCAGCCTCTGAACAGCAGTAATTTTCCACAACCTGTGTAATTATAAATGTAACCTTACATTTTCAGTACTCAAGCATCTCACACCTAAGTTCTTTTAAGAAAATAAATGCCTTCTGTTTGAATGTCTCCTCTGGAGCCTTAATGATACACTTGGAGGATTTCACAAAGAAAGAGAAACTGTATTGATTTTTCCCTGTGGACTTTCTGGGATTCTCCAGCAGGAGGTCTTGGCTGACAATTCTAGTTGTATTTGGGAATGACCTAGACTTGACAATTGTCACCCACAATGGTTGATGAAACTTAATAGGGGGCATCCCCCCAGCCCTGTGTCCATCTGGTTCTGAATGCTTGGCAGGAGAATGTGGCTTTTTTGACAAAGAAGGCCCAGTCTTCACTACAAAGAATAGATGTCCCTGAACTTCCAACTGGAAACCCGAACAAATTCTCGATTTTCATTGACTCAAGCATGCATGTTACTAGAAAAATGGTCCCTTTTATGCTATCAATAATTTTTTTTCAGGAGAACATTTGAGATGTCATGGGTATGCTACAGGAGACCTACTTTTTTTTTTTTTTTTTTAAACATAAGGAAATAACCTAATTATTTAGTAACTTGGGTAGTCAGGTGCTAGGGGTGACTGTTTGGGCTAAAGCAACCTAGGATTCATCCTAGGCTATGCTGTTGCTCTAATGTCTGGAAACTTCAAGGTAGGATGGAAAGAAAATATATTTTGGAATCAAACTGACTTGGAATTTTACTAAGATTTTGCTACTTTCCATTTATGTAAGTCTGGGACAAGTCATTTGAGCTCTGAACTTCAGCATTCTCTTTAATAAAATGTGAATTATATAATCTTACAAATGAGAGTTGTTTTTCTAAACTAAATGTTCTTAAATCTAAATGTGCTAATAATTACTGACCTTTAATTGCTACTTAGTTATTTGTTGGAAGTAGAGTTGATTTACAGTTGGCACTTTTAAAGATTGAAAGGTGGCAGATTTTATTTGATTTTTTAAAGCAAGAATTTAACATTCAGAAACTTCTTAGAATTAATGTTAGCCAGATATTCTTGATATTAAGACAAAATTCAGACTAAGTAATACATATGTATACAGAAGAGTTGATCATATGACTGGAAAACCACCGGATCTCAGACTTCTCATCAAATAGCAAGACAGACATTGGTATTCTGAAGGTCTGATTGAAAGAACTTTGGTAAATTATACAATGAATGACAACATCTACTGGACACTATGTGCCAGGCAGTATATAACTGATTTATACTGTGTTCTCATGTGGTTCTTGTAAGAACCCTCACATAGTATGATTAAGTATCACAGTGTGCACTTTATGAAGGAGGAAACTGAGGCATAGAGAAGTAAGATCGTGCAGCGTGTAGGCTGCTGAGTCAGCTATCAGTCCAAATCCTGTCTCCAACCCCTGTGCTCTTAATTCTAATGACTGTCTTTAAGCCAAATCCAATAATAAAAATGATTCTTAAAGGTGTAAATTAGCCAGAAGAAAAAACTCCAAATTTAGAAAGTTTCTTTAAATTGAAAATAAAAGCAGTTTTGAAAATTAAATAATTTATTAGGTATGTATCATTATGACATCTAACTTAAGTTTAACATTAGTCAACCCGTTTAGAGCTGAGTTACGTGTTTACATTCAGACTGTGTTTGAAAAAACATGCCTAGGGTCAAAAAGGTATTAGAGGGACTTCCTTGGTGGTCCTGTGGCTAAGACTCCATGCTCTCAATGCAGGGGGTTTGATTCCTGGTTAGGGAACTAGATCCTGTGTGCCACAACTAAGACCCAGTGCATGCCAAATAAATAATAAATGAATTTTAAAAAATATTAGAAATTCATACTATAGAGATCAAACTGTGAGTTAAACCAAATAGTGCATTATCTTTCAATGGCATAAACAATTTGAAATAATGCAGTGAATATTTTATTTTTCATTACATTTATCTCTGGTATCTAAATGATGAGTTTCTGAAATAAAATGTGTCCAAACTAATGGTGAATTACCTCTCCTCCAGGGTTCCCCTAAATTTTGCTTGATTTTTGATGATGACTATAGTGAAGTTAATGATATTCCTAGTATTCTAAAATGTGCTACAAATAATCTTATATTAATTCTGATTTAAATATTTAGAATATTTAAATTTAAACTAGATTTAAATATTTAGCAGAGTAGAATTTATTTACTTTGTAAATAAATTAACTCATATTCTGGATTATCTCTATAAATTCATGTGACTTGTATTCTAATATGCTTTTCTGAGTGGAAGAGGAATACGTGGAGTTATAAATAATCACCAAAGTAGAGTAGATCTCTGGTGACACTATGTTATCTTAGTGTTCAGTTCAGTTCAGTTCAGTCGCTCAGTTGTGTCTGACTCTTTGCGACCCCATGAATCACAGCATGCCAGGCCTCCCTGTCCATCACCAACTCCCGGAATTCACTCAGACCCACGCCCATCGAGTCAGTGATGCCATCCAGCCATCTCATCCTTGGTCGTCCCCTTCTCCTCCTGCCCCCAATCCCTCCCAGCCCCCAATCCCTCCCAGTCTTTTCCAGTGAGTCAACTCTCCGCATGAGGTGGCCAAAGTACTGGAGCTTCAGCCTTAGTGTACTGAGCTGAAAATTATTGGAAGACTTCTTCAATTGTCTACTTATGTGTGAACACAGGGGTAAAAATGTTGACTGTTTTTGTTTTAAAAGACTAGTGTTTATAAAACTATTGTGTGTATGTGTGCACACGCCCACACGCATGCATGTACGTCTGTGTATATATGTGTCTGTTTGTATTTGTGTCTGAATGGATTCTTAGGTATCTGAGTTATGTAGAAGACATTTTAAGTTTCATGTTTCATTTGGATTATAACCAAAAATTAGGATAAACTGAGGACAAACAGCATTTCACATGGTTTTGGTGCTTGGGTATATATTTATGGTTGTTTCATACCATGTTAAGGTTAAACAGTGTCTTAGCACACTGTGCAAATGGAGATTGTTCATAGTTCAAATACAGACAAACTGGACAAATATTTTAATGTGGCACATTTCTCTAGAGGTATGCAAAATTCAAAAGCATCTGTACCAGAGAAGTTAGTGATATATTATGATTTGGGATGAATGTATTGCCTGAGCCCCACCTTTGTTCACACCATTTTACAGTAGTTTATTAGAAGTTAAGTGTAATTGTGTGTATGTATGTGTGTGTGTGTGTGTGAGTGTTTGTGTATGTGTGTAACTTTCTTCTCCAGGTTCCTGCTATAATTGGATTCGATGCCAATTTCAATTCAGATTTTAATAATGCCACAAGTCTAATCTTATAGTCAAGGAAACAAGATAGCTTTATAGAAATATCAAGAGAAATCTTTTATCTTATTTGCTGATTTGTAGAAATGTGCAATCTGATTATCCTGAAATGGGACACAAAATTTGAGGTTATTAATAACCTGTTTGGAAAAATAACTATTTAAAAGTCATTTTCCACATTATTGTCATTGAAGTTAAATTGTAGTTACAATAAATGAGAACTAGACCTGAAATTTATCTTTTTCATTAAATTTGTTATTCAGTTTCAACAAAACAATAGCATTTGTCATTTGGAATTAATGTAATTTTTATATTATATATGAACAGTAAGTATATGTTTACACATTTTATTCATATTTAATTTTTAGTGCTGTCCATTGACTTTGGAATAAAATAAATTTAAGTTCACGTTGTGAGTCTGTGAGAACCTTTTCCTTTGAAAGAAACATTTACTAACTGAAGAATATGCCCATTCAAATATTTTATTATTCAAACAATAAATAGGTAAGCATCCTTAGCTNCGGAATTCACTCAGACCCACGCCCATCGAGTCAGTGATGCCATCCAGCCATCTCATCCTTGGTCGTCCCCTTCTCCTCCTGCCCCCAATCCCTCCCAGCCCCCAATCCCTCCCAGTCTTTTCCAGTGAGTCAACTCTCCGCATGAGGTGGCCAAAGTACTGGAGCTTCAGCCTTAGTGTACTGAGCTGAAAATTATTGGAAGACTTCTTCAATTGTCTACTTATGTGTGAACACAGGGGTAAAAATGTTGACTGTTTTTGTTTTAAAAGACTAGTGTTTATAAAACTATTGTGTGTATGTGTGCACACGCCCACACGCATGCATGTACGTCTGTGTATATATGTGTCTGTTTGTATTTGTGTCTGAATGGATTCTTAGGTATCTGAGTTATGTAGAAGACATTTTAAGTTTCATGTTTCATTTGGATTATAACCAAAAATTAGGATAAACTGAGGACAAACAGCATTTCACATGGTTTTGGTGCTTGGGTATATATTTATGGTTGTTTCATACCATGTTAAGGTTAAACAGTGTCTTAGCACACTGTGCAAATGGAGATTGTTCATAGTTCAAATACAGACAAACTGGACAAATATTTTAATGTGGCACATTTCTCTAGAGGTATGCAAAATTCAAAAGCATCTGTACCAGAGAAGTTAGTGATATATTATGATTTGGGATGAATGTATTGCCTGAGCCCCACCTTTGTTCACACCATTTTACAGTAGTTTATTAGAAGTTAAGTGTAATTGTGTGTATGTATGTGTGTGTGTGTGTGTGAGTGTTTGTGTATGTGTGTAACTTTCTTCTCCAGGTTCCTGCTATAATTGGATTCGATGCCAATTTCAATTCAGATTTTAATAATGCCACAAGTCTAATCTTATAGTCAAGGAAACAAGATAGCTTTATAGAAATATCAAGAGAAATCTTTTATCTTATTTGCTGATTTGTAGAAATGTGCAATCTGATTATCCTGAAATGGGACACAAAATTTGAGGTTATTAATAACCTGTTTGGAAAAATAACTATTTAAAAGTCATTTTCCACATTATTGTCATTGAAGTTAAATTGTAGTTACAATAAATGAGAACTAGACCTGAAATTTATCTTTTTCATTAAATTTGTTATTCAGTTTCAACAAAACAATAGCATTTGTCATTTGGAATTAATGTAATTTTTATATTATATATGAACAGTAAGTATATGTTTACACATTTTATTCATATTTAATTTTTAGTGCTGTCCATTGACTTTGGAATAAAATAAATTTAAGTTCACGTTGTGAGTCTGTGAGAACCTTTTCCTTTGAAAGAAACATTTACTAACTGAAGAATATGCCCATTCAAATATTTTATTATTCAAACAATAAATAGGTAAGCATCCTTAGCTGAAGAACTTAGCCATATAATTATATGTCATTCAAATGCATTTGTATAAAATATCCTGAGGGACGATGTTTGCAGAAGTGTATTTTTAGCCTTTCACTAAACATTTACATCCTATATTCATGCATGTATTAGCACTTATTTGTGTATGGAGAGCTAAGAAACTTGTACATTTTTGAGAATTTTACCTAGCAAAAATCTGAAAGCAATCATAGTGTAAAATCTATATTGCCTTTAAGTCTCCGTAGCATTTTAGTTGGAGTTTTACCCCAATATTATTTTCTCTGATGAGGGCTGCTCATGATCTGCTCTTTCCTAAAAAGGAGCTCTTGGAACCCATTTCCAGTCATGCTGTGATTTTCTTCATTTTAAATCTAGACTACCTTTTGACTTCTATAAAGGCATGAGAGGAGAGTGATGGACATAGGGATTCAGTGGTGATTATACATAATTCTTTGCTTAATCTGCTTTGCAACTTTAAACTACTCTGCAGCTTTGAGGTATTGTCTCCTATAGGTATATATCTAATCTGGGGATAAAAATTGAGAAATAAATGAGGTAAAAATAAAGCATTGTTCAATGTCGCCTTTTTCTTTTCTGCCTTAGAGTTGGGAATGATTGCTTTCTACATTGGCATTTGAGAGAAAAAATTTGGCTATTATGGTTTTTCTTGTTATTTTTATTAAGCCAATGAAAAAGGATGGTAGCAGTTCAGCCACTGGGGTGTTGGAACAGAAAATTGAGGGGCCCCCAAGGACCTTGATACCCAGTTTTGAAGTTCAATTCCAGTCACTAAGATTAGAGCAGCCCTTCCAAAATGAGGGTCACAAATGCATTTGTGATTTAGACTATTTGTCTGGATGCTGTCAGGGAAACAATTGGCTATTATTGAACAGAACTGCTGATTTTCTCTTTGTACCATTTTTTTTTTCTTTTGTTTTGGTTGTCTCTGAATGGTAAAGTCTGACAGCAAGTAAAAAAAAAAAATACTAGTTATATGGAAGAGAGGAATATGGAAACAGAAAGGGAAAACAAAAAGAGATGAAAAGGAGAAAGTGGCAGCTTTTCACTTTCATATGGCATTGATTTTAGTCTTGAGTGACATACTTTAATTAAAAATATATTTATTGAGCATGTGCTGTGTAATAGGCATTATTCATTGATGGGAGGGAGGCAAGTCACACAAAATGAAGATCTGTGTCATCAAGGAGCTCAGTCTCCAGTGTGGGAGGCTGAAGAGAGAACAGTGTAATCACCATTGTCCTAGAGTTTGCCTCATCTGCAGCCTCTCCAAGGGTTAGCCCTCACTGTGCCCTGGTACCCCTCCCTGGTCATAGCTGGTTGGTGGGTAATAGACACAAAGCCCAGAGAAAACCAACCCGTACTGACTAAGCAGTGACTCAAGATTCATCGGGTGGAATCTTGAATGAGTGTGCCTATTGTCAGAATCTCTCCAATCTATCAGCAAAGCTTTCCAGTTTTTTTCAAAAAGTTATATGTCAAATCTGCTCACTTCCCCAGAGAAGGCAATGGCACCCCACTCTAGTACTCTTGCCTGGAAAATCCCATGGATGGAGGACCCTGGTGGGCTGTGGTCCGTGGGGTCACTAAGAGTCAGACACGACTGAGCGACTTGACTTTCACTTTTCACTTGCATGCTGGAGAAGGCAATGGCAACCCACTCCAGTGTTCTTGCCTGGAGAATCCCAGGGACGGGGGAGCCTGGTGGGCTGGCGTCTATGGGGTCGCACAGAGTTGGACACGACTGAAGCGACTTAGCAGCAGCGGGAGCAGCAGCTCACTTCCCTCCACTTCCATCCTACCTAGTGGTAGAATATTACCAAAGCCTCCCACCTGGTTTCTCCATTTGCAGCTTCCTACCTGTTAGGTCCATTCTCCAGTTAGCCCTAGTTCTCAGTCGCTCAGTCATGACTAACTCTTTGCAGCCCCATAGCCCACCAGGCTCCTCTGCCCATGGAATTTTCTAGGCAAGAAAACAGGAGTAAGTTGCTATTTCTGACTCCAGGGGAATCTTCCTGACCCAGGGATTGAACCCATGTCTCTCGGATCTCCTGCATTGGTAGGCCGATTCTTTACACACCACCTGGGAAGTCCAGTTAGACTGAGTATGCTTTAAAAGCAGTTATCAGATCAGGTCATTCTTTTAGTTAAAGACTCTCAATTGGTTTCCCTTTGTACTGAGAACAACTCCACAATTTGACCCCTCCCGTGTTCAGCCCCCAGGTTTCTTCCTCCTCACTCTCTTGTCCCTTTCTATACTCCAGCCACCCTGGCCTTGTTTCAAGTCCTCCAATATGGTAAGGGGATTTCTGCATCCTAGCCTCTGTACACAATGCCCCTCATTGTGGGTCGCTCTTCTGCTCACCCTTCACATGCTGCCTCCCCTGAATATTTTCAGGCTCAGCTTAAATTTTACCTTTAGCAGATGACTTTCCACAGCATACCAGCTACAGTAGGTTACACTTCTGACTCATACTGCAACCTGGAATTTTCTTCCCAACACTTACACACAAACACATACACGCAGGCGCGCATGCACACACACACACACATTCTTACTTAGGTACTTTCTGATGGTCTCACTAGATTGCAAGGAGCATTGTTGTCTACTGTAGATCCTGTACCTTACACAGTACTTAGGTCTGCATAAGAAAAATAATGAATACATTCAGTGAATAAGCAAACTTAAGACATAGGAATTGTCTGTCAATGGGGAATCTGGAAGTTAAGTATCTTGGGTCCTGAGTAAGCTTAGCCATGTCATATGGAGGTTGACTATGGCAGTTTGTTTTGGAGTCAAAGATATCTGGGTTCATACTGGAGCTCCACCACTTCCTAGCAGTGTTACCTTAGGTGAATTAACCTCTGAATTCTCTTTCTTAATATGTGACGTGGAGGTAATATCTTTTTATAAGATTCTTGTAAGGATATATAATCATGTGTTCAAGGTAATTGGCATGACTAGCACTTATTTAATACTTCTTCATGCCAAGCCCTAGGCTAAGACCTTTACAGAGCCATCTCACTTGCTGTCTATCAGACCTGCAGCATACAAACCATTGTTCTCATTTTACATATGAGGAGCTTGGAAAAGGATAAATTTAAGGTCACATAGCCAGTAAGTGGCAAGATTGGGATGAACCTAGAACTTTTAATTACAAAATCTAATCTTACAAGCTCTAAGCCTATACTTCCAAATAGAAGTAAGTAGCTATTGTTTATGAAGTTAGTGTAGTATTTATTATGTAAGTGGATAGACGTAATCTCTAAAATATCAAGGTAACATGTGACTCCTAAAAGAGACAATGTTGCCTTTGCTTTGGTTTCTTCCTCTAGCCATGAGGTCCAACTGAACTCTGTACCCTCTCCTTCCAATATTTTTCAGATAGTAGAACTATTTCCAGATAGTAGAACATACTATCTGGAGCTTTTGGTGAACTACTCTCTTGCTTGTTGCATCTTCTCTGGGTCATGGTGGATTGTTTTTTCTTGAGGCTTATAATTTTTTATTGTAAAATCATCTTCTATGGGTGTTGTTTCATTTTGGGAACTTTCCATGGGCATTGAGCTGTGGAAGGGTCCTCACCAAACAGATTTCCATTTGCTTCTGCCTGGAGACTATGTATTAAGCAAGGCAGACCATTTTTTAGTTTTGAGGTCTCTTTATAACATAGGTAATGCCTGGGCTTCTGGTTTTGACTTCTGACTGAGATCTTTCTGCCCACCTTCCTCCGTCCCAACAAGCTCAGTATAATAGAAGTGTTCCTTGCAGTTTTCTCTGGGTTAATGATCAAAATTTTTGTAGTCTCATTTTCAGAGATGGGCCAGATCTTTGAGGCTGTTGAATTTTTTTTCAGGGTTTTAGACTGGTTTCCCTTTTTTTTTTTTTTTTTTTAAAAAAAACAGGCCAATGGCTACTTATTTTCTCCACATACATATGTTAGAACCTCTGCCCCACCACCCCCACCCTGACCCCACCACCTCAGTTCCTATCTGGAGCTGAAACCCTATTGGCATCACCCTCTGCTTATTGTAATAGCTTTCCCATCACTCATTGTTTCTTCAACCTAGCTCCTACTCTTATTTCTTTTGAGGTAGCTGTGTATTTGATTTTTTGGACATGTTTTATTTTATTCAGAATTTTCATGCATCTATTGCAAGAGTTGGGGTTGATTACATCATCTCAGTCCATCATGTTTCCAGAAGTCCAAAAGCACAGAAGCTGAAGTAAATGATTTCTTGTATGTGGATGAAATATTTTATGTAAAGGGATAGGGAAAGTTGCTTTGTGTTAAGCTGCTTCAGTTGTGTCTGACTCTTTGTGACCCTGTGGACTGTAGCCCACCAGGCTCCTCTGTCCCTGGGATTCTCCAGGCAAGAAAACTGGAGTGGATTGCTGTGCCCTCCTCCAGGGGAGCTTCCCAACCCAAGGATCGAACCTGCATCGGCAAGATTACGCGGATAGAAGTGTCGAGTGGAGCTGCAAAAGCCATGCAAAAGGATGGGCTTTATTCTGTAGACCATGGGGAGTAAAAGACTTTTGAATAAGGGCATAGTATAATAAATTCTTGGAGAAGGCAATGGCACCCCACTCCAGTACTCTTGCCTGGAAAATCCCATGGTGGAGGAGCCTGGTAGGCTGCAGCCCATGGGGTCACTAAGAGTCGGACACGACTGAGCGACTTCCCTTTGACTTTTCACTTTCATGCATTGGAGAAGGAAATGGCAACCCACTCCAGTGTTCTTGCCTGGAGAATCCCAGGGATCGGGGGAGCCTGGTGGGCTTCTGTCTGTGGGGTCACACAGAGTCTGACATGACTGAAGCAACTTAGCAGCAGATAGCAGATAATAAATTCTATCTTCTTAACAAATTAACTCAACGGTACCGTAAAGAATGAGTGAAAAACTGAGAGATCAGTGACATGGAAACAAATTAGAATGCCACTGGAAATGCCTAAGGCAAAGAGAGTTGAGTGACTGGCTCAAGCGTTGGAAACAGCAGGGAAAGGACAGACCCAAGAGAAAAGGAAAAGATACACTTTGCAGCACTTGGAGACTTAGTGCCTAGCAGAGAAAAGGGAGCGGGAATCAATGATAACTCTTGGGCTTCTGGCCTGAATGATTAGGATATTTGCTTAGATTTATAATATGTTCTTAGACAGATAGGCTATCACTGATAACAGGAATGACATTGCCCCATTCCCATGCTGTAACATACCCCAATTTATGGTGGCATCTTGGAGAACCAAAGATTGTCACACGACTGGGTAGGTAGACACTGTAACGGGCTGGTAGATTGACAACAGGCCTGTTTAGAGGATTATATTAAATGAAGCTAAACTAGGTAGAGGTAGTCCAATGCTGTGAATTCCATATGTAAACTGTCAGGAAGTGGGATTTGATTCCTTCAGCTCCATAACTGCATCCTCTGGTTTCCCAGTTTTTTATAGGGTAGAAGGATAGTGGATTTCAAAGGTGAGTTGTTTTCTTCTTTTCTCTATCTGGGAATGAAATATTTGGTCTATAGTTGGAGAGAAGTAAAATTAAATGAAACCATCCAAAGTGACTAAGAAAAAAAAAAAACCCCCCGCTGTACGTTAGCAGTTTATAAACATTTTGTGCTGACAAAGCTCGGCAAGTCTGGACAGAAATTCTTGCACAAATATGATTATAAGGCTTCCTTCACTGCAGCAAGAACTAGCTCAGCAAAGGGACTCAAAAGAATAAACTTTTATAATTTATCCTTTTCCTTTTTCTTTTCGGCAGAGATGCTTGGTAGGAAACACACAGAGATTGCACTGTATAGTACTAGTGCAAACCCGTAGGATTTCTTTGTTTTACAGAACTGCTTCTGCTTTCTAGAGATGGGGGAGGGGCGAAGCTTCAGTCAAGCTCATTGAGACTTCATCAGAAATGATCTCCACCAACCAAGACTCTTTACCTGCTTCCCTCAGTTTTTTCTTCTACCTGCTTTTATTTCCTTTAGGGTTGAAACCCATAAACTCCAGTAAGCATTCAGAGATTTGACTTTTTGACTTGAAAAGGATGATTACAAGCCAGTATCTGTGTTTTCAAAGACCAGGTCTCCAGTTTAGCCCTGTGCTCGAGGGCGGTCTCAGCTGCATTGCACAGCACTGTGGGAAGCTTTAGGGTCAAATGGAATGGCATTTTAAGTTGAGAAAGCTTTGAAGATCAAGATTTTTTTTAAAAAACAATCCTACTGAGAGTCAACCATTTATGAATTGTGCTCAGAGGAACGCTGAACTGGGAGTCAGGAGAGCTAGATTCTGGTCGTCTTTCTGCCACTACCCGTTGTTGTGACCTTAAGTAAGACCCTTAACCTCTTGGGGCCTCCGTTTCTTCATTTGTAAAATGAGGGCGACAGAATAGATTAGTGGGTCCCAGATGCTATTCATTGGTGAGACACTTTCCAACCCCGGAAAACTCTGAAATCTTTCCAGGCAGAACTCTGAGATTTTGATTTGTAAAACTGGGGTGTATGTCAAGAATCTTTCCTTTGTGAAGTTCCCTTGGTGATTTCGATATGCAGCTAAGATTGGGAACCAAGGGATTTTTATTTTGTTTAATTCTAAAAGTTATTTTGAAAAAACCCTCCAAGTTCCTGAGGAGTACAAGGAGTTCCCTTGTATTCTTTGCCTAGACTTACCAATTGTTAACATTGTCACACACATGCTCTGTGTGTGCATATACATGCCATTTTATTATTCATATTTTTTCTAAACCATTTGGGAGTAAATTCTAGGCATCGTGATACTTAACATCAAAATACTTTAGCATTCTTCTTCTTAGAACAAGCACATTCTTTTATTATCATGGCACAAATATCAAATTCAGGAAATGTAACATTGATTCAATTATCTAGTATATGATGTTTTCAGAGTTGACTGATTTTTCCCTGTGTTCTCTATATCTAGTTGAATTTTTTAAATCTATATTGAAGCATAGTTGATTCACAATGTTAATTTCTGCTTTACTGCAAAGTGATATATATATATATTCATTCATCTTTTCTATTATGATTTATCACAGGATAGTGAATATAATTTCTTGTGCTGTAGAGTAGGAACTTGTTGTTTATCCATCCTGAATGTCTAGCTGATTTTTAAATACATTTAAAGTTTTTGAAATCATCACATCACTTAAAGAGAAACAAAGTACAGTACAAAGAATTTTATTCCTGAACTGTTTAAAGGTAAGATGCCACACCACATTCTCTCAATACTCCAGTATGTATTTCCAACAAAGACTATCTTGTATGTAACCACAGAATAATAATCAAATGGAAGAAGTTAATATTTATACATTATTATCTACCCCTCAGTTTTGCAAATTATCTCAATTATATATTTGATAGAAAATATCCAGTTCAGAGTCATGTGTTTCATCTAGTTGTCATATCTCTTTAGTCTCTCCTACTGTGAAGCAGTTTCTGATTTCCTTGACTTTTATGACTGAAATTTTTTAAAGATTGCAGGCCATTTATTTGGTAGAATGCCCTTCAATATGGGTTTGTTACTTTGTGAATCAGATTATGTATGTTTCAGGGATATTGCAGGTGTGATTCTGTCCCCTTTCAGTGCATCTTGGTGGCACACAATTTGGCATATCTTAATACTGAGAATCTTCACTTGGGTTACTTGATAAAGGTGGGACCTTCCAGGCTTCTCTACTGAAAAATTACTTTCTCCCTTCATAATTAATGACTGTTTTTAGGAGAGCTACTTTGAAACTAAATGTCTCATTCATCATCAGACATTTAATTTATTCATTCATGGATTTATAGCTTCCTATTACCCTCAATGAGTGATAATCCATCACCATCGTTATTTTGATAAGTTTTCCTGATTTGGCAGTAGAAGCTGCTTCACACTTTAACATATATCCCTGTCGTGCTCTGAGTACTTCCTGGTTCTTTGCTCTAAACAGATGTTCCAGGATCATCTTACATTTCTTCTCCCCTGACCTGGATTCAGATTGTTCTTCAAGCAGCCCTGCTTCTGTTTCCTGGAGGATGGTATTCAGGAGCCCAGATATGGGCAGTGAATGTGCTCACTGATGTTGTCATACTGATGCTACTAGTCATAAGGAAAATGTGTATCTGTGTGTGTATACTCGCATATGTATATTTATACACACACACATAGGGGCTTCCCTTAGGGGCTTCCCTGGTGGTTCAGACAGTAAAGAATCTGCCTACAATGCAGGATCCACAGGTTTGATCCTTGGGTTGAGTAGATCCGCTGGAGACGGAAATGGCAACTCACTCCAGTATTCTTGCCTGGACAACTCTATGAACAGAGGAGCCTGTTGGGCTACAGTCCATGGTGTCACCAAGAGTTGGACACGACTTAGTGACTAAATAACAACAATGTATATAAATTACACATATATGTACGTACCTGATACACACACATACACAACACCAGTTCACCGACGTCCCACACACATATTCAACTATGTCTCTATCTGTCCATCTATTGAATAATACAAGTTTACACCATACCTCCAATTCTTACTCAATACAACAATATCACAGGGCCATTCTACTTTACTTCCTTTCTGCATTTGTAACCTACTTCATCAGTAGTGAGAAACCTACACCCACTCTCCTCATCTATTTATCCTTTGCTCCCTCCCTGTAATAGCTGATTTACTGTTACCAGTGTAATTTCCTCTCCCACGTTGAGAGCCTCCTCCCCTGCTTGGGCTCTAGCACCTCAGGTCACATTTCTCCCCCCACTGCCCCATCCTAAGGAAGTCCTTGTTACCTTGCTCACATCTGATACCGGTCCCAGGCTGTCCCTCTGTGGATCCCTACTCTGCTCGCTGTGGTGGTTCAGGTGCTCCTCACGGGTGGGGTCATCTCCCCGTGTGGACACTGTCTAGACTTCTCAGGCTCTTCCTCACCATCCAGCTGATCTTCCCACTTCTTAGCTCTAACGCTACAAATGGGCTGCCCCAATGTGGGGGAACCTTCTGGCGCTGGTCAGGCTCTGACAACCCCTCTCTGGGCCCTGGGGCTTGCTCCTACCCTGATACAGGTGCCTGCTTGTTCTGCCCCAAAAGGAAAAAGTGCCCCCTTTCTGCTCCTTGAAGTATGATAATGAAGAAGGTTAAGGAGGTAGGACTGAGGATGGGGAGAGCATTAAATAAAGGCTGTTTCAAAAATGAATCATGAAATATCAAATGATCTGGAGAAATAATAATTTCTTAGATTCACAGCCTTGGAGAACAAACTTACCAGTGGGGATGTAGTGGGGATAGTTAGGGAGTTTGGGAGTGACATGTATACACTGCTGTGTTTAAACTGGATAACCAACAAGGACCTGTTGTATACAGCAAAGGGAGCTCTGCTTAATATTATATAAAAACCTAAATGGGAAAAGAATTTGAAAAGGAATAGATACAGGTTTATATAACTGAGTCACTTTGTTGTACATCTGAAACGAATACAACATTGTTAACTATACTCGAATATAAAATAAAATGTTTAAAAAATGAAAAAGCAAAATTCGGTATGGGTTGAATAGCCAGTGCTGATGGACAAAATTTCATTATACTTGAGCAGTCTTTCTAACTTTGAAAGGCTGAATCTGATTTAGGATTATAGATACAGAAAACATAGCCATGTGATGGTGCTGGAAATTCTTATTTGGGGCAGGAGATAGATTTCTTTAAGGAGGACTTACAGTTTGGAATTATGAACTACTTATGCTGACAAAAAGAACTCTCCTTACCTCTCAAGGTTTCACTGTCAAAAATGCCTTCAGTGGTAAAAGGATGGATTTTTGTTAAGAACAGGAAGAAATTGTGACCTTAAGAACTGTAACTTATTGGAATGGGTAACCATGAATGTGAAGATCTCCAATGGAGATTTCTGAGAAGAGAAAGAACTTGGGGGATAAACTGGAGGTCTAAGGAACCCTCTGGTATTTTGTACTATTTAAGTCAACACCAGTTTTGTGCTTGTAAATAAAAAGATAGTTTAATTTTTAAAAAATTTAAAAAATTGAAGTTTGATTGATTTACAGTGTTAGTCTCTGGCATACAACAAAGTGATTCAGCTATATATTTTTTTGTATTTTTTCTATTACAGTTTATTACAAGATATTGAATGTAGTTCCCTGTGCTATGTAGTAGGTGCTTGTTTATTTTATAGTAAAATAAATTTAGATACAGTAGTTCATATCTGTTAATCCCAAAGTTCTAAATTATCTTGTCCCACCTACCTTTGGGTAACTGTAAGTCTGTTCCCTAGGTCTATGAGTTTGTTTCTATGTTATAAATAAGTGCATTTGTGTATTTTTTAAGATTCCACATATAAGCGATATCATATATTTGTCTTTTTCTGTCTGACTTCACTTATATAATAACCTCTAGGTCCATGTTGCTGCAAATGACATAATTTAATTCCTTTTCATGGTTCAATAGTGTTCCCTTTTATAAATATACTACATCTTCTTTATATAGTTATCTATTGATGGACATTTAGTTTGCTTCCATGTCTTCGCTGTTGTAAATAGTGTTGCTGTGACCATTGGGGTGCATGTATCTTTTTGAATTATAGTTTCTTCTGGATTTATGCCAAGGAGTGGGTTTGCTGGATGAAGAGATAGGTTTTTAAGTGCTGCATGCCTCGTGTATGTTATCCATTAGATTATTTGCTCTATAGATAAGTGATACATTTTGATAAAGCCAATAATTATAATATCATAGTTAAATAGTTGTAAGCTATCTGTTCTTTAAGGCATGATATTTTGTCAGTTGTGGCATTATCAAACGAATCAAAATGAATGTTTTGATTATAAAGAATTTCTGAGAACTTTGCCTTGATTTCAGTTACTGGGCCCAGAGCTGCCATTTGTGGTCTCATGGATTGTGCCCTGGATAATTCCTGGGGGCACTGCTCACACAGACTGTGATGTGAAAAGTGCCCCTGGAGGTGTGTAGTGAAGCTTCACTGAAAGGGCTGCATAAAGTGCCATCACTCATCCACTTCTCTCATACTTCAGCATCAGAGAAAAAGGACTTGGAACCAGGAAAGGGAGAGAGATTATCGACATTGGCTGTACACTGAGTCTATCAACAAGCTCCTTTTCTGGTATAGAGTCCAAGTCCAGAGCCCTTGGAGTACATGTCGACCTTCCCACTGATTAAGTGTGTGGACACCCTGGCATTTAAACAGTTTAAATTGCAGGAACTTTGTGTGTCAAGAGAGAGGAATTAGAAAGGAAGCGGCTGTTTGCTGTGTAATTATATTTTACTGAATTAGCAGAGTAGCATGACCTTCGGGCTAGTCTGTGGGATGCCAAACCTGCCCTGCTGACGCAGCGTCATAGAACTCCGGGGAGTCCATTTTGAACGTGTAAAGAAAGACGACTGAGCATTGAAGAACTGGTGCTTTTGAACTGTGGTGCTGGAGAAGACTCTTGAGAGTTCCTGGGACAGCAAGGAGAGCAAACCAGTCAATCCTAGAGGAAGGACTAGCTGAAGCTCCAATATTTTGGCCACCTGATGTGAAGAGCCAACTCACTGGAAAAGACCCTGAAACTGGGAACAATTGAGGGCAGGAGAAGTGGGTGACACAGGGTAAGGTGGTTGGATGGCATCATTGACTCAATGGACACGAGTCTGAGCAAACTCTGGGAGATAGTGGAGGTCTGGGAAGCCTGGTGTGCTGCAGTCCATGGGGTCACAAAGAGTCAGACATGGCTTAGCTACTGAACAACAAGAAGGAACTCTGTGAGATTAAATCCCTTTTTCCATTAACAGAAAAGGGAATATTTGCTATATAGCTAGTCTTAACCAGAAGAGGGATTTGAAACATTTGGCAAGATCATATCTGAAACATGGGCTGAGTGAGTCTTGCTCGGTTGAGGCCATAGCTAGCCACAGGCCATGGCCCCCCCTCAGCCATGCACAAGGGCTATTTCAAAGACCCCCTTTCAGTTGGACTATTTCAAATGGCTTTCTTCACTTTGATGCGTTTTCAACATTAAGAGAATTAAATAATTAACATGCTGATCTGTTTGTGACAAATGGATATTGATAGTATGACAGAAATAACAGTCAGCAGTTTTTGATGCTAATGATCACGGACCGTGTGTTGCTCTGGAGCTCTCTCTGTGCATTTTCTCATGTGTTTCTCTTGTCTGCTCTCCAAGATAGTTCATCATATCATCAATGTTGAAATCGCAAGACAGGAGACCTTCAGATAAATCTTAGATCCACCTTCTGGATAACAATAAATGAAAGAAATGCCTCACCCAGAAGAGTAAAGAAAGACTTGCCTGGTTCCTCTGCACTGGTGGAGGGGAGGGTAGCTCCTGTCAGGAGCATGGAATGCCCTCTCTGGCAGAACTTTACCTCTGTTTAGTCCAGAAACAATTGTAAGATAGCTCCTTACTTCAGAAAGGTTTAAAATGTGAAAACTTTTATCCCAGTGAAAACATGGTATGTTTTTTAATCAGCTTCATTTTTATAGATTAAGAAAATGAGGCAGAGAAGTGAAACTATCAATACGTGTCCAAATTTATTCAAGTGGGAGAGCTGGGCTATGGATCCTGAACTCTTGACCTTTGAACTTGACCCCTTCCAGAGGATTATGTCAGTCCAGAATATAAATAAATCGAGGGAGGAAAATGGTTATGTACGTTAGGTACGTCAGGGAGGAAATTTCTATAAGGGTAGAAAATCTGAGTGGATTTTTTAGGTATGAGAAAAAAAAAAAAGAATGTCTAAAACTCAGTGTCCTGTGTTTGGCCCTGCTTGTCACACTTTTGCCAGAAACATTTTCAAATATTCTAGAATCATATTTTTCCTGAAAAGGAGGGCTTTTTCTCTGTTGCTCTTGTGGCTGTTTACTTAGAAATTAAAGCACATTAGAGAGGAATAGTTTCCTTCACCTTTCTTTATCCCTGTTTAGCAAAGGACATGTCATGTATTTCTTAGATTGAAAATATTTTCTCTAATGTCTGCTGCGACCCATGTAAAGAAAATACTTCATTCTCAACACACATAGCTAGATGAAATGGCATGGATTTTTCTCAGAAAAAATATTTGAAATTAATATGAAGAATGGTGGTTTTCAAAGATAAACTTTTATCTCCTCAAGGTGTTTTTCTAGGTCCTAATTTTATTTCCTTTTATTTATTTATTACTTCATTGTTGAATTGAAAAGTAACACAAGTATATCACTTGTGGCTTGCTTTGGCATGTTCTTATATTAGTATTTAAATAGCATTTTCAATACAATAATATGGTTTTGGAACCACATGATGAAATTGGTCCCTATAAAGATTGAGAAGCTTCTCAGTCATTCAGATTAATGGGATTATTGCTTCAGTTTAGATAAACAGAATTAATTAACTCCTGCTGAGTGGGAGCAATTTCTGTAGTTCTCTTTTTAAACTCTTCAGGAGAGTGAGTCATGCCTTCATACATTTGTGTTATTAGACTTTTCATTACATTATATTTTGCATTTACTTTATCCATAGTTATTTTTTTCCAAAATGGGGAGGCATGTTAATGGGTCTTGCATGTTTCCTAAAAATCTCTCTAATTTGGGGCATTAAAAACTATTAATTGCTCTTTTTCTTATTTCCACAAAGTCAAGTACTTTCTCAGCTGGCCATAGGATACATAAGTTGCCATTTTTGGTCTGAAATATTGTATATTCTAGGGTTGAGACATATGTACAAATTCACTGTAAGTGTGATATGCTGTAAAATAGGGTTTGTATAAAGTTATTGTTTGCAGGATAGAAAATAAGCTGCAGTTCAGGGAGGGTTGAAGGAGAGGTTATTTGAACAAGGAGCAGGGCCGTCACAGATGAACAGATAATTAACAAGTAGAATGGAGGACACGATCGTATAAAACTAGTGTGCCTTCACCGTGGTGCAGCCCGTGGGGGTGCAGCATGTGCTTGGGGTAGGGTGCTGTGGATGGTAAAGCCTCCTGGTGAGTCTGCGAGGCAGCTGGGATCACATTAGCAGGAGTTTCATATCTGATACCAAATATGATAGCAATGGTCATCTCAGGAAACCTTTCCAGCCTTTTGGGCACCATTTTCATCTTTATGTGCCTTATCTCAGATTTGTGAGCTTTTATGTTTGCACTGGTGCTCCTGCTTTGTGATAGGAAAACCACAGAGAGAGGAATTTTCCAGTGAAGGGTTTGTCCTAGGGCCAGCTAGGGTGGGCAAATCTCATTAAGCTCAGGTTTTGAAAGCACATACATGGTTTAATAGTTAGGAAATGTGCCCGGGGACTTGAAGGACTCAAACACTGAGGAATGGTTGTTTGAGTTTTCTGTCTGTGCTCCCAGGACATTTGCTGTGCTGGGAAATGGTGAAAAAAAGTGATGAGGGATGCCAGCTGAACCCTCTGATTTGGGCTGTCATCCTGGGGAAGGTCTGAGGAGTGTAATGAGGCGAACCATCAAGTTGCTATAGTCTGAAAAGGTTAAAGAAGCTTCAGGGATCACTATTTGTACTTCTTCGTACTGGAATGCCATGCTGATAATAAGCAATATGCAATCCGCAGACATAGAAGCAACTAGTCCTCTGCATTTGTGAAAGGCTGCCCAGCTTAGAATGAATGGCGAAGTCTGAATTCTTTTCCTTTGAGGTTGCTCTGAGTCACAAAGACTCAAGCCAGTGGTGAGTGAATCTTGTCAGCCTGTCAGCAACATTTATGAAGTTCTCACCATTCGCGTGCCATATAGTTAGGCTTAAACAAGCCCTGAAAATTTTAGAATACATACCCTATGATGTCAGTGAGCAGCTTTGATTTACTAGCCCAACCAAACTCTACTCTGTTTTTATGGAGGTTTATATTTGGGATAGACTATAAACTCCACAAACAAAGGTTTGACTTGCACAAAGCAAGGAAACTACAAGGGGAGGTGATGTCGTGTCATCCTACCAAGAAGCTTTGTTCAAGATGTTGAAATGGCTCTGCGTTTCATCTGTGATTTTGGTGCTCTTCACAGTGCATTTATAATATATTAGTCAGCACCTATTCTGTGTCAGGCACTGCCTTCTGCACTGGAGCTCTAAGCTATAATAGCTTGTTTGAAAAATAACTGTCCCTCCTGAATTTGACCTTCTGTGTGGTCTACCCTAGACAGAGTGGTAAATGGTACCCTAGGACTCTTCCCATCAGGAAAAACACAGAAGAAATATCTCCAGCATGTCTTCCACCCAGTCCTTCCCGGGTAGTCTCATAGGCCACGGCAGAATCAGAATCCTATGAGCGTGCGAGCTAGAGGGGCGTGTAAAACACCCTCCCTGGTGGTTCTGATTTCCTCCCTGCTCCGATTCCTTGCCTGTGCAAGAACTTCTGCTTCTCAAATTTTGAAGTATAGACTATTAAAAAATAATGAAAGAAGACAATTGAGGTGATAAAAACAAACTAACACTTCATAAAGTGGACAATCTCCATCCAGAGAGTATAGCAAAATGGGGCAGAAGACAGGACAAGAAGGTTTCTTAGGATAAAGAGTAAAGAACAAGAAGAGAATAGAAATTATCCAGTTGGTTGGAGCCATATAGTCACCCTTGCTGTGGGTGAGAAGGAATAAGCAAGTAGGTACACAGCCCAGGGCTGGCTTGATGTTTGATGATTGGCTGACAGAATATCCTACATTTCTTGCCAAGCAGAATATTTACGGGGACAGGAAGTTAGCTATGTTTAGGTTTGTTGACAAAAGTCCCGCAGGTGGGAATAGCTCCCTCTTGGGCTTAGGAAGTGATTCCGACAATATGAATCACTTTGGGATCTTGTTAAAAACGGAGATTTAGATTTTGTAGGTCTGGATAGGTGTGGAGGTTTGCATTTCTTCAAGGTGATGCTGGGGCTTCTATTGTAGCTCAGTTGGTAAAGAATCTGCCTGCAATGCAGGAGACTCAGGTTCAATCCCTGGGTTGGGAAGATCCCCTGGAGGAAGAAATGGCCACCAACTCGAGTATTCTTGCCTGGACAATCCCATGGACAGAGGAGCCTGGCAGACTACAGTCCATCAGGCATGACTTAGTGACGAAACCACCAAGATGATGCTGACGGTTCTGACTGCAGACCACACTCAAGAGCTTCTGTTGCATGAAAATATCCTTAGACAAACACTTGATATACACCACTTTATATCTATATACTTTATATCTTTAAAGAGGACTTTAAACCAGTTCTCTTTCAGGGGCTATTGGTTTTCATTGATAAGATATCATATAAACAAGGGAAATATATCATGGCAAGGTAGAAAGACAGAGTTTCAGAAATATGGTACAAAACTCAGTTTTCTGAGGAGATGAATCTGGAGGAGGAAACCACATGAAAGAAGCAAGTAATACACTGAGTCAGTATTGAAATGTGAATGTGATGTAGCATGTGGCCTGGAGATGAGAGTGGATAAGCAGTATTTTTCACTCTGGGAATGTGAATTATCTTCCAGATCAGCCAACTTCATTGCTTTCCTGGGTTTCTGGTTTACATGGCTTACTGAAAGGGGAGGGTAGTATCTGAAAGCTTTTAAAAGGTGACAGAAATCATTAGAGTTGCAAACTATTTTCTTCTAATGTTTGTGCTCCTCGTCAAGTTGATGACTTGATTCACCCATCAAAGTTGACACCCTTGAGGGGAGCGGGTAGGGGAGAGTTTTTGCAGTCATGATGTCTCCTAAAGATTAAAAAAAAAATGGATTTTCCTTTTGGAAATATGAGGCCTGATTGTAAATAAACCTGTGCTGCCTTCACATCAGCGGTCCTGGATTAGTGAAGAGCTTCACTTGAGTGCGCCAAAACACAGTTTTTTTCAAAAATGGCTGAAACTATGTCATCAGCAACTTGGAATTTTGGCAGAAAACTACACAGAAATCAGACCCGTTTTTCTTTGTCTTGCACCCTGTATTCAACTAAATGTGACTCTCATAATGAAGTGTTTATTGTATCTCCTCAGTGTGTCCAGATTGTTACTATGCTTGCACTTAGTACTCGAGACGTATTTTGCTCTCTCTCATAAATTCCTTTTTAAAAAGCTTTTTCATCAAAGATCAATACTTCTAGTTCCCATGATTCTTTTCATTTTTCTTAGACGTTATAGCAGTTACTTCTCATGGACATGGAGAACAAAGAATGGAGTACAAAGAAACTTTAATACGGTTTGAATGAAATCTGGGAACTGACTAAAAATGTCCTTGTACAGTGATTTCAACTTGTCTGACTATCACACCAATGTCTACTGAGAGTTGGTTCTTTTAGAATAGAGTATAAACTCAACTCCCCAAAGACATCTGAGAAAGGTCTCAAACCAGTGCTGCTTTAAAATATAGATCATATCTTATAGTTGTGTTGCTATACCTTTAAAAAATATTTTGTTAGGAGTAGACATCAGTGAACACCAGAAAATGGAATAACAAAGAAGTATTTTAACTAGGGCAAACATGTCATTGAAAAAAATCTCAGTAGAGAACACGTGTCTAAAAAATATACTATTCTCTGATTCTTCCACTTTTCAGAAGGGTAAGAACTGGTTGCCGTAAATCAGTGCAATATATATCATTATTTCATTGAACTGTGGTGTTTCCCAAAGTGTATATTACTCACAGAGGATATTTATTAAAAATGCAGATTCCTGGGCCTGACCTTGGATCTTCTGAATGAGACTCATTGAATTTTGCTTCTTTGTTAGGCATCCCTAATTAAGTATTATGCAGTTGAATTTTGAAAACTACTAGGAAATTTTAAGTGAATATTATTTTAATTTTTTTGACAATGGGGAGAGATTTTTTAAAAAAATTCAGTTATATACTGGAGTATAGTTGATTTACAATGTTATGTTAGTTTCAGATGTACAGCAAAGTGATTCAGTTACACATATCTGTATGTATGTGCTAAGTCGCTTCAGTTGTGTCCAACTCTTTGAAACCCCATGGGCTGTAGCCTGCTAGGCTCCTCTTCCATGGGGTTCTCCAGGTAGAGATACTGGAGTTGTTGGCCATTTCATCCTCCAGGGGATCTTCCCGACCCAAGGATCGAACCTGCGTCCTCTTATGTCTCCCTAATTGACAGGTGGGTTCTTCACTAGCACCACCTGGGAAGCCCAGTTATACCTACACATACATCTCTTCTTTTTCAGATTCTTTTCCCTATTAGGTTATTACAGAGTATTGAGTAAAGTTAATTGTACTATAGTAGTTGCTTGTTGATTATCTATTTTATATGTAGTGAAAACTACTAGCAAATTAAGTTGAAAGGTGAAGTCTGCTGGAAGCTTTCCCTGGGATTAGTAAAGAAACTCTTTCAAGAATGGTAGGTAAAAATGAGTTTAAAGTGTTATCTATCCTTCCCACTCTTAATTCCCAGAAACTTTTCCCCTTCAGGTATCACATGTAGTTTGGCATCTAAATATATCAGTTAGTTAAGAAAGTAAATAAAACTGCTGAAACTTCTTTTCATGCTTTAGTTATAACTGACTTAATTAGAGCTCATAAACATCCCAAGAATCTGAAGATTTTTCAATATTTGTAAGTATAGAAGTGGTGAAAAACCAAATGAGTAAACTAACGTGTCTTTCTTTGAAACTAAAAAGAAGGATCTAGATTTAGGAAAAGAATAGATGCCATTTTAAAAAGTTAATAAAATAACTTTCTTTGTGCCTAGGTGTTAGTATTTCTTCAAGTATTGGTTTCTTTTTAATCTTAGATTCTGAAAAAAGTAGTGGAATTTAGTTAAATAATGCTGTCCTTTTAATGAAGGTATATATATATTTATAATATTTATTAAACTAGTTTTCAAAGTTTTACTTATCTGTTTTTTAGCTGTAAAACTATTTAAAGGCACTATCTTACATGGAAACTCAGTAGGCAAACAGAGAAGAATAAAGCTTCCTTGTGTGTGTATTTGGGGGCAGTGTGTGCAAAGCCTACTCATTCAGTTCCCATTTTATTCTCCCCGAGTAAGGGTCAGCAACTTTTGGCCCATTGGCCAAATCCCACCACTTCCTGTCTTTGCAGGTCAAGTTTTATTGACCACAGCCATGCTCATTCCTCTATGTATTATCTGTGACTGATTTTGTGCTCCAACACTAAAGTTGAATAGTTGAGACAGATGCTTACTTAGGCAAAATGTCAACAAAATATTTGCTATCTGGCCCTCTGCACAGTTTGCCAGTCACTCTTCTAGAAGGAACAGTGCTTGAGGTGCACCTGTCCTTGGTCTTGAGGTGTGCCTGTCAATCCCTGCAGGTCACCTCAGTCCACAATGGATATTTACTAAAGTATGCTTTGGGCTTCCCTGGTGGCTCAGATGGTAAAGAATCTGCCTGCAATGCAGGAGACCCCTGTTTGATCCCTGAGTCAGGAAGATCCTCTGGAGAAGGAAACGGCTACCCACTCCAGCGTTCTTGCCTGAGAATTCCATGGACAGAGGACCCTGGTGGACTACAGTCCATGGGGTCGCAAACAGTCGGATGCGACTGAGTGACTAAGACTTTCACTTTCACTTCACAGTATGCTTTGTGATGATGAGGATTATAATGATAATAATTGAGCTGTTCCATATGCCACAAAAAGGCAGAAAAGCTCTCCCTTAGAAGCATGATTCAGCAGCTGCTGTAGAACTGGCTTTGTATTTCCTAACATATTGGCAGTGAATGATACATTTCTTTAGCAAATATTTTTTTCTCCATGTTGTTTGGGTTTATCTTTTCCCTTGTAAGGTTTATTTTGACACTATTTTTTAATTTTAATTTTATTGCAATCTGGTTGATTTACATTGTTGTCTTAGTTTCAGGTATACAGCATAGTGTTCAGTTATTTGTTCAAGTTCTTTCTTAACATCCTATGGAAAAACCTGAATCAACATTTTGGCCAACCCAATACAGGTAGTTACTCTATTTCAGATTCTTTTTCGATATAAGTTATTATAGAATGTTGAATACTGTTCCCTGTGCTATACAGTAGGTCCTTGCTGGTTACCTGTTTAGTTTATAGTAGTGTATATATGTTAACCCCAAACTCCTAATTTATGCACCCCTCAGGTTTTCCCTTTGGTAACCGTACATTTGTTTTTAAAATCTGTGAGTCTGTTTGTTTTGTAAATAAGTTTATTTACATCTCTTAAAAATTCGCTTCCACATATGAATAATATCGTATGACACCTGTCTTTCTGTCTGACTTCACTTAGTATGATAATGTCTACGTCCACCTATGTTGCTGCAAATGGCATCATTTCATTCTTTTTTATGGCTGAATATTTTGAAACTATTTAAAACAGTATTAATTCTTTCCTTTTTTCTCTGGCCTTTGAGTTGGAGGTGGCTTTCTCTAAACAATGATCAGAGCCATCTGAGTTTTTGAGAGCAGAGTGGTAGATGACTGCTCCCTCTTACATGTCTATTTTTATCTGTTAAGAACAGTAGACAAAATATGTAAAATGTCTCATCAGTAATAGGTCCTAGTGACAAGAAGTTAAAACCTAGTCAGTTCTATTTTGAGAGACTGATTTAAACCTATTTGAGGGCTTCTCTGATAGCTCAGTTGGTTAAGAATCCATCTGCAATACAGGAGACTCTGGTTTGATTCCTGGGCCAGGAAGATCCCCTGGAGAAGGGATAGACTACCCACTCCGATATTCTTGGTCTTCCCTTGCGGCTCAGCTGGTAAAGAATCTGCCTGCAATGTGGCAGACCTGGGTTCGATCCCTGGGTTGGGAAGACCCCCTGGAGAAGGGAAAGGCTACCCATTCCAGTATTCTGGCCTGGAGAATTCCGTGGACTGTATAGTCTGTGGGATTGGAAAGAGTCGGACATGACTGAGTGACTTTCACCATCTAGCCATGCTTCTTTAGTACCTATGAAATATATTTGTTTTATCAGTGGTGTTATATGACTTAGCTGTGATTCTCTACTTGGTCTTATGTATAAGGGGGTAACCCGACTTTGAAAAGCTTTTCCCCAAACATAACAGTTTTGATCACCCCTGTCACAGGTGGAGGACAAAGCATTTTCCCCCCCTAATTAGGTGCGTCATNCTTCTTTAGTACCTATGAAATATATTTGTTTTATCAGTGGTGTTATATGACTTAGCTGTGATTCTCTACTTGGTCTTATGTATAAGGGGGTAACCCGACTTTGAAAAGCTTTTCCCCAAACATAACAGTTTTGATCACCCCTGTCACAGGTGGAGGACAAAGCATTTTCCCCCCCTAATTAGGTGCGTCATTCAATTGAAACAAAGTCACACAGAGTAGGATCATATGGGGAAAATACACTAAATTGCTAAATTTCTAGTCTTTGCAAGAAGTTAATTCCATTTCATTTAATTTTATTTAGCAAATGCTTTTGAATTGCCAAGTAGAGGACACTAAGCTTCATGATGTAAGGGTGATAAAGTCAAAAATGGCTATTATTGAAGGTCTTAAATTGCATTGTAGAATAAGAGAGGTGGTCTCTGGCTGATAGTGCATGAGGCTTGTATAACAATCTCTGTAGTATGGGCTAAAGGAGGCACTCTGAAAGTTGAAATATGATGCTTTTAATAAAACCCAGTTCCAGGATGAACTTTAAATCCTATATACTACCGTNTGCTATTCTTTGGAACTCTGCATTCAGATGCTTATATCTTTCCTTTTCTCCTTTGCTTTTTGCTTCTCTTCTTTTCACAGCTATTTGTAAGGCCTCCCCAGACAGCCATTTTGCCTTTTTGCATTTCTTTTCCATGGGGATGGTCTTGATCCCTGTCTCCTGTACAATAATATATCCATTAATGAAATAGTCCTCAGGAATGAAAATAAACTACTCATATACCAAATAGCATGGATGAGTCTCAGAAGCATTATTCTGAGTGAAACAAGCCAGACACAAAGATTCAGGCTATATGATTACCCTTACATAACATTTTAGAATGGGCAAAACCAATCCCTAGTGACAGAAAGCAGACCATGGTTGCCTGAAGCCAGAGGTTGAGAGCGAATGGCTGTAAATGGGCTTGAGTGAGAATTTTGGAGGTATGGAAATACTCCATTTCTTGATTGTGATAATAGTTTAATGGTTACATGGCTGCCTGTATCTGTGGCAACATCAAAGTGTATTTTGGGTAGCAGAAACAGCAGAAGTTCATTACCCAGATTCTTCTTGACTCAAGCAACCAAGGTCATTTGTTGATTCCAAAACACTGTGTATTTTCTTTCCTGCACTGTGGTTCCCTCTGCCAGGAATGTCCAGTCTTATTTCTTTGGATGAAGTTCTACCAACCTTACATTGCATCTTTTCAATGATGCCTATTTAATTTGATTGTGAGTTGTCTTGCTCTGAACCTTATAATCAATTTTTTCTCTCAGGCCTTTTTCTCCACCTGCCTTATGTTACAGATATTTGTACCCCTTATCTTATTCTCTGATGATCTGTAAACTCCCCAAGGGCAAGGACTCTTGTACCTCCAAGAGTCTATTGCCCAAGAATGCAACTGAGTGTGTTTGCTATTGACTTGCTGACAAAATTAATTGCTTTTAATTAATTGTTTTATAATTCTGAGAGATAACTGTCACTTGTTTTCACATAAAGATTCCTTTGAAAGAGATCCAGTATTTTTTACTGTTGTTGGTACCAGGTGTTCACAATGGAATCAGGAGGATTTGCCCTTGGATTAGATTTTAAAATTGAAACTGCTACATGTGAGTCGAGCCCAGAAGGATATATGACAACTTTATAGAGACATGTGGCAGTTGGTTCACAAAATGAAAGAGTTGCCAGTGTAAAACTGTTATTTGTTCTGGGGAACTTCTAAAGCAAAGGAAATTTCGCTTTTGTAAAAACATGAGAGCTGATAGATGGTAATTATTTTCTGCTTGGCTGCAATTATGAGTTCATCACATAACATGGTATATTAATGATTGTGCTATTCTAATTGGAAAACAGGTATGTTAAGAATAACTATGAGATTTTAATACTGGTAGTGTATGTGAATCTTTAACTTTATGGAAAATGGTGTGAAACATTATTTTTCAATGCCATGGCTTTTATCCTCAAAGCAGAAGAATATGAGTAGTGTATTTATAGTCTTATCAACACAGAGGATCAACTAATTAATAGTGTTTTACACAATCTGTTCCAAGAAATGTAAATCATGGGATTGAAAAGATGCAGACACTGTAACCTGTGGTTACAGGGGACAGAACCCTATTGCTCGCTTCAAGTGTTCCCTGGCCAGATTCTCTTGGTTTGGAGGTTGTTAGAAGGTATTTCTGTGTGCCAGTTAGGTGTAGATACAGATTTAAATGTTGGAGTTATGATGACAGAACCCAGAGTTGTTCTGAGTTTATCAGGCCTGTGTATACTCTCAGCATCTGTTTCTTAGCTGTGTTTAGGGACATCGCATTCGACCCCTTGAGGGTGGATAAGGATGCCTGGAGAACACCGTCCTGGCAGCTTCCCTGTCTTTTCTAATTCACTTATGTTTAGTACTTCCACTAGCATTCTGGTGAGGGTCCTGAGGCAATCATCATCATGAAAATAACTGGCATTTGTTGAGTACCACTTTACATACAATCCTAAGGGAGATATAATTATTATCCCCATTTTACAGATGAGCAGACTGAGACTTGAGTTAAGTAAACTTGCCCAAGGTTACATACTAGTAGCTATTGGGATTTGAGCTGTAAATATTCCCTTATTTTGGGATCATTTTTTAAAAATGTAGTCTTTCATTGCTGTGGTTATAAATGAATTAGAAAGAGCTGAATGTACTATCACAAAGTAATTCAACAATACTTATAAACATGTACCCTGTTCTAAATAGATTTTTGCTCATGATGGGCAAGTGAATTCCTATATGGCCAAAGGGGAAAGCACTGTTCTTTATTTCTTTCTTGAAATTAAAGTTATAGCCTTTTTGAACTGCATTTATATACAAATATAATCCATATATTTGCATTCTTAGTCTTGGGCTTGAAAATCTAGTTTTAATGAAAATCTGTCAATGTATGGTTAATAGATTCAAGTACATACACCCCATCCCTAGAATGTACAAGGTTATGATTTTACATATTTGTCATAAATGGCTGCAGCATCCATATATTACTGGAGTGAGCTTTTCTAATGGGGATAAATGTACTGCACTGTGGACTCTCAAGATGGCAAGATACACAACTCATGTTCAGTGAGGCAGGGGGAAATGTATTATCCCTCTGCCATGCTGTGACATGCATATATTGCATTCACACTTCATGAGGGCACTAAATCCAGGGAGATCAAAAGAAAATACAGAGACAGATTTCCACTGCTGGCTCTTACAGTGCTTTCTGTTGGCTCCATGCTATTTGCACAGGGTGCAGAAAGCTCAACTGCTTCTTCAAAAGATAAATTTTGTTAAAACATGATATACGTTTTTTTTCCTCCTGCAAGCTGCATTTCCCTAAATTGGCTGAAAATCCAGGGATATTTTAAATAAATGATAACTCAAGGGAAAGAATTCTATTCTAGTTTAATAATAATGGAGTGTGGAATACAGTTTTAAAAAGTTATGTACACATTAGCAAAATAACGTTCAAATTTTTATTTCCTAAAGACCTAGTTTTCATAAAGCTTGTTTTGAATAATTGCTTTTGTCTGGCAAATTTTTCTCCATCCTTTTTGTAATTGCTCTTTACAAATGAAACCACAGGTGCCCCCACGTTAATGAATAAATCCTATGAGCAGATAGTGTTCATTTTCTTTTTTAGGATAGCAAAGGGAAAAAAAAGCATAACTTTGGGGAGAGATTTTGCAAGAGTTATAATTTTCAATTCTTATTTTCTACATAGTACAGTAGACTGTTCAAACTGGTGACATTGTGGGGGCAGTGTAGGGGTTCCAGGGGCTCATAGAAAATATTCAGCAGGCCCCCTTTGCCCCATATCCCAATCTGAGACTGGTGTCAGAACTGTGTCACTGAACTGCAGAGATCAAATAGTCTGATCACCCACCTCTGTGGAAATAGAAGTATGCAGAAAGGGGTTAAAACTTTGCTTAAACCCCCTTGGTAATACTAAACAGATTTCAGGTTAGCGTTAAATCAACGATTGGAGCCAGACATCTTGAATTCTAGGTATTGTAGATTTCCTGCTTGGGCTTCTGAAACAGAGCAATAGCCCTATATTGTAAATGAGACTTCTGCATTTGCACAGGAAACTTGACAGTAGCTTTAGTCTGAAGAAGAATAAAACTGAGATTTAGAGTCGACCAGGATCAGTCATGATCAACTTCAGTTGGGAAGATAGAGTTCTCTCATATTTTTGAAGGCTAGAGGTTGGGACTCCACTGCTGTGGGGGCTTCTATGAAATTGTTGGACAGCCAGGTTCTCGCTTGCTCATGGGTTTTCTTAGGATGGTTCAACACGATTAGTGGGACCCTAGCTAATATGGAGGAAGAGATTAAAGAGCAGATAAGGACTATAATTTCCTAAAACTTGCCTCACGTAACGTTTCTTTACATCTCATTGGCCCAAACTTAATTCCATGGCCACACTTAGCTGCAAAGAAAGTTGGGAAACAGTTTTATTTCTGGGAGTCAGCGCCCAGCTAAGAATCAAGTGCTCTGCTACTGACCAAGAGAGAAGAAAGGATATTGAGGTGGGTAACCTCAGCGAGATTCGATAATTGCTTAGGATCACACAGTTTTCTAATGATAGAGATTAGAAGTCAGTCTCCTGATGGTGCAGTGCCTTTTGAATCAGAGAAAATGAACTTCTAAGCATATATGGAGATGATTTATGTATAGAGAGAAATGAGACGAAAGACCATTATGATTTGAAAGTTTGATTTAACAATTCTTCCACGTGTTTCTTTTTGCCTTTTATAACATGACCCCTATTAGTTTTATTCTCACTAGTTAAAAAAATAGAAAAAAAAAATCTTAGAATGTAGAGACGACACCTAAATTTCCCAACCAGCAGCACTGATGAGGCAGGGGGGTAAAGACAGTCACTTTACTTGCGACCTCTGATCTCAGTGCGTGGTCTGGACAGCATTTAGGTTCTCTGGTCATCTCTCCACCACTCTCTGAGATGCTGTTTCACACCATCTCTTGCTCCTCTAGCATTTGACACCCTTTCCCTTCACTTTAAGTTGATGGCCGTGTCTGTTATTTCACTGTGAGAATAAAGGCAAACGCAAGAGAGCTTCCGTCTGTCCTCACTCTCACCGGTGCGCCTGTCCCCGGATCTATGTCCTTGGCCTCCCTTTTGTTGCAGTAGAGGAACCGTTCTGTTTCTTTCAAAGCCCACGGGTGCACTAGATCCCACCCCAGCTTTCCTCCTCAGGCACTTTGCTCCGGTGTTAGCTGCTCTTTCTCCAGCATCACTTTCATCTTTTCTGTATGATCGTTCCCATCAGCTTTCAAAGACATTCTACCATCTCCTTGGCAAAGTCACTCACTCTAGACTGGATTTCACACCCCCTTTCGGGTAGTCTTTTTTTCTCCTTAAAAGAAGGTTTTATATTTTATTCTTATTCCTTGGTTCATGAAATTCAGGCTTTCATCTCCAGTGGTTCGCTGAAACCCTTCTTGTTGAGGATGGCAATGATTCCTATCTTGCCAGATCC
>SJYA01002426.1:1047676-1072018 GCA_006410615.1 Neotragus moschatus | reverse complement strand
TTTTTTTTCCTCCTGCAAGTTGCATTTCCCTAAATTGGCTGAAAATCCAGGGATATTTTAAATAAATGATAACTCCAGGGAAAGAATTCTATTCTAGTTTAATAATAATGGAGTGTGGAATACAGTTTTAAAAAGTTATGTACACATTAGCAAAATAACGTTCAAATTTTTATTTCCTAAAGACCTAGTTTTCATAAAGCTTGTTTTGAATAATTGCTTTTGTCTGGCAAATTTTTCTCCATCCTTTTTGTAATTGCTCTTTACAAATGAAACCACAGGTGCCCCCACGTTAATGAATAAATCCTATGAGCAGATAGTGTTCATTTTCTTTTTTAGGATAGCAAAGGGAAAAAAAAGCATAACTTTGGGGAGAGATTTTGCAAGAGTTATAATTTTCAATTCTTATTTTCTACATAGTACAGTAGACTGTTCAAACTGGTGACATTGTGGGGGCAGTGTGGGGGTTCCAGGGGCTCATAGAAAATATTCAGCAGGCCCCCTTTGCCCCATATCCCAATCTGAGACTGGTGTCAGAACTGTGTCACTGAACTGCAGAGATCAAATAGTCTGATCACCCACCTCTGTAGAAATAGAAGTATGCAGAAAGGGGTTAAAACTTTGCTTAAACCCCCTTGGTAATACTAAACAGATTTCAGGTTAGCGTTAAATCAACGATTGGAGCCAGACATCTTGAATTCTAGGTATTGTAGATTTCCTGCTTGGGCTTCTGAAACAGAGCAATAGCGCTATATTGTAAATGAGACTTCTGCATTTGCACAGGAAACTTGACAGTAGCTTTAGTCTGAAGAAGAATAAAACTGAGATTTAGAGTCGACCAGGATCAGTCATGATCAACTTCAGTTGGAAAGATAGAGTTCTCTCATATTTTTGAAGGCTAGAGGTTGGGACTCCACTGCTGTGGGGGCTTCTATGAAATTGTTGGACAGCCAGGTTCTCGCTTGCTCATGGGTTTTCTTAGGATGGTTCAACACGATTAGTGGGACCCTAGCTAATATGGAGGAAGAGATTAAAGAGCAGATAAGGACTATAATTTCCTAAAACTTGCCTCACGTAACGTTTCTTTACATCTCATTGGCCCAAACTTAATTCCATGGCCACACTTAGCTGCAAAGAAAGTTGGGAAACAGTTTTATTTCTGGGAGTCAGCGCCCAGCTAAGAATCAAGTGCTCTGCTACTGACCAAGAGAGAAGAAAGGATATTGAGGTGGGTAACCTCAGCGAGATTCGATAATTGCTTAGGATCACACAGTTTTCTAATGATAGAGATTAGAAGTCAGTCTCCTGATGGTGCAGTGCCTTTTGAATCAGAGAAAATGAACTTCTAAGCATATATGGAGATGATTTATGTATAGAGAGAAATGAGACGAAAGACCATTATGATTTGAAAGTTTGATTTAACAATTCTTCCACGTGTTTCTTTTTGCCTTTTATAACATGACCCCTATTAGTTTTATTCTCACTAGTTAAAAAAATAGAAAAAAAAAATCTTAGAATGTAGAGACGACACCTAAATTTCCCAACCAGCAGCACTGATGAGGCAGGGGGGTAAAGACAGTCACTTTACTTGCGACCTCTGATCTCAGTGCGTGGTCTGGACAGCATTTAGGTTCTCTGGTCATCTCTCCACCACTCTCTGAGATGCTGTTTCACACCATCTCTTGCTCCTCTAGCATTTGACACCCTTTCCCTTCACTTTAAGTTGATGGCCGTGTCTGTTATTTCACTGTGAGAATAAAGGCAAACGCAAGAGAGCTTCCGTCTGTCCTCACTCTCACCGGTGCGCCTGTCCCCGGATCTATGTCCTTGGCCTCCCTTTTGTTGCAGTAGAGGAACCGTTCTGTTTCTTTCAAAGCCCACGGGTGCACTAGATCCCACCCCAGCTTTCCTCCTCAGGCACTTTGCTCCGGTGTTAGCTGCTCTTTCTCCAGCATCACTTTCATCTTTTCTGTATGATCGTTCCCATCAGCTTCCAAAGACATTCTACCATCTCCTTGGCAAAGTCACTCACTCTAGACTGGATTTCACACCCCCTTTCGGGTAGTCTTTTTTTCTCCTTAAAAGAAGGTTTTATATTTTATTCTTATTCCTTGGTTCATGAAATTCAGGCTTTCATCTCCAGTGGTTCGCTGAAACCCTTCTTGTTGAGGATGGCAATGATTCCTATCTTGCCAGATCCAAGGGGCATTTCTCAATCAGAGCCTATCAGCAGCCCTTGACCCATCTGTTCATATCCTCCTTCCGGAAGCACATTTTCTACTTGGCTTGGGTAACTCTGCTCTTGCCTTATTTCCTCTGTTCTTGCCTTGGAAAAGCAATGACTGTGTCTTCCCGTTCTTCATGGCTGGCTCCTCTCCTTGACCTTAAAAATTGGAGGAGTGCTCCCGGGCTCAGTCCCTTGGTTGTCTCCTCTATTTTCCTGTGTTCTCTCCTTAGTGATCCCACTCACTGTCATGGCTTTAAACATCTATATTTAGCTGGTTCTGAATTCATATTTTCAGCCTTTTACTTTTCTCTGGGCTCCAGATGTGTATGTTTGACTCTCTCTTCAACATCTCCACTTGGATGTCTACAAAGCAATTTCAAATTTAACAGCTTCAAAATAGAATTCTTGATTTTATTTTCCCCAACTGTTCTTAGTCTCATTTTCATAAGTGGCACTGCCATTCACTCAGTGCGTGCTAAGTTGCTTCAGTTGTGTGTGACTCATTGTGACTCTATGAACTGTAGCCCACCAGGTCCTCTATGGGATTCTCCAGGCAAGAATACTGGAGTGGGTTTGCCATGCCCTCCTCCAGGGGATCTTCCCGACTCAGGGAATGAACCCACATCTCTTATTTCTCCTGCATTGTTCAGATCAAACACTGGGAGTTATCCTTGATGTCTATCTAGCCCACAGACCTCACATTTATCAGAAAATCATCTCCAACCTCAAAATAGAGCTAGAATATAATCAGTTCACCATGTTCACTATCACTTTCCTAGTCCAAGACCGCCATTCAGACTCCTGATTGGTTTCTCTGCGTCTCATCTTGCCCACTGCCAAGTCAAGAGCACCAGGTAATCTGATTAAACGTGTAAGTCAGGTCATGGAAGTGACTTTTCTGCTCAGAATTATGCAGTGTATTTATTCAGTCAAAATGGAATTTCAGCTTCTTACTCTAGTCTGCAAGGCCCTCCACATAAGCTTATCTCCTGCAACTCTCAGCTCTGCTCTTGGTTCTTGGTAATCCTCAAAAATAGGGAGCTTGCTGCCCACTTAAGGGCCTTGAACGTATTCTTTATTCCCTCTGCTTGGAGAGCGCTGTTCCCCAGATCTCTGTAAGGACTTTCCCTGGCTTCATAGAAGTCTTCACTCTGATATTACCTTCTCAGATGAGTCTGCTGGCTATATACTCCACCTTCACCTTGATCCCCTTACCCAGGTTTATTCTGACTCACAGAGCTCATTACTACACAGTATCATGTTCCACAAATGTAGGCTTTTTGGTTTCTATATTGTCTGTCTAGGATTCCTACCGTGTAAGTTCCATGGAGGCAGGGGCACTGACTTGCTTACTCTTTATCCCCTGTGTCAAGAAAGGTTCAAGGTGATGAGCATATATGCATCCACATGCAAGTGTGGACTAAGTGAATAAATGACCCTGATGCTTTGCAGAGACTTCAGTTAGCTGCCTAAAGAAAAATACAAATGTGTTTCTCTTCATTTCATCTGTACCAAGCTGCCTAACCCTCATGCTTCTCTTTCCGGAAGAACAGATCAGTTTGCTTTGAAATTGAGAGTTGCTGGGAAGCCAAGAGTGATCTGCCACCCTTCTACAAAGTTTGCATCCCAAAGATGGCATTGTGGCCAGAAACAGATCCATTAGCTGCTGGAACACACGTTACACTTCACACACTGAAAAACAGGGGTAGGGATTAGTTTCTGAATTGAGCGATTCTCTGGCAAGTCCTGCTTGCAAAGGAATGTGTGCAGATTTCATCTTTTCTGTCAAGCTCCTCTCTGTTTCAGAGAGGCATCCATTCCACACTTGTGAAAATGTATTTGGTTTGAAAATCATTCTCAGGATATTCAGAGTTGCATCAAGGACACTGAGCAGGGAGCAACGTGGTGAAGCAGGAAGCGGGACCGAGGACCAGGAGAATTTGTGTCTAGGATCCGCTGAAAGTCTTTTTTATGTGACTGTTACCTGTGGCACCCATTCCCCCACACCTTTACTCTCATGGGCATAAAAGGCAATGAGCATACTTCTTAGCTTCAAGCAACTTTTGATGGATTTTGACTAGAGAACTTGAACTTGGGGGAATCACAGCCATTTTTAAGGGGGAGGTGAAAACAGCTGTTTAATACAAAAAAGTCTTTCTTGCTAGAGGGGAAAATATGTTTCCTAAGAGCATATAAGTGATCCTGGATATTAAGAGATTTGTTTTCTGTCTGTTATGAATACCTTGACTACAGATAAGATGGATGATATTCATTAGTGTGTTTTACCCAGATTTTGTCAAACGATTAATGTCAGTAATTTTGTGTTTCTAATTGAAAAGCGTCTCTCTTTTGGATCCCATCAATGTTGCACTTGAGATGTGCAGTGCCAGCTTTCACCTGTCATTTCATGGTGGCTTTCATTGTTAGAGGCAAAAAGTTTAAAAAATATTAAGTTTGCCTTTGGCAAAGGCCTAGTTCAGTATTCAGGCTCCACATAGCCAAATACCCTTGTCCTCACTCTGGATGACTTGCTCATCAGTCCTGATTTGGTTCTGAACCTGACATTCCTTTGTTCCTCCTCTTATTCCCTTCATGAAAACAAAATTTATCATGGCTAGATTATAAGGAGCTCTAATTATCAAAAACAATGCAAATATACCAGGGAATGAAATACAATTGAATGTATTATTTCCCCTGGATGTATTAGTAGGACTAAGGTGTCTCATTTGGAATTTTGGGCAAAAGATATTTTGGGACTAGGATAGAGGAAGAGTCCCTAGAACCCTGTCTAGGTGGCTACATCTTCTGGTCACCAATTAGATTGTCTGTGGGAATAATAATATAAATCAGGTCAGGTTCTGTTCAGCCATTTTTATTCTTCCAACTGCACTTCAATCCAGACCTCTACCATGTAGATATGGTACAATCATGTTTGGCTCTTAAACATTTGATTAATTTCTATTTCTTTCTTTTTTTTTTTTTTTTTTTTTACTGACAATATTGATCTGTGTCTTTGGAAAGTCAGTGAAAAATGTTTCTTTGCAAATATGGCCAAAGTCTGTGACTCAGCTGGAGAGAACTATTAGCTTAGGAATAAATGCTTTATTATTTTTTAGAGAGCAAATACTCTTGGACAGAGAAAGTAACTCACCTGGAAGAATTTCAGTCAGATCAATGGCACATTCACTAAGGGAACAAACCCACCTAAGCATAAATCTACTATTTTTAGTGTTGGATCTGAAATTCTTCTTTTTCTCACTTTTTGGCCGTGATCTCTGTTCAAATAGCCAGCTCTTCAAATCGTAGATCATTAGAAGCTTTCATATTGGACTTTTATCCGCATACTGAGGCTGGAAGGGGCTGAAGGCTAGAAACCAGTGTGTTTTAAGTTTCGCTGCATGGCCAATAGCAGGCTGATTTCTAACTGAACTAAATCCCTTTTGTCATTTATTTTTATGATAATAGTAAGATCTATGGACTTTTTGGAGGCTCTGGGATAAAAGAAAATATCATTTTTAACTTTTACTACACTTGCCACTTGGGAACATGTATTGTTCATTTTCTCTTAAGAAATCACCTAAATAGATTAACTGCTCCATACAGCTTTGAAGAAATAGAAAATACTGATGGAAAAGCTGCTGGTGACCACAACAATATACTTGCAATTGCCATTTAGTTTATCCCTTTGTAATCCTCTGTTCCACCTCACTGAGGCTGATAATTTGGAAACTGAACCAGAGTCCTCAGCCCTCATCAGAGGGATCACCCAGCTCACTGTGCCAACCTGGTTGTCTCCCTCAATCCCTGGTTCATGTGTATGTAGTCTTTTCGTGGGCAGAGAGTGCCCCTGGGAGTCTCCTCATGTTTCTTTATTCTCTGAGGCAGGAAATGCAGATGTAGCATCAGTGCCTCAAAGAACCTAGACATTTGCTGTTGTGGGGCACCATGGTCAGTTGCTACTAGCAGGTGGCCCAAGCCCTTGGTGCTCAAAGTGTGGTCCCTGGACAAGTATCAGTAAGGAGGCTAGTCAGAAATACTGAATCCCAGGTTCCAACCCCAAGCCAGTGAAGCAGAATCTGCATTTTACTAAGATCCTTGCTGATTCACATGCATGTAAGGTTTAAGCTTGAAAATCATATCCATAAATTGCTTCATTTATTTGCCTTCAGCTTCCAGAGTAGACTCTCCGAGGGAATGCCACAGGCATTATATTGTGACTTGTACCTTAGCCCTTGTGTTTTGAAATAGGAAGGCATAGCCTTACTTCCCCATCTTCTGTCCTGGTCTGACAATGTAAACCTTTTGGTTTCATGTTTAGGTGTCCTTTTTACTTAATAGTTGATCTTTGGAAAAGAAATCAATATTTGCCCACAAGTCATTTCTTTTTGGGTCTGTTTCAAAAGAAGAAAAAGATTAACGAATATTCTAAGCATCTGCAGCACCCTTTATAAAGCTGCAAATCTCTTAGGTCAGCAGAGAATCTATGATGACTACTAAAGTATACAAATACCGTTTGAAATGGTTTTGCAAATGCTCTTACCTAAGGCATACCTCTTTCTTCCTTCACTGAAGCAGCTAGCACAAAGACCACTGGGGCAAGTCTTCAAAGGGGGCAATTCTTTGCAGAAAGCAGCTCTGCGGGATTTGCAACAAAGGACTTCTCAAGATCAACAGCAGCTTGCTGAACTGGGGGGGTTAGAGAATTGAAAAAAAAGAAAAAAAATTAAGACACAATAGCTATAGTGGAGGGATGCCGTGGGACCAATAATGAGGTCCTTTGAAAGGAGAGGAATAAACCAGCAGTTTTCTGGAGATTGAGATAGGACGCTGTTGGAGTTGATGAAGTGGTTTTTCTTTCTTGTATTCTTGAAAATATTATGTTTTTTTCCCCCCATAGACATCAGCAAATACACACAGTATAATGCAACACAGTTTTGAAAGAGTTGCTACAAAGTTTTGAAAGAGTTGACTAGCTCTTTTTAAAAAAAATTTTTTAGTTTGTTTTGCTTTACAATACTGTATTCGTTTTGCTATGCAGTGACATGAATGAGCCACGAGTGTATATGAGCTCCCAATTGATATTCTCAAGTAAAAGTACAGTTTTTAAATTCAGCGGTTTTTGTGGATTTCCAGTTCAATTAACATAATTTACATATGTAGACCTAGACACTGATCTTTCTAGCAAATAGAATGACAGTATCAAGTGTGCTTATTTAAGACTGAATTTCATAATGCTTATCAGTGTGACAACATTCTCTGCTATCAATTTGGAAAAGAATTTAAGGTATTAGATTCTTCAAGGCTCTTTGGAAAACCAAAACCAAAGTAGGACTGTCTGTCAAGACACAACATATTGGAACAAGAATGTAGGCGACAACACTGTAGAAGACATCAGGACCTCAACATATGGTCACGCACATTGTACACTGCACAACTCCAGAGGGCAACACTTACATGGCTTCCACGAATGTCATTCCCACAGTTATAAAATGTGACAGCTCTGAATATTGTCATGTTCTCAGTATACTCTTCATGAACTTTAGTCTTATTCACTTTTGGTAATATTTAAAATTTTCTAATTAGCTTACAGCTATGTAAAATTTATGGAGTTGTTCCAAAAATTCTCTTTATATGTCCTGCTATTTGATGTATGGAAGGAATCTGACAAAATTAAAAGCGAGTGCTATGTTTCCACTCCAGTACTCTTGCCTGGAAAGTCCCATGGACGGAGGAGCCTGGGGATCTGCAGTCCATGGGGTCTCTAAGAGTCGGACATGACTAAGTGACTTCACTTTCACTTTTCACTTTCATGCATTGGAGAAGGCAATGGCAACCCACTCCAGTGTTCTTGCCTGGAGGATCCCAGGGACGGAGGAGCCTGGTGGGCTGCCGTGTATGGGTTTATGCAGAGTTGGACATGACTGAAGCGGCTTAGCAACAGCAACAGCAGTGCTGTCTATTTTTTTATGTGTAGTGGAATGTGCTGGAATGCTGCTTAGGAACCCTCTCAGAATTATGACTATAAATTAGCATTCACATAAATNCCTTCCAAAGAACACCCAGGACTGATATCCTGGGTGTTCTTTGGAAGGAATGATGCTAACACTGAAACTCCAGTACTTTGGCCAACTCATGGGAAGAGTTGACTCATTGGAAAAAGATGTGTATAAGAGACAGGTAGTGGAATGTGCTGGAATGCTGCTTAGGAACCCTCTCAGAATTATGACTATAAATTAGCATTCACATAAATAGACAAGTTCCAATGCCATTTATTTACTTATTTATTTTTCTAATGGCATTTATAATAAAACACTTTCCCAGTATAACTCATTGTTGTGTGTGGGCTAGGAGTGCAGGCTCTGAAGTCCACAGCTGGGGCAGATTCCGTCTTCCTTCACCGACATGTTCAGTGATCTCCTCAACCTTCCTCACACAAAGCACAAGGTGATCGTAGTATCTACATGCTTCATTTGATGGCTATGAAGCTTATATTGGGTTGGCCAAGAAGTTCATTCAGGTTTTTCTGTTACATCTTATGGAAAAACCTGAATGAAGTTTTTGGCCAACCCAATGTGAGATGGTACACACAAACCACTAAAAATAGCATCTGGCGTAGAGTCTAAGTAAACATTAGGGAGCTAATGTTCTCATTTGTACTATGCTGTTCTTAATTTTTCTGGGAAGTTTTGGAGCGACTCACATTCACATTTAGCAGTATGATGGAAACACAAGAGGAAGAAAGGATCATTTTCTGCTTCATATTTGTATATACAAGTAGGTAATGCTATGAGGGAAAAGAGTAGCTCTTACTCTTTTCTCTTTATCTCTGGAGTCCAAGTTAGAAGTTTGGAGCTTCCCTAGTGGCTCAGTTGGTAAAGAATCCACCTGCAATGCAGAAGACCTGGGTTTGATCCCTAGGAAGAGCCTCTGGAGAAGGAAATGGCAGCCCCCTCCAGTATTCTTGCCTGGGAAATTCCATGGACTGAGGAGCCTGGTAGGCTACCAGTCATGGAGTCACAAGAGTCGGACATGACTTAGCGACTAAAGCACCAGTAAGACAAATTTCACTGAAAGGTGTCTGAGCATTTGCTGGGTCAGTTGTTACAACTGCCTCTTGCTTCTTTTCTTGATGACAGTGAAGGGGAGCAGGGGCTGTGACAGCAAATTCGTCCTGTTGTCCTTAGCACATGGAGAAATCACACTGCCCCGCTCACATCAAACTCGGGTGATCCATGGGCTTGCTTTGGCTAATCAAGTGTGAGAGGGAGTGATGGTTGTGACTTTCAGGAAGTATCTTTAGTGCTGAACGCTTGATTCATTAAGCCCCTACTCCCTCCTTTAGTTATTTTTAAGCATGGACTCAGATGGAGTAGCCAGTGGCTTGGCTTGGATCTCTGAGAGGCTGTACGGAGCAGGGGCCCCTGCTGACCTGTGATGGACACAGAGCTTGGCCAGGTGGGAAGCTTTATGGTCTAAAATCACTGAGGTTTTGGAGGTTGCTTGTTGCTTCCGTACAACTTGCTTTACTCTGAATTTTTAAAAGGAGCTCTGAAAGTGCATTATAATTTCCTGGCTCTGAGTGACACTCTTATAGGTATGGATTATGTTCTGATGATGGTCAGCTTGTGGCATTCCCTGTAGACACCAATTTTCTGGTTCTTTTAACATCAATATAGAGATTATATAGTAAATTAACTAGTTTATATAGTTTGAGCATTTAGTGACAAATAATACATATTCTTAAACTGTCAGTTACCCATTTTCTTAAAAATAAGCACATAACCTTTAATGAATTCATCTTGTCTAGTTAGATCTAATGTTACTGAAGAGGAACTGAGGTAGAATGTTTGTGTCCTACCCACAAGTCTATTTATTTTTAAAGAACCCTGAATAATTTATCTGATTGAGGACAAAGTTTGCAAAATTACTATCTTAAAATAGAAGAATATGAGAAATCCACACAAAGAGATTCTTTCCTACAAAATGGCATTGAACCAGCAATCAGACATAAAATTATTATTGATTTTTATCTATTATTTACAGTGTTGTGAGAAAGTGATATACATGGAATGTAGCAATGATTGCTGTGTTTTGACATCTATTCAACCCAGTTTAGAGAAAATATAAAAGTATCCTACAAAGAGCCTTTGAAAACTAGGAAGTGAAAAACGTGACTTCTAAGTGACTAATGGGTTTTGAAAAATGATAATGAGATTAGACAATGAGTTTTTGAAACAAGATGTTCAATTATTGAATAGAAACTTTTTATTTTATATATTTAAAAAATAATATTCCATAGATGGTTGAAATTTGTAAATAGATAAAAATCATGAATTTACAACCAATAAAATAAATTTGATTAGGAAAGTAAACAAAAATGAGGTAAGAAATTATGTTTTAAAAAATGGACTTTTGGACTTTGAGAGGGGGGGAAGGTTTGGGAGAATGGCACTGAAACATGTGTGCTATCGTGTGGGAAATGAATCATCAGTCTATATTCGGTTTATTACTTTTATTTATTAAATTTAAAAAAATAAAAGAAAAAAAAAGAAAAAAAATAAAAAACCAAACCAAAACTGTGAAAAAGAAGACAGGCACTTGATTTCTCAGAAATTAAACTCTGTATTCCACAGGACATTTGAAATTCTTTACTCATTGGTCATATACGCTTGTACTCTATAGGAATTTGTTGCTAATGTAATAGCCGCCAAGCGCAACCCAAAGCGCGTGAACCCTGCTATGCCCTGTTACGAGGCAACAGTTACCGAGACCACTAGTGGTCCTGCCCAGCCACTGGGTGGTGCCACAGTGGGCCCCTCCTCCAGATGACTGTCAGTGAGTGACCATTACTGACCATTCACCTAAAGGTCAGGTGAAGTGGTAGTTGTCACGTGGAGAGTGAGGGAAGAGGCAAATCCCGGCCTCAGTCCAGTGGGTAAGCCGAGGGGCCCTGGGAACTGGCGGGAGGCTGTGGCTGCAGGGCTCCAGAGCCCTCCCACTGGCCGGGACCAGGCCTTGAGGTGGCAGTGAACCTCTCTCTGCCTCTGCAAGCTAATGGCAGTGGCTGTCTGCCTGGGCTGCAGTCTGTGGGTCTCTGCCCATCCCGTGTGGCTGGCCTGAGGAGTCTGAGGACCAGTTGTGTCCTGGGCTCCTGGCTTCCTCAGTGATGACAGCTGGATAAGGTCTGGGGACTTGGCCCTGAGGGAGCTGCCAACTGAGCTCTGCCTCCTCTTAGCCAAGACCTGGACCTTGGAGGGTGAGGGTTGAGCCTTGGGACCTTGCCCTTCCTTGTCAGAACAGAGAAGAAGATTTGTTTGGTGGAGATTTACAGGCACTTTGTTACCTGGCTATGACCTGACCTCAAGAACAAAGGGTCTGACACCAAGAAATTTACAATAGCCAACCACACCTCTTCCTCACCTTTCTAGGAAAGGGCTTTGCTGAAAGCTTTTGGGAGTTTGAGCCATTTCCTTCTATGGCCCTGCAATAAACCTTTCTCTGTTCCAAACTGCGATGTTTTGGTATTGTTTGGCCTCGCTGTGTGTTGGGTATATGGACTTACATTTCAGTGACATTAAACTTTGGTTTAAAAATTAGACTTGATAGATGTATCAAGAGTTAGACAAATTTGTTCTTTCACTGAGATTTGCTGTTTTGGTCACCTGTTAAAAACTGTACTAGCCTGTTTATTCAGTAACCCACATAGGAAGTTTTCTATGTCCCTGCATAATAGTATCATCTTTTTGTGAGTTATTTCAGTCATCATTTTAGAGTTGAGGGAAACTGAGCCTCAGAGAGGTTAAGGAATCACTGATGGCTGCTGTTACAGAACGGTTTTGTAAGGGCTACCTTAAAAAAATATATGGCCCATTTCCATTCTCACTAGCCTACCTACTTGATTAAGTGTAGATATGTAGCAAGAGATAGATAATGTAGAAACCCCCTGATCCCTATTCTCTCATCCCTGAACTCTGAGTAGAAGACTAACGCATCTGGTTTACCCTACCCTTTTAATGGGATAGTCTTATGGCACATATCACATTAATGGCTCCATTGGACTGCTCTCCGAGGTTCAGACCCCTGCTTTTCCCACCTTAGAGAGGGTAAGCACATCTGGAATTCTGGATCACAGGACAGCTTTGTAATGGGATGGTCTGTTAATTCTATTATTTTCTGTTAATTACAGTAGCATAGTGTGTGTGCTTAACTTTACAGAGAGTTCTTTAAATTCAGTTTTCATACAAACCATCCTTTTATTACGTTACACTTCCACTCTTCTAAATCACTTTTGATTCATTAAATTTGAACTTTCTTATAGCAGGAGACAAAAATTCAAGCTGTTTTGTAGTGAAGCTATATGCCAGATGACTATTTCCTTTCAGCAGTATTGTGTTTTCATATGGTTGATTGTCTAATTACTTGAATATTTGATTGTACTTTTTGATTACTTTAAAATTACTTGAAAATGGAAAACTTGAAAAATGTTAAACCTAATGATAAGAAAGCAGAGATGGAAATGCTTTGATTTGCTGAAAGCGACAGATCTTTATTTCAGATACTCATTGGCCTTAAGACAGTTTCTTTATGTCAACTTAGATAAGTGGTAAAGAATATACCTAGATAGCATATTGAAAAGCAGAGACATTACTTTACCAACAAAGGTCTGTTTAGTCAAGGCTATGGTTTTTCCAGTGGTCATGTATGGATGTGAGAGTTGGACTGTGAAGAAGGCTGAGCACAGAAGAATTGATGCTTTTGAACTGTGGTGTTGGAGAAGACTCTTGAGAGTCCCTTGGACTGCAAGGAGATCCAACCAGTCCATTCTAAAGGAGATGAGCCCTGGGATTTCTTTTGAAGGAATGATGCTAAAGCTGAAACTCCAGTACTTTGGCCACCTCATGGGAAGAGTTGACTCATTGGAAAAGACTCTGATGCTGGGAGGGACTGGGCGCAGGAGGAAAAGGGGACGACAGAGGATGAGATGGCTGGAGAGTGTCACTGACTCGATGGACGTGAGTTTGAGTGAACTCTGGGAGATGTTGATGGACAGGGAGGCCTGGCGTGCTGTGATTCATGGGGTCGGAAAGAGTTGGACACGACTGAGCGACTGAACTGAACTGAAAGAATATATATTTCATAGGTGTAATTATTCTACTCTATTTAAAAAAAATTGAAGTATAGTTGATTTACAATGTTGTGTTTTAAGTGTACAGCAAAATGATTCATGTATATGTGTGTGTATACCTATTCTTTTTCAGATTTTTTTCCATTATAGGTTACTACAAGTTGTTGTATATTACTACAAGTTGAATAGAGTTCCCTGTGCTATACAGTAGGTTCTTGTTTGTCTGTTTCATGTGTAGTAGTTTGTAACTGTTAATCTCAGACTACTAATTTATCCCTCCTTCTTTTTTTCCCCCCTTTGGTAACCATAAATTTGTTTTCTATGTCTCTATGTCTGTGAGTCTATTTCTGTTTTGTAAATAAGTTCATTTGTATCATTTTTTAAAGATTCCACATATAAGTGATATCAAATGATATATATTTTTCCTGCCTGGCTTCACTTAATATGGTAATCCCTAGGTCCATCCATGTGGCTGGAGATGGCATCCTTTCATTCCTTTTAATGGCTAATATTCCACTGTGTGTGTGCGCACACATACGCCCATATATGCATACATATGCAGCATTTCTCCATTCATTCATCTGTTCATTGACACTTAGCTAACTTCTATGTCTTGGCTGTTGTAAATAGTGCTGCTATTAGTATTGTGATGTTCATATCTTTTCAAATTAGAGTTTTCTCCAGATTTATGCCCAAGAGTGAGGTTGCTGGAATATATGGTAACCCTATCTTTAATTTTTTAAGGAACTTCCATACTGTTCTCCGTCATGGCTGCACCAGTTTACATTCTCACCAACAGTGTAAGGGTTTCCTTCTCTCCACACCTGCTCCAACATTTATTATTTGTAGACTTTTTGATGATGGCCATTCTGACCGGTGTGCAATCATTCTGCTCTTTTGAAAACTATGTTTTGGAATCTGTGAAAATGTGCTAAGATTCAAATAAGCTTTTACCTTTTCCTGGTATATATGTTAAGTGAAGTGGCTAATCTTGATTATATATAGACATTGACTGTAGCTACGTAAACATATTCGTTTAGCTTTCATTTCCTCCAATGAAGTTCTGTAGGGGTAGAAATGTTGTCTTTTTCAAAATGGTAGCTACAGCACACGGAACAGACAGCAACCCAGAGTAGGGGCTCAGTAGACATTTGTGGAACACGTGAGTGATTGCATGTGCTTTTGCATATACCCATACCGCCTTATGTTTACCTAAAAAAATAAGTGAACAGCCTTAAAATAATTATTATTTTCCTCATTTTTCTACTCTGTGCTTTCAGGCTCTATTATGACTATTTATTGAACTTAAAAATGCATCATGTGTTCGGCCATAGTATACTATTTTTAAATCACCCCTTTCCTGTATCCTTTTGTATACTTTTATAAAATTTACCCGTGTGTGTGAGTGTGTGTGTGTGTGTGTATGTAAAACAAGTCCCTGAGGTTTAGGTTCTGAATCTTTTTCACAGTGTTGTTATAGCCTATGACTTCAACTAAGAGTTTCCTGGGTGAGTGCCAAGAGCATTGTGTCAGCTGGCTTTTGATTTTTCAATAAAATCCGAGTTCTCACAGCTAGTTTTCTTCCTGTCCAAGGGTTGGTGGGCCAGTATCATTTCGATGGCCATCACTGCCTGGCAGCTTCAGCTGTGCAGTGTCATTGAGCAACAGTGCAAAAATGAGACTTTATCACCCTCTCCAAGTTCTTTGCCACTCTGGTTTCTCAGGAGCATTCCATTTTGTATAAGAGCAGAAAATTTTAAAAGCACACCAAAACAGGCCTCTCAGTATCTGAGACGGGGAAGATGGGGAAAGGTTATACAAACCACGTTAAAAAAGGACGATACAGCCCACACATTGAAATCTCGTTAGATTTCTACTAATTTGCCTTGGAACTGGAGGGCAGCTGAAGAAAAAACAGCAAAGTAATAGTCTCAGATTTGAACCAGGGAGTTTAGGATCTCCAAAGTTGCTTCTTTGGTTCTATGAATCATTTCTGAGATTCTATAACATTGAATTGGCTACCTGAAGTTGTTGAAATCAGGTAAGGAAATAGTCTATGTTAGAGAATCATAGATTCTGAAGTTCAGCTTGACTTTTTTGTATTTCTTTCTTTTTTAACTCTCTTTATGTAAGATGATTATTTTTCATATAAAACTACAAGAGTCTTAATTGCACTGTCACTGGCCCACCCCCCTCTCTCTTTTCCCTACATTTCATTTTATCCCCATTTCTTATTTTCTTCCCTTTTCCATTCAGGGCAGTACATGTATTGCAGCTATTTTGCTGGAAAGATCATTGCATTGTCTATTTTGTTTTAAAATTCAGATACTCAACTTGAATTCCTGTCTCTTTAGATCATATAAGAATGGTAAGCATCTGAGTTTTAAGATACAGTCATTTCTCCTCCCTCCACTCCTCGTCTCCAGCAGCCCTGTAAAATAGCTTGTCGCTTGCATTTCTCAAGCATTCAAGGGTTTATAGAATCTAACGATCCTGATCTCCGGCTTCCTCTTTATAAGCAGAAAATGATAGCTGTATATGGCACAGTTCCCAGGGAAGCTGCATGAAAAGTGACAGACAAGCGGATGCCAGGGTATGGAAAACAGCCCTAGGTACGTGCTTTTAGAGGAATCATCCCATCAACTCAACAACCACATTTAATGGTATAAGGACTGTTGAACTTCATTTTCCAGCAGAAAAGAAACTTGAAAAATGTATTTGAAAATTTCCCTGATCAGTCTTCTTTTTGGAATTCAGCATAACAGCTCGGAGTGGCTCCAAAGCAAAGCAAAAAATAATGCCAAATGAATTAAACAGCTGTGGCCAAATGGAAGGAGAAGGGCTATTGCAGCAGGATGATTGTTCATGGAGAAACAGTCAGATAGGAACAGTAGTTACTGACTTTTCTGTATATATGAACCCACAAGAGCAGGCCCTTAAGAAGCAGTGCTATGGCAAGAAAAAGTGGATAAATCTATAAGAAGCCCTCTAGCACTAGATTTGTATTTGTTTAGGTTGCAGGCTTCATATTAGCTATATATTCTCTAGGATTCCTGGATGGCAAAATAATAGTGACTATGGTCAGATGTGAAAAGAGTCAGAAACCCAGAATAACCAGGGAGCAGGGGCTAGGAAGATGGTTGGGATGGATTCAAGGTTGGATGTTACAGGTGGTGATCCAAGTAGACACAGGGAATGTGGAATGGAGGTCCTGCTGTTGGGGTGCCGAAAATCAGGCAGTAGGCATTACCAACATTCATGTAATAATGATAGTAATTATATGCCAGGCCTGGTTCTAAGCAGTTTATTTGATCTGTCTCATTAATCTTGCTGTGTAATTCTGGGATATTAAGGTTGTCCCCACTTAACAGAGGAGAAGACTGAGGCATGGAAAGTTTAAGTAAGTTGTCTGGGGTCACACAGGAAATAAGTGCCACGGCCAAGGTTTGAACTGTCCTTCAAGCAGGCAAGTAGCTTCAGAGAGACCTAGTCTAGTCTGGGGAGGACCACCTCAGAGACTGGTGGTGGAGGTCCATGTGTGAAGTCAGCTGGGAAGCATTTGGAGGCAAGTGCTGGCTTGCACTGTAAACACATCGATTAACTCAGTACCTACAAGGTCAGAGTTATTGTGGTCATCAGAGCTGAGTCCTGATCCATTTTCCTGTGATTCTTTAGCTCTGCCCTCCTCTGACTGATGATAGATAGAGGTGTGGCTACAACAATTCCATATCTCTTACTGGCACAGAATACTGGCTGGAAGAAGGGAAACAGCTGTACCGTGATGCTGTCCCAGAGGAATAAGGAAGACTTTCCTCAGATGCTGAGAGCAAAACCTCTTTCTATATCTCAGGACGCTGACCACAGTCAGACACCATTGCTAGTCTAGTCACTGACTAGGGTCTTGGGATTGTGTGTGGACTGTCAGGAGCTGCGGTGGGACTAAGCCTTTCTGAGTCACGTGCGGCTGAGGGGGATACCTAAATAAAACTGGATACTTAAATACAATCACTGATCTCTGAGGGAAAGGAGCTTCCCAGCTGGCACTAGTAGTAAAGAATGTCTCTGCCAATGTAGGAGATGTGAGAGACACAGGTTCAATCCCTGGGTCAAGAAGATCCCCTGGAGGAGGGCATGGCAACCCACTCCAGTATTCTAACTAGAGAATCCCATGGACACAGCAGCCTGGTGGGCTACAGTCCATAGTCACAAAGAGTCAGACGTGACTGAAGTGACTTAGCACACAAGGGCAAGGAAGAGAGGTAGGAGTTGGGTGGACCCCCGAAATGGCTACTCCAGAGAGGCTGTATGCTGGTCTGGGAGCTGTGGATTATCTCATAAATCCAGGAGTCCACTTTCTAGAACTGGTAAATCTGGATAGAGCATGGTTCAAAGCTCAGTAGCTTGGTTTGATATCTCGTTCTAGAATGGAGCTGTCAACAAGGTAAATTTGATGCTGTGCCATTTTCCTACCACCCTAGAATTCCTTACCTCTCTTCTGCTGTGGAAAACTGGTTTGAGTCAGTGGCCTTGGTGAAGCACAGACAGAAGGTTAAGGGGACCTTCTTGGGACTTGAAGAGCCGAGAATCATGACAAAATGAGGTTGAACATCTAGTATGTCAAGTGGGCAGGTCTGATCTAGTTTGGATATGCGGGTGTATGTGTGTTAGTCACTCAGTCATGTCTGACTCTTGCAACCCCAAGGATTTTAGCCCACCATACTCCTCTGTCTATGGAATTTTCCAGGTAAGAATATTGGAGCGGGTTCACATTCCCTTCTCAAGCTACTTTGGATACCATACAGAATACTCTTTTCTATTTACTTTATTTCACAAAATGTAGTTTTTATTATTGGCTTCTTAGGCTTTATTTATGGAGAAGGCAATGGCACCCCACTCCAGTACTCTTGCCTGGAAAATCCCATGGATGGAAGAGTCTGGTGGGCTGCAGTCCATGGGGTCTCTAAGAGTTGGCGACGATTGAGCAACTTCACTTTCACACATTGGAGAAGGAAATGGCAACCCACTCCAGTGTTTTTGCCTGGAGAATCCCAGGGATGGGGGAGCCTGGTGGGCTGCCATCTATGGGGTTGCACAGAGTCGGACATGACTGAAGTGACTTAGCAGCAGCAGCAGGCTTTACTTACAAAGTGAAGTTTTTTTGACCAATTTTTTAAAGAGTTTTTTCCAAAACACAGCTATGAGGTCAGTAAAATGTTTCTTTGGTCCCCACTGTTGTGCTTCGGGCAGTGGCAGCTATAGTGTGCTACACTGCCATGCCTGCCTCTAGTGTCCGTGGCAGACGTTGGCCATTTATCATGGTCATGTTTCCTGCTGAGCATGGTTGCAACTAGGGATTATTCTCTACTTATTGCCCTAGGCAGCCACTGCTGATCTGGCACAAGAAGTAGAAATTAGTTCACATCCTTGCTTGGGGAACTCTGTCTCTAAGAGTTGGCATGGGAGAGCAGAGGAATGTTTTAGAGCTATATATTAAGTCAAGTAACCAAACTTTGAATCAGACATATTCGTGTCAGTGGGCTTGGGTTTGAATCCATGCTTTTCCACTACTAACTTGGCAAATTAACTTACTTCTCTGAACCTATCTCCTCATTTTAAAGTAAGATTAATGATACCAATTTCCTAGGCTATTGGTGATATTAAATGAGATGGAATGTGTACTATTCTCAATGGATTGGGCAGCTCTCTAAATATTAGTTCACATTGCCTTTCTATTAAAACCTAGACCAAGAAGACAATATGATAAACTTACTCTCAGTAACAGGCAAACATCAACATTTTAACAGGGAAGTACATTTAACGAAAATAATTAATTGTTGTAGTGTTTTATTAATTGTTGTAGTGTTTCTTCAGGGGTCAAAAGTTTTGAGCTGGGGTTTCATTTGCCCAAAACCACTCAGACCATCATTTTTTCTGCCTAAAGGACATGGCTTGATTTCAGTTTCTGTAATGTCAAACTTGGCAGAGACTAGTGTTTTAGGGAATTACAAAGGGAGGAGAATCCATAATCTTTGCCCTTGAGGAAGTCAAGCCAGAGGAACACAGTGACAAATAAATATACTGTAGAATGCAAATAACTAAAGCCTGGAAATATACTCACATATGCTAAATTATAGCTCCATAAATGTATTTACTTCTACAGTATCTGCATAGGCAGGCAGATCAATGGAACAGAATGGAATCTTAAGTAGGTCCAAATACTTCAGGGAATTTAGTGTATGATAAGGATGGCATTTTAAATCAGTGAAGAAAGAAAGATTATTTAATAAGTGCTATTAAGACAACTTTTAAAGTATTTTAGGAAAAAAATTAGATTTCTGCTATAAAGACAAAATGCAGATATGTAAAAACTCTATAAGGCATCATGGAAAAAATTTCTATAATCTTGGAGTAAGACCTTCTCATGTAAGAAGCAATCTAAGTAGATATTTAAAAACAAAAGGATTTTGCTATAAAAATTAAAGCTCCTCTATGGAAACACATGGTAATTAAAGGTAAACTGTAAAAAATATATATACATGTCCAATTGTATTCCATAGAGATTATACCAATTTTTACTGTATCTGCACTGTATATGCACCTATACCCTCAAAAAAACAGAGTTCATATATGTCAACAAGAAAAATATGAAAAAAATCTCAAAAAAATAGGCAAAAGATATGAGAAAGCAGTTTGGAGAGGAAAAAAAATCTTTCTAAGGATATGAAAACTCTTCAGTTGCATTCATAATTAAAGAAACAAAAATTCAGATCATAATTTTTCACCTAATAGGCTGGTGATAGTTATTAGTATAAAATGTAAAAATTTACAGTGGATGATGATGAGGGTACAGACATACGTGTGCAGGAATGGTAAAAATAGGTACAGCCTTTTTGGAGTGCAACTGGACAACATTATCAAAATTTAAAATGTACAAATTATACAATTCCTACTTCTAGGGATTTATCTTTTGGTTTGATTTGCATAAATATGCAGAGAAGTCTGAAGAAAAATTGTTCATTGCACTATTATTTATAATTAAAAAAAAAACAAAACCAGGAAGCAACCTAACGTGTCCATTAGCAAGAGACTGACTGAAATATTTCAATGCTATTCTATAATAAAATGTTACATAGCCATTAAAATGAGTGAATTTACACGGGCTAATTTGTATATTGTTAAACAGAAGAAAAGTCTGTACTTAATGTCTATAGACATGTATTTATACAGAAGTGTTCTGGAAAGGCATGCAAGAAACTGCTGACTGTGTTTGCCACTTGGTAGTAACTCTGAAGGAGAAGGACTAGAGTAGGAAGGAGAATCACTTTCCTTTGGAAACTTTATTGTACTATTTTTCTGACCACAATTTTGTTATTTTCATAATAAATGGATGGCCTGATGGACGGATAAAGTGATAAGCAAATCGATGGCCTGGGAATTTTTTCAACCTAATTTCTTCTGCGCATACTTCACTTAGCAAATTCTTCATATCACCAAATTAAAAAAAAAAAAAAGAATGGATTCCTATAAGAGGATGAGAAACTGAAATAGTTCTGAGAAACAGGAAGCAAATGGATTCAAAGAGGTTCACTAGAAAGGCATGTGCAGTTTGGACCCATTTGGCAGTCTTCTCAGCTCACAGTCAATAGAGGGCAATAGCAAAGCGGCCTTGCTTGGATCAGCTAGCCTGTGCCATCTAGGCTGGTCTCCCCTCCCCTGAGGCTTACTTTTTGGTTGCAAATGGCTCAGTAGCTTCATGTCCCCACAGCAGATGAAGTTCCTGGGTGTTGGGTCTGCATAGGCAGAGCAGTATTTTCAGTAGTTACCAAGACCAAGAGGGTCTGGGATTCATCTTCATGAAAAGAAATAGATCAGTATGTCCCACCAATCCCTGTGACTCAACATTCCTCCACAATAATCTGTAGCAGTGAGAGGACAAGTTAAATTTTTGCTAATATGGCAGGTTCTTATCTCATGCAATATGGCCTTTAGGCTCTCTCAGGGGTTGTTTTTCCTTTGGGGACTTTCCAAGAAGTTGTGGAATGCGGCCTGATAGCAAACGAGCCTATCCCTGTAAAGGTCAGGACCTGTGCATCAATCAGACTGTCCCCACCCTAGCTGCCCCCGTTTGTGGTTTTTGTGCTTAAAAATGCTCTGTAACGACTGTTCGAGGTTCGTCCCTCCCTGGAGGTGACTGAACCCCGGCGCGCCGGTCCAATAAATCCTCTTGCTGTTTGCATCGAATCCGAGTCTCGGTGATCTTTGGAGCGACGGGTCCTAGGAAAAGACTGCAAGGTCTAACAGCAGGTTGGAGTAGAAAAGATCATACAACTGGCATTTTCAAAAACAAAAGTATGTAAATAGCAAAGTCTCACCAAACATTTGATGAGAAGCATTTCTGTAAAAGTGGGCCATTAAATTCAATGATCAGAAGAGCTAAAATCCAAAGAAAAAGAGTTAAGTAGCAAACAGAATATATTAAGTATAATTAATACCTTTAGAGATATGCAGTGGAATATTAAGAATATTGCAATATGAATCATAAGACATTTCACTTATGAAATGTTTCAATATGTGTATTGAAATAAAGTTATGGTACAAATTTCCTTGAGTTTTCCTGGTGACTCAGTGGTAAAGAATCTGCCTACCAATGCAGAAGACACAAGAGATGTGGATTTGATCTCTAGGTCTTGAAGATGACCTGGAGAAGGAAATGTCAAATAACTCCAGTATTCTTGCCTGGGAAATCTCATGGATAGAGGAGCCTGGTGAGCTATAGTCCATGGGGTTGCAAAGAGACATGACTTTGCGACTGAAAAAAACACAAATTTCCTTAGTGTTATAAGTAGTTAATTTTCCCATTAATTGAGCAAGTATGTTGAATGTGTCATACCTTTTTGCCTTTTCATGGGGTTTTCAAGGCAAGAATACTGAAGTACTTTGCCTTTCTCTTCTCCAGTGGACCACATTTTGTCAGAACTCTTTACCATGACCCATCCATCTCGGGTGGCCCTACACAGCATGGTTCATAGTTGCATTGAGCTAGACAAGGCTGTGGTCCATATAATCAGTTTGGTTAGTTTTTTGTGATTGTGGTTTTCATTATTTCAGCCCTCTGATGGATAAGGACAAGAGGCTTATGGAAGCTTCTTGATGGGAGAGATTGACTAAGGGGAAACTGAGTCTTGTTCTCATGGGCAGGGCCATGTTCAGTAAATCTTTAATCCAATTTTCTGTTGATGGGCAGGCCTGTGTTCCCTCCCTGTTGCTTGACTTGAGGCCAAACTATGGTGGAGGTAATTAAGATAATGGAGACATCCTTCAAAAGGTCCCTTGCATGCACTGCTGCATTCAGTGCCCCCGACCCTGCAGCAGGCCACTGCTGACCCATGCCTCCACTGAAGACTCCTGGACACTCATGGGCATGTCTGAGTCAGTTTCTTGTGGGATCACTGCTCTTTTCTCCTGGGTCCTGGTATGCAGAAGGTTTTGTTTGTGCCCTCCAAGAGTCTGTTTCCCCAGTTCTGTCTAAGTTCTGGTGGTTCTATGGTGGGGTTCATGGCCACCTCCTCTAAGAGGGCTTATGACATACTCAGGTATGCTGCACCCAGAGCCCCTGTGGCAGGCCACTGCTGACCCATACCTCCACAGGGGACACTCAGACACAGTTCTGGCTCAGTCTCCTTATGCCAAATTCAGACTTAAGTTGAAGAAAGTAGGGAAACCCTCTAGACCATTCAGGTATGACCTAAATCAAATCCCTTACGCTTATACAGTGGAAGTGATAAATAGATTCAAGGGATTAGATGTGATAGAGTGCCTGAGGAATTATGGCCGGAGGTTCATGACATTGTATAAGGAGGCAGGGATGAAGACCATCCCCAAGAGAAAGAAATGCAAAAAGGCAAATGGCTGTCTGAGGAGGCCTTACAAATAGCTGAGAAAAGAAGAGAACCTGAAGACAAAGGAGAAAAGGAAAGCTATACCCATCTGAATGCAGAGTTCCAAAGAATAGCAATGAGAGATAAGAACACCTTCCTCAGTTATCAATGCAAAGAAATAGAGGAAAACAACAGAATGGGAAAGACTAGAGATCTCTTCAAGAAAATTAGTGATACCAAGGGAACATTTCATGCAAAGATGGGCTCGATAAAGGACAGAAATGGTATGGACCTAACAGTAGCAGAAAATAATAAGAGGTGGCAAGAATACACCGAAGAACAAAACAGAAAAAGATCTTCATGACCCAGATAACCATGATGTTGTGATCACTCACCTAGAGCCAAACATTCTGGAATGCAAAGTCAAGTGGGACTTAGGAAGCATCACTATGAACAAAGCTAGTGGAGGTGATGGAATTCCAGTTGAGCTATTTCAAATCCTGAAAGATGATGCTGTGAAAGTGCNAACAGAAAAAAGATCTTCATGACCCAGATAACCATGATGTTGTGATCACTCACCTAGAGCCAAACATTCTGGAATGCAAAGTCAAGTGGGACTTAGGAAGCATCACTATGAACAAAGCTAGTGGAGGTGATGGAATTCCAGTTGAGCTATTTAAAATCCTAAAAGATGATGCTATGAAAGTGTTACACTTAGTATGACAGCAAATTTGAAAAACTCAGCAGTGGCCATAGGACTGGAAAAGGTCAGTTTTCATTCCAACCTTCAAAAAAGGCAATGCCAGAGAGTGTTCAAACTACTGCTCAACTGTACTCATCTCACACGCTAGCAAAGTAATGCTCAAAATTCTCCAAGCCAGGCTTCAACAGCATGTGAACTGTGAACTTCCAGATGTTCAAGCTGGATTTAGAAAAGGTTGAGGAACCAGAGATCAAATTGCCAACATCCACTGGATCATCAAAAAAGCAAGAGAGTTCCAGAAAGACATCTACCTTTCTTTATTGACTATGTCAAAGCCTTTGACTGTGTGGATCACAACAAACTCTGGAAAATTCTTAGAGAGATGGGAATACCAGACCACCTGACCTGCCTC